>KE372971.1:55465-73699 GCA_000418225.1 Zizania latifolia | reverse complement strand
CGTTTTTAATTTGCGCCCATTCACCCCCCCTCTGGTCGCCTTTTCGGTCCTACACCAGCCCGCCGACTAAGGCCTCCGCACAGCGCTGGGGTGGTGCCCAGCGCCTTTCGCCGCCTAGGCGAGCACCAAATACCAACTTCTCGAACACTGGCCCTTGGTCTGGTCTGATAAGCCTAACTGCGGGGCACCCGGGGGTCACATCCCCAATACTCGCACCCCTTATATAGTTAAGGGTTGATCCCAACAAACCAAGACTCTATCTTGAGTCGGTTTCCCTTATGTCCGAGATTACATACTGAACACGGGTCCTTATTACCTAATTACAAGGATTATTGTATAAGTATATCTCTTTATACTGAATATAGAGCTCGGTTACCAGATAAGGATCTAATATTCCTTATCAAAATCGAACCCCTCTTTATGGGCCATACCGGACTCTAATGTTAGGCTTAGCATGCTCTTGGTCCGGGCTGATAAGTCCATCGTGAGATACCCGTGGGTCATATCTCCAACAACAACCCTGAGTTCTTCTTAGCTTCGTTGAAAGTCTTCAGCTGAACAAGCTAGGAGGAGCTCATCTTTCGACTTGAACCTTTACACTTTGTTGAAGCCTGATGATCTTTGAAAAAGCCTTATCTTCATTGTGTGAGGTGCACCGCATAGGTGCACCCACACGATGTAGCCCCCAAGCCTCGAGTCAAATGAAACATTTGGTTCGAGGATCAAGGAATATCTTGATCCAAATCCTTTGGAGTCTTAGTCTTCAGTTGAGCTTTGAATGCTTGGGCAGAGAATGATAATCAAGCATAGGCCTTGGTAGGGAGTAGGCACGTACTTGGGCGAGGCCAGTCATCGGGTACAGTCATCAGCTAGAGATCCCGAGTAATCGAGGCCTCGAGCACAACCGAACACCCGAGCTTGAGCACCTAGGTCTCTATCACTCGAGCCCCCGAGCACACGAGGCCCCGAGCATGCAAGCCCCCAAGCTCTCGAGAAACTCATGCGTCGCGATCTCCGTCGGTTGTCTCTGGAATCAAGGCGAAAAGTTGCTTTTTGGCTCGCTCTGGACGCAATTAGTGCATTGCAGTTGAGGGAATAGGCAGACGTCTTTGCTCTGATTGGTCCAGCTGCAGTTGCCGAGCAAGATAGAGAGGCACAAGATAGAGAGGCAGAACTGTCTTGTTAGCATGACCGAGACACGTGTGGCAAACGAAGTGATGCCAGTTCGGGTTGATCATAGCTAACGTCACGGCGGGGATCGTACGGCTATATAAACAGCTCCCATGCTTCTTCGTCCATACGCTGCCGATTTGAATCCTTGCCACAACCTTCATCTCTTTTGCCTTCTTCTACCTCCATCTTCTCTTCCGCTAGCTCCCCGTCGTCTAGGGCACCACTGCTGCTATGTAGACTACCGTCACATCACCCATCGGCTTTTTAGTTGAAGCCGATGGCTCCTGGCAGCCCAGTGCGATTCGATGAGTGGCAGGCATTAGCGATGACACCGATGAAGCTTGAGGCATTTAAGGCAGCGCAGCTCCTGCCAGCCCAGGCAATCTTGGGCTGGCAAGCGGGGGCAGGAGAAATCTTCTCGACGCTGGACTCCAACGAGGTCGTATTGTTCGAGTCCTTCATCCTCCGTGGGCTTGGCCTCCCCGCACACTCCTTCCTCTGTGGCCTTCTTCACCACTACAAGATCTTTCTCGTCAATCTCAACCCCAACTTCATCCTCTAAATCTCCATCTTCGTACATCTGTGCGAAGCATATTTGGGAGTGGATCTTCACTGAAACCTCTTTCGGTACTTCTTTTATCTCTGCTGCACGGCGGGGAACAAGGTGGTTAGCGGTGCGGTGCTCCAACTCCCCGAAGGGAAGGCGGTGGAGTACCTGGAGATGCCGCTGACCACCTTGAACAAGGGGTGACACGCTGACTGGTTCTATGCCACGAACCATAAGCTAGCCCTTTCGGTCGAGATCGACCGATGCCTGGAGGCCTTCCTCTGGTGGATGGACCAGGGCCGCTCATTGGAGCAGGACCAGGTCTGGAAGTTGACAGGGTTGGTGACGAAGCTCCGCCATGATAGGCTGAGTAGGGTCGACGTCACGGCCTGCTTTTTAACACAGCGGATGTTTCTGCTACAGGAGCGGGCGACGCAGGCCTATGAGGCGTTCGGGCCATGGGACCCAAACAATCCGACGGCAGAGTGGATGACCAAGGGGAGGTCATCAAGCTTCTCCGCTATTTTTTAGCGGGAAGTCTAGCTTCCCGACGAATCTTGGGTTCCTGACGTACTACGTCACGAACCCACAGCCACCAGTAAGTCTCCTCGATTTGTCTGTCTTTATTGTTATTGGCATTGTTTTCTTAATTTTTTTTTGCTGATGCCCGATCACCCACACGGTGTGATGTGACCTAGCTATAGGGTCATGCTGCATTTTTATCAAGACGCCGCTTCTCGAGCACCAGGTGGGTGTTGACCCGCTCCGGCGCACGCCGTCCTCGGGGGGCTCCAACATGCCTCCCCCGATGCTGAAGTGGAAGGGGAAGGAGCTGGCTAGGATTAGCAAGCGCTCGAGGCCAATGACAGTTGAGAAGGACAGGGCAACGCCAATTGGGACTCGGTGTCTAATACTACCCAGCTCGAATGAGTCAGATAGTGAGGCGAATGTCTTGGTCTCCGACGCCATGGCGACTCCTGCTCCTCTTCAGGTTAGCCAGGTTAACTTTGTCTCTTCGTCCTTTGGTTGTAGTTTTTGTCTTTATTGTTGTCTGTCTTCAATATCTACTTTTGTGAATTGCACGATCCTTGGGGTGCTCTCCCTTCGAGGGTGATGGCAACATCGCCCTCACTGGCCACAGCGGCAGCGGCCGGGGCCTCGAACCCAGCGGCGGTCGAGGATCGGGTCGACGGGGGTCTTGTCGGGTATAATGTGGATCCTGCCATCGACTCTCCTGCCCCGATTGTCAGGGATGATGTGGATCCCAACGCTATTGGCCTTGTCGGGGCACTTCAGTAGTTCATACCCCTGCGTCCGTCATGCTGTTGATAGGTGAAGATGCTATAGTGGAATATGCTATAATATCTATGGTGGAGGTTGGCGAGTCGATGATGATAGAGACAGTAACGGTGAAGGATCCCTAGCCTGGTAGGCGGTGGTGGTTAGGGTCGGGCCATCGATGGCCTCGACCGATCTTTTGGTGGTGGCATGAGTGCCCGACCAAATGTTGGCCCCGACGCTCGAGAGCTCATCGGGGATCATTGCCCGACTGGTCGAGGTCGAGGCGACAGAGTCCTCGGAGGGGTGGCCCTCAAGGAGATCAGCGCCCAGCTGGCTGGGTGGCTGGTGGTGGGCCCTCGGTCTTTGTATCTTGTTCTCTTTTTCTTGTTTCTTCTTTTAACTGACTTCATCTTTGCCATGTAGTGGTTCCGTGTGAGGTCGATGTGCAAGTCTGAAGGACTTCGCTGGGTTAGCCAGGTGCACGCGGGGGAGGCCTCCAGGGCAGGCCAGGTGGTTGCCCTCGAGGCCGAGGTCGAGCAGCTCAAGCGTGAGCGTGCCGACCTTGAGGTGAGGGTCGAGGCCCTAACGCGAGAAGGCATCGAGGACCGAGCCGAGGCGGGTGCGGCGGTGGTGGCTATTTTGATAATACCACCAAGATGGCCGAGGAGGCCATGTGGTGGGAGGAGGCTGCCATCCACCATAGAGGTGGCGAGGTGGTCGGAGGAGGCCACTCGGGTTGCCATGGAGGTGCTACAAAGCACTTTCGAGATGGTCAAGACAGCCATGCAGAAAGCCACCATCGACTATGGCGGTTAGTCCTCTCATCTGCCTGCTTTGTGTCTGATGTTCTTTTTATCTTGATTTTGATGTTGTCTTCTTTTCTTCTTTATATAGAGCGTCATGCTCGGACTGAGGCTCATATTGCTGAGCTCGAGGCCAGAGTGGCGACTTTAAGGGGGAGGTGGGCCAAGCCTGCTCAGTGGTCAAGCACGCCTTGGCTCACGTCCGGGCATACTATCCTGACATGGACCTCGAGCCAATGGCGACCGGGTTCCTCGCCGATGTGTCCTCGGAGGAGGCCCTTGCCTTTGGCAAGAAGTGGAGGGGCTTGCCGCAACCATAGCCAAGGACCTTCATCTTCTTCCACCCAACGATGACTCGGAGCAGCCGCCCCTTGAAGAGTAGTGTAAAATAGCCTCTGTAAAATAGAAGTAGAGGATTAGACTAAGTCTTTTTATAATAAACTTGTCTTTGTAAATGAAATCATTCTTTTGCTTGACTTTAGATTTTTTATGCACCAAAGTTGTTAGCGTCTTGAGAAATCTTGAGTTAGCAATATAGTGCTCAGCGCAGGGATCTAATTGTTGGGTTATGGGGTGGCTACACTAGCGCTTAATTTTAAAAATTTACCCCGTTAGCCCAGGAACCATGCGTGTAATGGGATCATGGATTGTTACCTTGAGCCTCGAGACATGCTCGAGCAGCGGAAGTAGAGTCGACGAAGCACGTCCTCGAACTGCTCCTCCCTGCTCCGTTTGTTCGTCGACGATCCAGCGATGAAGACGACGCGATCCTATGATCCGACGATCTCTAAGGGAAGAATACGAGCACCACTATTAGAGTAGTGCCTTCACGGTATCCACACGTCCGGGGACAGGATCACCTCGCGTCGGCGTGTTAGCACCACTCGCGAGATCCCGTGAGATCGATCACAATACTTGCAATCGGAGAGAGAAGAGAGCCTTTAATCTGTATTAAAGCCTAACAGATCTAATCTGTTCACCTGGACCGGAAGTTCTTGTTCTAACCGAAACTTCCAAAAATAACCTTCTGTATCAAATTTATTTTGACCCGGAACTTCCGGTCTAACCGGAACTTGCGGTTTGTCCAGGTAGGCCCGGAACTTCCGGTCTAACCGAAACTTCCGGCTCCTCCAGAAAACCGAAACTAGGGCTGGCCCGAAACTTCCGGTCTAACCAGAACTTCCGGATGCTCCAGAACCCAAAACTTCCGGCCCTCAGCCAGAACTTCCGGTTCCCCCAGAATTCTCTTGGGCACAATTCCATCACTAATGTCACGTGCACGCCTACCAACATCAGGCATCACAAGCTCCCGAGAGCTTCTGAACTCTGGATTTTTTGTTAAGTCCTTTGCAAAGCTATGGTCAGATCCCGAGCCCCAGGTATAGCCATATAGTCTTAGACACAGGGATCTAATGCCACGTACACGTGAACCCGATATCAAACATTACGAGTTCTCAAGACCTTCAAAGTATTGGCAAAGTTGAGGTTAAGGACTCGAGCCCCCGAGGATCTTTAGCAATTGGTCGAGTACCGAGAGAGGTGCTGCTGATAGCTCTTTTTCACCCACATGGTTGGTAGCGTCAAACCCAGAGCTGCTTCATAGGGCATAAATGGCAGGCTAAGTGTACGACATTTTGCATCAACTCAAGGGAGATCGAGCCTTGCTGGCCGATGATGAAAAAAGAGTATGAATTGAATAAAGATAGAGTTCAACTTTATTTACTCAAGGACTAAGGTACAAGAGTACATAGCTGAACGGGGAATAAAAAATTTGGTGTCGGCGAAGCTTGAGACTTCTGCAAAAACGCGTCACCGGACAGGGCCTCAAAAAAGGATTGACCTTGGGGAGGATCTTCAGGCGTCGGCGCTATCGCCCTTGTGACCCTGAGCTATCGTCTGCCTCAAGTCACGGTGCTCCTTCGTCATGTGAAACTTCCAGCGCCACACTTGTTTACCAGCTTCTTGGCGTTGTTGCCAAGTCTGCCCTGAGTCACCTTGACCAACCTCTCCTGACCCCTTGAGTTGTCGGGCAGCCTCCTTGAGGGTAGTGCTTGCCTTCCGAAGACCTGGGGTCTATGGCATATTGGTGAGGGTCTCTTGAATCGAATTGATTTTAGCGACGGGGTCTCGAGAAGCACGACCGCTCTTAGCATTTTCTCGGTGAACCTCGGACTAGAATCGGGTCGACTGGGAGCTCCAAAAGCCTCCGCCTTGGCATCCTGTTGACCTGGTGCACTAGCTAGAGCTGGCTTTCAAACACCGTGGGGCTCTCGTCGATCACTTTGGCACAAGGCCAAGTAAGTCGACCGGTGAGTCGTCTCCCTGCGTGCTCGGGGAAGTCTTCCCGAGAGCGAGAGGGAGAGCCTCGATGTGCTGGTCTTCTGAGCGCCCTGGCCACGCCGCTGTCTGTCCCGTGATGTGTTGGATCATCTGATTGGCAACCTGACCAGCGAGCTGATCCATCACCATCTCCATGACCATGTCGATCAGGCGCTCAGTGACCCGATCTGCCTTTCGGGCGGTGATGGGGTTGATGACTTGATGAGGAGATTAGGCAGTCGCTGGCACCGAGTCGAAGGGAATGAGCCTTCTAGTTGAGTCAGCGATGTATGTAACGTCACCAAGGACGAATGTCGTCCCTGGCCTAGCAGAAAGACGGTGTGGATATGCCATCGGGCTCTGGCGAGAGTTGTCGTGACCCCCTATCTGACGCGCTAACTATCGGTGAATTGCCGAGTAGTCTACCCAAGGGGGTACTCAAGGTGGTGACTAGAGAGCTAGGGAAACTTGGCACTCTCGAACTCTATGGTTGACTCTAAATAATGAGAGTCAAGATTTATACTGGTTCAGACCTCTCGAGGGATAATAGCCATACGTCCAATGTTTTGGTGGATTATATCTGTGCCTAGGCTTACAAAGCTATGAACTTAAGCGATGAAAGCATAAAAGCATGTCTTTGAGTGGTGCCTCGTCCCCTTATATAGTCAAGGGGTGAGCCCAACAACCAAAAACTCTATCCCGAGTCGGTTTTCCTTATGTCCAGGATTATATACCAAATCCAGGTCCTTATTCCCTAATTACAAGGATTCTTGTATAAGTATATATCTTTATACTAGATATAGAGCTCGGTTACCAGATAAGGATCTAATATTCCTTATCAGAATTGAACCCCTCTTCATGGACCATATCAGACTCCAATGCTAGGTTTGGCCTGCTCTCGGTCCGGGCTGATAAGCCCATCACGGAATACCAGAGGTCATATCCCTGACACTTAATGATTTACATCTTTTTCATACACGGAGTAGCTTATCTAGCATTTGGCTCGAACGGGCCTAACTATTGTCTCCACCGTTTGAATAGGCTTGGCTTCTTAAATCAATAATGTTTCATCGAATGGTGTTTCAACTAGTAAAAATATTTCATCACGTTATAAAAAAATATTTTAAACAGATGAAATATTCAGTTATACTGTTTGCAACACTAAAAAATAACTATATGCAATACCCTTATTGTTATGTTTAAGTAGTTGAAACTCAATGTTTCATATATTTTAACTTATATTGGGTTTCACTTTATTTATTTTACTAAAATATTTTTATTAACTAATAAAATATTATTCACTTAGTGTTAAAACATCATCCGATTTTTTTCCAAAATTTAGGATGTCTGGACCCTAATTTGGTCATATATAACGGTTATTAGTGATTGGACAGTCGGTTATTGAGTGGTTACCGATTCAATTACTGTTAGTACTGATTATGTTTAATAAGGGCAGTCCCAACGCATGGTTTCTTAGGTGGTGTTCTATTTTACCATGTCAGCAAGACATTGTCTATAGAAACTATATCTCCAACCCTGATTTCTTAGTATGTACCCATAATAATTTTTTTATACTACTCTCTTTTGTCTCTCGCCTCCTCTCATCCAATCATTTTCCATCTTTGTCTTGGATAGTGTGAAGACTTGGTGTCTTACTTAAGACATGGTGTCTTTATTTTTTATTCTCTATCTTCATTAATTTAATTGACATGTTATATTTTTATTTACGTGACTACTCATTAAATGCTTAAGACACTATATGAGGTGAAGGGTTAGTACTGCCCTAAATACCAATCGGATTTCATAGTTCGAGATGTTTTTGAAATTTGTCCGGCACTTGCTCGCTTCTGCTGCTACCTCTCTCTCTGTCTCGCTGGCATCATTTCTCCCACCAGCACACAGCGTCAAAAGCGGCTTTCCGCTACTTTTTCGCTCTAGTCTAGTCTCCCCGCGGTTCCGGCCACTGACCCGGCCGAGACGTCGCGCAAAAGCCCCGGCAATTCGCGGTGCCTGCCCCGTCTGTCGGTCTGTGTGTCTCTGTGTGTCCCCCTCCGATTCTGCGATTTTCCCATAAAAAAAAGCCCGCAACGCATGCCACCGGTCTCCCTTTCCTCCACATTTAGTAACTAATGATATAAATGAAAACATAGGAATTATAGAATCGAGTGTTTTCTTTGGTGGAAATCGTTTCATTTCAGCTCCTATCTCTGTTTTACGAGTTTTGTCTATAAATTTAAAGATTCTCTTGTTATAAACATACATTAGAAATAAAGAAGTATGATTCTTTCCTATCATTTATGTTTCTATTATTTTATATACGATTGTTCAACACCAAAATCTCTAAACTACATTTGGTAGAAAGTTTCCTCAATATAGTAACTTCAATCGTTGTGGGGAATTGAAGGGGAACGAGGCAGTCTGTGGCCTCCGTCATCAGGCCAGTTACTCTAATTTACTCTTGCTCCGTTCTAAACCATTTACTTAATTATATGGTTTAAATTTTATCCTACAATAGCTACCCCTCTTCATACTCCATCATTTATTTTTTTACCTAGTTAATCATATTAAACAACCACAACCATCTCATTTAATTTTACTTCTCTTTTTAGACATGTAAAAAACTTCAGCAAGCGCTTCTATTTTGAGGCGGAAAAAAAGTAGAATCGTATCTCTCTTACAAAGAGGTTCACAAATTTTTGGGTACTCAAAATTCTCTCCGTAGTGATTTCACCCAAATTCACCAATAACGCTTGAAATCCGCTGCTACAATGATGAAATTCAATTCGAAATTTAAATTTGAAATTATATGAAGCTGGTTTACGGAAGCGGTTTCTTAATTCTTGCCGGGGAGAACCAACGAAAAGTCGAAAGCCCTTCGCGATACGCTGTTTGCGCGCGACCGATGTCCGGTTCGATCGGACCGCGCGTGGCGTGGTCGCCATCAGCGACAGCGGCTGTGGCTCTCACAGTCTCACGGGGAGACGCCGTGCACGATTGGCCGTAACGGGTACGGGCGACACCGGCCGGCCTAGGAGAAGGAGGAGACCGCCGCCGGCGAGCTCGCGCCGGACGTGTCTGAACTTTTCAATGGTCTCGGCTCGCGCGCACGCACAGGGCAGGCGGCACGCGTTTTCTCTATCCCCCCCTACCAAACGTTCTCTCGATGACCATTTCACGATATTTTCCCCCGCGGTCCACGGGTAAGGTCTTGTTGGCATACCTTAACATTCTAAAAAATCGCGAGTATCTAGAAAGGTTGGATTGTATAACTTCTTCTACAACTTTAGGATATTGTTCATTATTAAATTATGCGTTTCATAATATATAATCTAAGTAGCTATAGTTATCAATATCTTCTCAAATAGGGGTCTAAGTTTCTATTTTACGAGCGTGTTTGTTTTATTTAGAGATTCTTAATAGATAGTTGGTCTAAGTATTTAGTTAGCTGATTCTGGGTTCTAGTTTATTTATATATTACGTAGCTACTAGTTATCATAATCTAGGTACAAAATCTGGACCGTTTATTTTAGTTTTAGATTCTAAAAATAGCTTCGACTATCAAAAACTCAAACAAATATATATGCACTATGTTCGGACACATTCTAAATTCTAAACAATATACTTTATAAAAAATTATATATAAAAACAATGAAACAATTATTTTAAAATCATTTACTAACTTTTTGTTAAATTAATTAGATAATTATCATAAAACACAGACCGTAAGTGGGCAGCTAGCGGTTGATGAAGTGGAATTCTTTAAGAAGATGACCAAGTGGAATAATTTTTAGTACTAGATGATACTGCGAGTCGCAACAGCCGTATCTTCGTGCACAGTACGTCATACGCGTTACGCGTATATGTAGAGCCGTGTGAAATTTAATTAGTACGCACAATTGAAGTCTCACGCACGTCGTACGCATAACCGTGTGTAATTACCACTCGGACACGATATACTTGCTGCTTGGCGCAATGATTGGAAGTAATATTAGACAAAGACTAGTAGTATTTACGGCAGTAATTACGCTCGTGTACGTGTGCTTTTTTGTCGGATATAGTTACTGACGAGTGGCCACAATAGAGTGACGAGATTGGCGGAGGAATTGAAACAGAAAAAATGATTGAAGAAAAAAATCCTTTTAAAGAAATTATCTATTGATGATATACTTTTTGTGTATTTATATAGCATAATATTGATGACATAGTTTTTTATTTATATGGCATAATAAGTATAAAAACTAATTAATATTATCTGAGTTGAGATTGTATCGGCGATCCATGCGAAACTGCAAATATGGCACCTCTTGGTCCTGCTGTTCTACTCCGTCAGAAAACAAGTTATCGTTTGGTATCTTTGCAACTAAAAACAATTTTAGAATATAAATGTTATATTTCTATTCGTATCAATACTAACGTCAAAACTGTTAATTTTAAAAAAAAAACATAGATACAATCCCTAAAATTCAGATTTTATTGTGTGACTCCAAAGTCCGTCAATGGACCGGTCAGCACGCTGGCTGCCAAGAGCTGGGACTACCGGGTCAGTCTCTCGTCTGTCCCATCTGCTCCAAAACTCCGACCAGCTTGTATTTCATTTGACACTCATGCAGGATACAGATTTAGTTGAATCAAGAGTTCGAGTCAACACGAAAAAAATGATAAAAACATGGCCAAGACTGTTTTGCAATATGATACAAATTTGGGTATCCAATGCTTTGATCTGAAGAGGCGACCAAACTTTCAAAGAGGGAATAGGCGCCCCCCAAATCACACACAGAGTCCGCTGGTTGAACAAACCAACCGGTTTGTTCAAATATTTAAATTTGAATTTAAAATACTGAATTTTTTTTAAAAATCTTATAAATACTAGGTGTTTTACGATGATTTTTTTAAAAATTAAAAATTTGTAAAGTTATTAGCAAGTAAAAATAACAAAAAAAACTATGATGTTTTTACATTTTTCTTAAATTTTTAAAATTGATCTGTTACTAAGGCTAACTGAACAGTTACCAAGCCAAACCTTTTGGTTATAGTTTTGTTCAAAAATTTGAATTCAATTTTTGCACGATTTGAGATTGTATATTTTGTTGCTAACTGTATATTTGATATATTTAATAATCTGTTACTCATAAATAATGCCTAAAAATGTTGGGAAAATACTATTGACTACCCTACACCGCGTTTTTATTATAAGTTTGAGGAAACAACAAAATGCTGACGCTACTCATCTCACTACCTCGCGAACATGGTCACAAGTCACAACACAATTCGTTTAATTTCCCGTTATTTCTTGAAAATTACCACGGTCATGTATAGACAATCCTAATGAATGTTCGTCACTGACCTTAAAATTCAGAGGAAGATGATCCATGACCAGTTGAGCATTGATGCCACTCCGGCGGCAAAATTCGGCAGGCCGCCCGACGGCCAGTTGGATGCTTCCCGGAGGCCGCCGGATCAGAATAGTAACGGAGGAGGAAAAGAAGGGTCAAAACGCGCGGGCGACCAAACTCTCGTCCTCTTTCGCTGAACCTAACCACTAGTTGACCTTGGATCCTCTACCTCTCCGCCATGGGTTACCTTGACCAGATACACGATGGTTGCAACTTCAAATACCGCTCCGCTCCGCGAGGTAGCTAGCTAACCGCCTCGTCTCCCACTTCTCGAGTACTCCGTCGTCCACCTCTGGTCAAGCCGAGAGGAGGCGAGAAGGAAGCTAGTAGATAGGTAGCGCCGCAAGAAACCACTCGACCGGGTAGGAGGGAGCTCGGACGCAATGTCTTCGCCGCCGCCGCCGCCGCCAGCTCAGCCGGCGTTCCTGAGCCCGGCAGGGATGGACGGCACGTCGGGCGGAGGCGGGCCGTCGCCGCTGGTCGTCAGCAACGGGGTGCTGCTGGCGGCGGTCATTTTCTTGTTCATGGTCGTCGTCTTCGTGTTCCTTCTTTACCTCTATGCCAAGCGCTACCTTGGAGCGAATCCGCTGCTCTCGCCGTCGTCGCCGTCGTCGAGATTCATCTTCCTCGACTCCTCCCCGTTCCCGCGCCGCGGGCTCCCGTCCCCCGTTCTGCGGGCGCTCCCGGTGACGGTGTACGCGAAATCTGCCGCGGGTGCCGGCGGCGACGCGGAGGCGCTCGAGCTCGAAGTCTCGCTCTCGCTCTCGGCCGAGGTCGAGGACGATAAGATGCTACCGATGTCCGACTGCCACTATCACTTGCACTGGGTCTGCATGTGTATCTGTTTCCATGCGCATGACCCGCTCTCGCTCTCGCGCGCGCGCTCCGACTCCGACGAGGTCAAGGTCAAGGGGGAACGGCGTCTGCCGCTCGAGCACGACGCCCCGGCCTTGCCCTTTCTCCCGATCCACGTCCACGTCTGGGTCTCGCACAACCACGACGCCAATGCCAGCCCCGCGCTCCGGCTCCAGCCGCCACCCCCTCCCGCCATCTCGGCCACCTCCTCGGGCTCCTTATCCAGCAAGCACAGTATGGAGATTGATGTCCCCGCCCGCCCGACGCGCGCAGTCTCCGTCACATCGTCCTCCGCCTCGACGCCGCTGCCGGCGAGCAGGATGCCCGGAGGCGCCGACACGCCGGTGTCCGCGCGGCTGCGGTCGCTGCGTCGGCTTCTGAGCAGGGGAAAGCAGGCCGTGGTCGGTCCGTCCTTCAGCCCGCGCGGCGACGACATCGAGCAGGGCCTCGCCGGCGCCGGCGCCGGTGCCGATGCCGCCCGTCCGCCGAAGACGCCAAAGACGCCTCCGGCGGCGAACTGATTCTGCCTCCAGAGCTCCGAGCTGCATTGGCTCGCCTCGCCGATCACTGGAGCAAACACGTGTTCATTCTTACTTCCTATTCTTTTCTGAACTTTTTCCTTTTTCAAAGAAGGAATTTTGGTCACAAATCTGATGTAAAAAGAAGATGATGGCATTGATTTTAGTTGATTCTTGGTGTTAATTGGGGGGATGAATGATGAATTTGTTCATATGTCCATGATGAGATTGTTCTTTCTTATGTTTGCCTTGATATTTTCTGAGGTATATGTGTTTCAGTTAAACTCTGCTTCTTCAGCAGTCAGCAGTTCAACACAATGAATTAATTCAATAGCCACTCCTGTAACTGACAAGCTGCCCCATAAAATGGAAATTTGAAGGGAATGCATTTGGTTAGGAGCTGAAATTCAAAAGGATACTCCTGAATGCATCAGCAGGAGAGAAATAGAAGGCACCAAATGCAATTGTGCCTAACAAAGTAGTACATCTGCCAGAATATGAAGTGTGTAGGAGACAGTCTCTGCGCTCTTTAGGCAAAGAGTTGGTTTCTGCTGATGAAAAACTTCCTCCTGTAGGCCCCAATGCCCCCCACATTCAACTATTTGTCTGAAGAAATCTAGGAATTGACACTGTAGCAGCCTCACGTAGATGACACGATTGTCGACTAAGTTTATAAAAAAATTCAGAGTTTTTTCATAACTATTCGGAATCGGCAATGTAACAGCCTCATCTCATCACAGTTTCAGCCTCAGATATGCAGTTGCTTCAGTTATCACCCAAACACTTGTTGACACTCAAACAGTTAGTACCAGCTGGCTCCATGGATGACATAAATTCTAGCTAACAGATATCAAACCCGACAGTGGCTGGAGTTTCTTTCCCTGAAGCGATTCTTCTACTTTAGTTTCAATTCAGCGCGTCTGCGTGCGATGGATTTGCCGATCAAACACGACACGGTCACCGTGTGTTAGGATGCGAATATGCGATGCAGAACTTTGACCCCCACGTTGATTTGGCTCCTTTTTTCCCTTTCTGACGCAAGTTGCACTTGACTATGGCTCAATCCGTTTTCTGCTCATTCTGGGATGCCTCTTTCCAAGCAACGAGCTCGAGCTGCAGTCAGAGTCACGTCAGTCAACCACATGTGATCGACCCTTCTAGTATAGATAACTTATGACTACTTATGATTGATGACTTTAAAAAATCCCGAGTAGCATAAATATGATAATTTTTATGTTTCTGGTAAAAAAAACTTCTGAAATAAGTATTTTTATCGTACATCCACTAATAACAAAAATACTTGCTACTCATATAAATAGTCTTTCTCAACTTATCCCACCATCTCCTCTCTTTTGGGCCACCCATCCTCATTCTACCCTACCTTTCCCTCCCAATAGCTTACGATGCCTAGCGTCAGTCACAGCATCTTAATGCATGGCATTAGTTGCCACATATCGATACTGCATGGGCCACCGCCTCTCATTGCCCTAAATCCACTCTGATGTCAGTCGCCTCGTCAACATCACTCGACTCGCCACCTCTTGCTGCCTAGACTCCACTCTAACGCCAGCCGCCTCCTCGGTGTCACCTGGCATGTCATCTCTCACTGTACCGACTACGCCCCAACACTAGCAACCTCCCAAGTGCCGCCTGCCTTGATGCTGACCGCCTCCTTGGCACTGCTCAATTTGCTGACCTGACTTCAATTGGTGTGAACACCAGATAAATAAGTTTAGAGGTAATACAATATTTTCTTTAGACTAAATAGATAATTATTTCATATTTTAGAAACCATTTAGAATAAAATAACGAGCTTCTTATAACTTTATGTATAAGCTATGAACAGTTAATAAGCTAGCTTATATAAGTCAAACTGTCTAAAGTGGACCGTACATAACATACTTAGCAAGTAATATTCATGCATTTTATAATCGGATTTCCTGCGTATAAAAATAAGAATAAGCCGTGCAGATCAATCGCTTGCACAATTACGATGTCACTACTGATTAGTGATTGCTCGTGCAGAGAAACACAAATGGGAAGCTTCTTGGTTGCAAGTAATCGATGGGGGCTAAGCTCTGCAGCAAGTCGGAGACGGTTGAATTCAGAAGGAACGGACGAAAGAATGAAAGATGTTAGGTCAGGTGTCACTTTCTTGCCTTCAAGCCATCATCTACGAGCTGGATTGTTCCCAAAAGTTTGGTTTTTCAGAGGGAGGAATCGATGTGTCTACGTGAGCGTATAACTCAAGCCTCGTGAGCTAGTATTTACATCATTTCTACGCAGATTGACCTGATCCGTGAGTGCATTAGATATTTGCCTTGTTGGTGTTAAACTGATAATCTACGAGTTGAAGATGCAGCAGGGGTATATCGGTTATGAGTTGCCTACACGTAATCGTGCAGGAAAGGAACCGTGTCATGCTATGTCATCGCATCATATGTTTTGATACGTATCAACAGCAGACCTACCAGAGTACCAGCAGAGATGCTAACGGAGAATTTCTCGTTAAGTATTACCTCTCCATACCCGTCTCCGCGGGAAAATATTTCCCCCAACTCCGTCCCCGCTAACTACGACGGGGATATATTTTCTCTATTCCCATCTCTGCATGAGAAAAAAATCCCCATGGAGTCTCCATCCCCACGAGAAAAGCACGACTTTGGACTGCTCCACCGCCGGCCCTCCGCGCACAGGCCACCGCTCACCGGTGGCTGGCCCTCACGCGTGCTCCCCCTCTAGCCCCCACATGAGCTCCCCTGCCGGCCTCCTGCGCGTGCTCCGCCGCTGCCCCCAGCGCGCTCCGTCGGTTGTTGGTTGTAGCTAGCCTGCCGGCTGCAAGAATGAATGAAGGCAGCAGGGAAGATAAATATTAGGGTTTGAGATTTTAAGTGTATATACACTTCATCTATTAGGCTGGGCTTTATTTTAATGGGTTGTAGCGGGTCTCTACGGGAGGACGAGGAGTGGAGGATCATATCCACCTCCGCGAAACCTAATGGGGATTTAATTTTTCCCATATAATTTCCTATGGGTAATAAATATCAATTATACCTGACTCCTAATAAGAGAATTCCTCGTGAGAAATCGGGGAACAAGCCCCCATTAAAATATCTAAGTACAGGGTTTCTATACCGATACCAGCTACTAGGTAACCCTAGGGGTGGCAACCAACCCAGAGCTAGGGACCCGTCCCTATAGGTCGGGGCCCTGCTTTAGGTCAGGATCGGGTCTAGGTCTATTATTTGATCCACGAGTCCCCACAAGTCCTCGGCATAATAAAAAAAAGCCCATAAAGTTGTTAAAGCAGTAAGCAGATATCGACTTCCAAGTCTCAATCTAGGCTCCCAGCCGCCAGTGTCCGTCAGGCACTCAGGCATCGCTCGTTCCAGGGAGAAATTTAACTATTTGCCACTCTAAAGAATGCCATCTGCTCAAATGCCACTCTTTTCTTTGCAATTATTTTTTTGCCACTCTTAATATGAGCAAGCTATATTTTTGCTATTTTGTAACCCACATATGCCATCTCACATGCCATGTCAGCCTCCCGCGTGGCAAAATGATGCGTATTTACAGTTTTGCCCATGCTCTCTATTCTATTCTTTGAAGGATGCTATCTGCTGGGCTCGGTGTCATCGTCGGCTGGGCGCCCCTGTAGGATCAAGGAGGCCGACTAGAGGGGGGGTGAATAGACGGCTTTAAAAATTCTTTTGGCTAAACCGATTACTATATGCGAAAGCTAAAACAAATCGGTTTTGCACGATCAAGGCCTAAAACAACTAGTCTCCACTAAGTGTACAAAAGCTAGGCCTGTGTTAAGGTTTGCAAGCCTAGGGTGACAAGCAATCAAAAATAATTCTATGAAAGATAGATTGTAAGTATGTAAATAAGTACAATAGGCAAACCACAAATGAGGACACAAGATTTTTTACCCGATGTTCGAAAGCTTGCCGGCTTCCTACGTCACCGTTGAGGCAAGCGTCACTTGACCGCTCCCTTCACCAAGCCACCGGATTCCCGCGATGAGGAATGAGCTCGGTATAGAGCCGGCACCGGAAGTAATGCTCTCAAGCCTCGATCCCTAGGGTTGTTCTTCCTCCACTCCAGAGGTGGCGAACACCAAGCCACTCACAAACACCGGGTCTCCTCCACAATCTTCTCGGAGAGATCACCGGTCCACAACCACCACCAAGCCGTCTAGGTATCGGCAAACACCAAGAGTAATAAGCCAAGACTCACTTGACTCTCACCAAGTGCTTAAGCTCAATCTCATGCACAAGCACTACAAACTTTGCTCTACCACTCTCTACAAGCAACTAATGCACTCTAGTTGCAACTCATACACTAGAGGAGAGGAGAGGCTTCACTCGAGCAAATAATGCATAATATGCTCACTAGGATTTGCTCTCACAAGTATGCCTTCACGTCGAAACCTTGATCAACCTCTATTCTCATCGACCCATGATGATGGCTTTAAATCAATGACCATTAATGCAAGATGCTATCTAATATTCTCCTCACAAATGGACCTATTCCTTTACACAACTTCGAGAAAATCCATTAGTCCAAAAGTCCGGTTGTCAACCTCCACTTGTTGACCAACCGTCACATAAGAAATGTATGAATAGATTGGTTGGGTATATATTAACACCACAAGTGTCAAGTACTCACATCTAAATTCTAATTTAAATTAAGATTCTCAATAGAATGTATGCGAAGAATATGAATCAAGTGCATATATAACTAAACATGGTTTATACTCCCTCTGAATATGTGCATACAAAATATATCTAAGAAAACCATATGCACGAGTATAGATGAAGCAATAGGAGAACATGAATTAATACTATACACATTCAACATATAAGAATAACTCCTCTAAATATGTGCATTTGTGTATATGTGAAGAACCTATATGCACATATTCAAGTTAAGCATATGTAAAAGTTTATCCTATAATGTATGTCGAAGACATGCAATAAGAATGTGAATATGATAACATATGCATATCGTCATGATCTTCATATTTGCAAATGAATGAGACTAAAATAAACAATACTTAAGAGAAAATGTTAGTCTCATATATATATGCCCATAACATGAAAATCACATTTGAACCTATCAAACATGTACATGAGATGAAGAGTATTACATATAGCTTTTATCTCCATGTATTTCAATCTCGTCGTGATTAGGTTCAATCATTATCAATATATATAGAGTGTTGACTAAATGATATATTCATTTCAAAATGAAGATGTTATATTAAATAAATTCTAACAAATCATGTAATATAAAGTGAGCTCCCCCTCAAGATGTGCATACATATGATTGTAGATGAAAAG
>KE372971.1:26282-40967 GCA_000418225.1 Zizania latifolia | reverse complement strand
GCGCAACGTCTTCGAACTTGATGGTCGGCTCTAGAGTATAAGAGCCAAGGTTTATACTGGTTCAGGCCTTCCGAAGAATAATAGCCCTACGTTCAGTATTTTGGTGTATAATATGATGGCGGATCTTAAAATACGACGCAATTAAGCTAAGGAGGCTTAATGTGTCAGAAGCAAGAAAATATGATGGAGCTAGATGGCTAGATGATGTTCAATGCCCCTGTGGGTGCCTCGCCTCCTTTATGTATTTAGGAGGTAAGCCTAACAACCCAGAACTCTATCCCGAGTCAATTTAGAATTGCCTACCAAATTCGGGCGCTAAAACCCTAATTACAAGGATTCTAGTACAAATAAATCTCTTGACGCTATATCTGGAATTCACCTACCCGATAAGGATTCATTCTTCCTTATCGGCGCTGAACCTCTCTCCATAGGCCGTACCAGATGATCAATGCTGGTCTTGGTCTGCCCTTGCTTGTACTGATAAACCCAACCATGGGGTACCCGGGAGTCACATCCCCGACAGCAGCCACCGGGTTTTTCTTAGCTTGGTTGAAGAAATCTTCGACAAAACAAGCTAGGAGGAGCTCTCCTTCAATCTAGAACATTGACATCTTTTGCTGAACTCTGATGGTCTCAAAAAAGCTTTGAACTCCTTCTTTCATGGGAGGTGCACCGTGTAGGTGTACCCACATGGTGTAGCCCCCGAGCCTTAAGTTAAATGGAATATTTAGCTTGAGGGCCAAAAAGGTAACGTGCAAGAAAATAACCCTTTGGAATTTTACTTGATGAGCTTGTCCTTCCGTTGGTGTTGAGACCTTGCTGGGTAAAAGGCCGTGGCCAAAATTTCAAACTTGTGATGATCTCAGGGGAGGTTGGCCTTAAATCTTCAAATAGATCGGCATTTGGCCGCTCGGACCCCTGATCGCCCTAGTGCTCGAGAGGACGGGGTTCGTCGAGTCCGTGAGTCCTCGAGCATACCAGCTCCCGGGCGCTCACGCCTCTAGTTGAGCAAGCCCCTGAGATCAAGAGTCCTTTAGCGCGTGTAAGCCCCTGAGCGTGGGGATCATCGAGTGCACGCAAGCCCCTAGGCATGGGGCCCACTAGCACCAGTGATCCCAACCATCGCGGACTCTGCCTAGCGCACCCAAAAGGCTGCTTCATTACCAAAATAAATGTGTGTCAGTGTGAAACGATCAAAAAGACGTTCTATCCCTGATCATGCCACGTGCGGGCGTGGCCAGCCGGTAGAGGAGCGGAACTATCAGGCCACCTCGGTCATTATGGGCGCAACAATCGAGGAGGTGCTTCAATCACGGTGATCGTTCCTTGCACCTGTGCGATAACCACGGGGGTACTTAAGCTAGTTTTTCCACCATCGAGACGCATGCCGCCAGTTTGAATTTCCGCCTCCCACAATCATCGGCTTTCACTTTTTTCTTCTTCTTCACTCACCTATCTGGTTCCCCGTCATCCGGATCGCCACTGCGATTGCGTGGTTTGCTACAGAAAAGCTCGCCGTTTGTTCCAACTCAAGTCGATGGCTTCTACGAGCCCATTGACATCCCTGGCATTGCCGCCCCCGCGATTGGGGTAGGAGAAGTCCGTAATGTCATGGAGCAAACTGCGTGATCTGAAGGCAGCCGAATTCCTTCCAGAGCAAGCGGCATCTAGGTGGCGCACGGCGAAGGGAGAAGAGTTCTCGATGCCTAACACCCACGAAATCGTCATGTTTAAGTCCTTCCTTGAGAGCGTACTTGGCCTACCCGTGCACCCGTTTCTCTGAGGCCTCCTACACCATTACGGGGTCGTGCTTGGCCACCTCACCCCCAACTCGATCCTCCATATTACCGCCTTCATACACCTATGCGGGGCCCAAGGCGATCGGCGGGGTTACGCTCTACCTTTGCTCCACCCAGTCCGGTGAGTACCTGAGGATGCCTATCACCTCCTCAAACAAGGAGTGGAAGGTGGAGTGGTTCTACGAGATTAACCACCCACCGACCCTCGAACCAGACGTCGGCCCGAAGCTAGAGTCCCTAACGGGCTGGAGCGATCAGGCCTCACTGCTCGACGATGACCAGGTCCAGGAGCTGGTGGAGGCGGTGAAGGAGTTCTAGGTGAACGGGTTGTCCGGGATCAGGATCGCCGCCTGCTTCTTACTAAGGTGAATATTCTCGCTTTGTCTCCGGGACAAGGCGGCCTATCAGATGATCGGGCCTTCTAACCTGAGAGCCCCAAAGCCCGAGTGGATGTCCTAAGCTGAGGTTGCGAAGCACCTCAATTCTTTCTTTGCCAAGAAGCCCAGCTTCCCGGCCGATCTTGGATTCGGGACATATTGCATCTCGAACCCCCGACCACGGGTGAGTCTTTTAACCTTCCGTTCTTAGCTTTTACCGTTCTCTGTTTTTTGTTTTTGTGCTTGTACTGATGCTTGACCACCTACACGGTGTGATGCGCCCTAGCCACAGGGTAACGCCATGTACTTCTTGCAGGCGTTACTCCCTGTGCATCCCTAGGGGGTCGACCCACCTCGTCGTCTACCGACGCAAGAAGGTGGCAGTCCATCCCTTCTGCTCCCGAAGCAAAAGAGGGTTGAACTCGGTGTGACGAGTAAGTGATCGAAACCCACCAAAGTCAGGGTGGACGGAGCCCCAGCGATCAATATGCGCTGGCTACTCCTCGATACCGAGGAGTCTGAGGAAGAGAGAGACGCCATGATCTCTAAAGCGGCACTGGCTCCACCCCGCCCTGTCCAGGTGAAGGTGCCTAAGCGGGCGGCCACTAGGACCTTTCACATTACGTTGAGGTAAAGCCAGTGCTGATGTGAAAATGTCTCTTCTTCTTCCCTTTCGCTGACCTACATATGTTTTGGGTTGTAGGGTGGATGGAGTTGACCTCCCGCTAGGGCCATCGGTGGCCCAATCGCTCCTGGCTTCAGCCGTGGAGACCGGGGTGTCAGGCGTCGGGGAGGTCGTGGCCATGGTGCTCGAGGAGGGTGGCGTGGCTCCCACCGACGTGGATGCCATGGGCTCAGAGATGGCGTCGATCTTGGCCCCAGGTGGCGAGGGTGCTCTCATGGCATCAGGAATGGCTGCGGTTGGTCCTTTAGCAGAGGGATTGGCCACCGCGAAGGCTGTTGTTCCCTTGATGGGGGGAGTGGCGGTTGAGGACGGTGGCGTGGAGGATGGGGCGCTCGAGACGGGGGCCGTTGATCTCCTCGAGGGAGCCAGTTCGGATGCCCAGCCCCCTGCCCCGATGGCAGTGGACAACCCCGAGCTGGGGGCTAGATCGGGGGCCCCTGGCATGGAGGTCGCAGCCCTCGAGCTGACCTCAAGCTGGATGCTGGTGATAGCCGCTCCTCTTCTGTCACAGCTTGCCGACGTAAGTCCCATTTCTCCTTTGGTTGGTCTTTTCTTTGAGTCGTTGTTTTGACAGTTGCTCATGTCTTATAGCTATTGCAAGCGTAGTATGCGCTGGACGTGGGACGCGAGGCGGCCCTTGAGGGTAAGGTTGAGGCACTCCACCGCGAGCGTGATGATCTCCTAGCTCAGAATGCTGAGCTATCGTGCAGGGCCGCTGCGGTGGAGACTTCGGCAGCTAGCGCGGTGGTGATGGTCGAAAATGCCACCCAAATGGCAGAGGAGGCCAACTGCCAAGTGGCGGCTTCACGGATTGTGGCCGAGGAGGCAAGGCAGGCTGAGAAGGCTGCATGGTGGGCCCTCGATGCGGTGAAGGAGTTGGCGGACTCGTCTGCCACTGAATATCAGAGTAAGCCTTTCTCGGGTGACTGTTCTCCTGATCTTGCTTTTTGTTACTTGGACTTAGTCTTGATCGGTCTTCTGTTCACAGGGAGGCGTGACTGGGACCGTGCCCGTATCATGGAACTTGAGGAGGAGGTCACCGAGGCACGCATGGTCGTTGAGCGCGTGTATTTGCTCCTTGTTGAGGACGTGAACTAGGAGTACCGAGATAAGCTCAAGGGGCTCGAGGCCCAGCTCCATGTTCTCGTTGATGAGGCGGTGAGAACTGGGGCCGAACAGGCTTTGGTTTATGTCCGGGCCCACTTCCCTTTGGTAGATCTTTGGTGGCTAGAGCATGGACTTCCCGCCAAGACGACTAAGGACTAAGCCACGATGTTCCGACAGGAGGTGGAGGGTATCGCTGCCAATGTGAGAATGTCTCTTCTTCTTCCCTTTCGCTGACCTTCATATGTTTTTGGTTATAGGGGGGATGGAGTTGACCTCCCGCTAGGGCCATCGGTGGCCCAATCGCTCCTGGCTTCAGCCGTGGAGGCCGGGGTGTCAGGCATCGGGGAGGCCGTGGCTATGGTGCTCGAGGAGGGTGGCACGGCTCCCACCGACGTGGATGCCATGGGCTTAGAGATGGCGCCGGTCTTGGCCCCTGGTGGCGAGGGCGCTCTCGTGGCATCGAGAGTGGCTGTGGTTGGTCCTTTAGCAGAGGGATTGGCCACCGCGGAGGCCGTTGTTCCCCTAGTGGGGGGAGCGGTGATTGAGGGCGGTGGAATGGAGGATGGGACGCTCGAGGCGGGGGCCGTTGATCTCCTCGAGGGAGCCGGTTCAGATGCCCAGCCCCCTGCCCCTATGGCAGTGGATAGCCTCGAGCTAGGGGCTAGATCTAGGGCCCCTGGCATGGAGGTCACAGCCCTCGAGCCGACCTCGAGACGGATGCTGGTGACAGTCGCCCCTCTTCTATCGTAGCTTGCCGACGTAAGTCCTATTTCTCCTTTGGTTGGTCTTTTCTTCGAGTCGTTGTTTTGAAAGTTGCTCATGTCTTATAGCTGTTTCAAGCGTAGTATGTGCTAGACGTGGGACACGTGGCGGCCCTTGAGGCTAAGGTTGAGGCACTCCACCGTGAGCGTGATGATCTCCTAGCTCAGAATGCTAAGCTGTCGCGCAGGGCCGCTGCGGCGGAGACTTCGGCAGCTAGCACAGTGGTGATGACCGAAAATGCCACCCAATTGGCAGAGGAGGCCAACCGCCAAGCGGTGGCTGCAAGGATTGTGGCTGAGGAGGCGAGGGAGGCCGAGAGGGCTGCATGGTGGGCCCTCGACGCGGCGAAGGAGTTGGTGGACTCGTCTGCCACCAAATATCAGAGTAAGCCTTTCTCCGGTGACTGTTCTCCTGATCTTGCTTTTTGTCACTTGGACTTAGTCTTGATCGGTCTTCTATTTACAGGGAGGCGTGACTGGGACCATGCCCGTATCAGGGAACTCAGGGAGGAGGTGGCTGAGGCACGCACGGTCATTGAGCGCGTGTATTCGCTCCTCGTTGAGGACGCGAACGTGGAGTACCATGTTCTCATTGACGAGGCGGTGAGAACTAGGGCCGAACAGGCTTTGGTTTATGTCCGGGCCCACTTCCCTTCAGTAGATCTTTGGTGGCTAGAGCACGGACTTCCCGCCGAGACAACTAAGGACCGAGCCGCGATGTTTCGATAGGAGGTGGAGGGTATCGCTGCCACGATCACCGGAGACCTTCAATTCCTGTCTCCCGCTAAGGACCCTGTGACCGCGTCCCCTGAAGCCTAGGATCCAGCTGCGTCAACTTCTAGGGAGTAGTCGTACCTTTAGCCTACATCAGTCATAGGGGTAGTTAGTACAAAACTTACTATTGAGAACTTTTGGCTTCTTTTCTTGAAGTGAAGAATAGCTTTCTGCAATTTGTAAATTTTAAGTCCTAGCTGTGTTTTTGCCTCGAGGAACATTAAGTCATATATTACTTAGCGCGTGGTCCTCAGGCTACACACGCGCCTACCGACATCAGGCCGAATAAGTCCTCGAGGGTCTCGCGAGTTTGTGATTTTTGCTAAGTCCTTCATGTGCCCTAGGCGAGGCCTCGAGCCCTCGATATAGCCATATAGTCTCGGGTGTAGGGAACTAATGCCGCTTCTACATCGATCCTGACATCAAGCGTCATAACTTCTTGAGGCTGCCGAGACTTGAAGTTGAGGCTTAGGACTGAAGCCCCTAAGGGACTTAGCTAATTGGTTGGACGCCTAGAGGGCGTAAATGCCAACTCTTTTTCACTCGTGCGGTTGTTAACGCCAAACCCAGAGCAAATCTATAGGGGCACAATCATTTGAGCTAGGCGCGTGACGTTTCACATTGACCTAAAAAGGGCTCGAGCCTAGTGATTGTTTGCCGATGATAAATAATGTGTTTTTTCTTCAACGAGGGATTCTAAACTTTATTTCATATAAGGTAAAGGGTACTTAGCTGGGCAAAAAAAAGTGGGAAGTCGGATCACGGCGGTGTCCGTTGTTTTTTAGCAAAAGTTGAGGTGGCATTGGGTTGAAGCTTTTCGAAGGCTTGGCTCGACGTCGATCCCCGTTGGTTCACCATCTTCTCGACTTCGACCTGCTACTCTTCATGCATTATGACATCCTCGCTAGTTTTCTTACGCCACACATTCTTTCGGGTCTGCTGCCTACATGGTCGATCCTCAGGGCTATTCCTCTGGTTCCCGGTATCATCACGCTAGTCCTTTTCTAAGCGCTCGAGCCTCTGATCGTCCTTCTGAGGCCTTTAGTCGTTCTTCCTAGATTTTCTATGTCGTGGCCTCGTTGACTTGGTGCGATGGAAGGAGATAGATCTAGGAGCCGCAGTATAGTTGTCGGTGGATCTGGATCGTGTCCAAGTAAGCTGTCTGACGAGGTGACCTCCAGCATGCTCGAAAAATCCTCCAGACAATGGGAGCCTCAGAGAGGTGATTCCCCGAAGCTCTGGCGGAGGCGTCGGATGACTTGTTCAGCTACCTGATCAAGGAGCTGACCCAGAGCCAACTCCTATACGGTGTCAGCCAGACGCTCTATGACCCAATCTTCCTTCTGTGGGAGAAAAGGATCGAGACTTCGGCTTGACTATTGCTCGGGGGTTGGGACCGAATCAAAAGGAATTAGCCTCCCGAGCGAATCGATGACATACGTCGTGTTGCCCAAGCGAGCGTCATCCCAGGCTTGGCTGAGAGTTGAATTGGACCCTGGTGAAAGCGACGCATGCCCCTACCTAGCGCGCCAACTATCGGTGAATCATCGAGCAGTTCACCCAAGGGGGTACCTAAGGTGGTGATTAGATGTGTGTAGGGGAAGCACAACGCCTTCGAACCCGATGGTTGACTCTAGAGCACGAGAGCTAAGGTTTATACTAGTTTAGATCTCCCGAAGGATAATAGCTCTATATCTAGTGTTTTGGTGTATAATATGATGGTGGATCTTATAATACGATGCAATTAATCTATGAAGGCTTAATGCATCGGAAGCAAGAAAATATGATAGAGCTAGATGGCTAGATAATGTTCGATGCCCCTGGGGGGTGCATCGCCTACTTTATATATTCAGGAGGTGAGTCTAACAATCCAGGACTCTATCCCGAGTCGATCTAGGATTGCCTACCAAACTCGGGCGCTAAATCCCTAATTACAAGAATTCTGGTATAAAAAAATCTCTTAACGCTATATCTGGAATTCACCTACCCGACAAGGACTCATCCTTCCTCATCAGCGCTGAACCTCTCTCCTTGGGCCATACCGGATGATCAATATTGGTCTTGGCCTACCCTTGATCTGGACTAATAAGCCCAACCGTAAGGTACCTAGGGGTCACATCCCCGATAACATATCTATTGGTGGTCTGGTAAACACTAACACCCTCTAGTCGCAACTTCGATAGGACAAACATGTAGACTAAATCAAAATTCAAAAAAGTGATGATTGTCATTCCTAGGTGAAGATGTCAGCATATTCTTGTCATCCTAGGTGAAGATGTCAACATATTCCACTATGAGAAAATAGGATTTCGCCGAGTGCCATAGACACTCGGCGAAGGCCACAATGCACTCAGCGAAGGGTTTACCGAGTGTTGCACTCGATGAACTCGTTATCGGTGAACAGGGGTTCACCGAGTGTTTTTCACTGAGCACTCAACGAACACTTCGTCGAGTGTCAAATTTAGCACACGGCGAAAAAAATCATGTAACGGTGGCGTGACGGACGGTTTGCTGAGTGCCCAAAGTTTGGCACTTGGTAAACAAAAAAACTGAAAATAAAAAAGGCGCTGGCGTGACCGAGCACAGCGCGACGTGGCACGGTGTGGCGCGGCGCGGCACGGCATGGCCAGGCGAGGCCGGGCGCAGCGCAGCGAGGCAGGGTTGGGCATGGCGATGGGCGGGGTGGGACGGGGAGCGTTGACGGGCGACGAGCGCGGTGCGGTGATGGGCGACGGGTAGGGTGGAGCGCGGTGACGCCGACGGGGCATGGCGATGGGCGACGAGTGGAGTGTTGCTCGATGACGGGTGACGGGCGAGGCGGGGCTCGGCGACGGGCGACGGGTGGGGCAGGGCACGATGACCGTGCGCGACTAGGTGAGGTGCGGCACCGGCGGCAGGGAGAGGACTACAGCGATGGAGGAGGGGATGAGAGGGAGTTGTGGAAATTTAAAGGGAGGAGTGAATTTTTTGACGCCGAATGCGAAAATTTTGGAATTTTGGCGCAGGCTACGAAAAAAAGGTTTGCCGAGTATCTCAAATTTGGCACTCGGCAAACCTTTCTTTCATTTTTTAAAATTTTGTCAAATTTGTTTTCCTTTTTTTTTCTTAGCAAATTTTGTGAAATATTTTCAAATTTAGTGTGTAATGCCTAAAAATAGACTCAAAAATATGAATATGATTTTTTTGACAATTTATTTCATTATTTCATGCAGTTGCAATTCAAATTTGATTCGTTTCAATTTAAATCCTAGAAATTGAATTAATAAATTAAAAATAGCTAACTGGCCTAGAAAAATGCTAATTTTTTATGGGATAAGGAACACTGTATTTTGATTGTAGAAAAATTTCAAGTTCAAAAGAAGATTTAATCGACGATTTGCATTTAAACTCAACCCATTTCTTCTTTAGATCCTAATTTGTCGTCGAAAATTTTTTGGTTTCTGAACATCGTACATGATAATTTTCTCTAAACATTTTTAAATTTTTATCATAGCATATATGTATCATATCATAACACCATGATAGGTCTCGTATTTTTCAGATTTTATTTGATTTTTTTAGAATTAAAAAATCATTAAGCTCCACGTTGTCAATCGAGCGTAGCAACCTAGATTTTTTAAAATTTCTTTCAATTTAGTGGATAAGAACTAAAAATGGACTCAAAAACATGAATATAATTTTTCTATAAATTTTGGTTTATTATTTCTGGTACTTGCAGTTCAAATTTCACATATTTCAATTTAAATCCTAGAAACACACTTAATGAATTAAAAATAGTAAACTGACCCAGAAAAATACTAAATTTTTACAGAGATAAATTATTTTGTATTTTGATTGTAAAAAAGTTTCAAGTTCAAACAAAGATTTAACCATCGATTTGCTTTCAAACCTAACCCATTTCTTCTCTAAACCCTTATTCCTCCTCGAAGAATCTCCGGTTTCTTAATATCCTACGTGACAACTTTCTCAAAATATTTTTAAATTTTTATCATAGTATCTAAGTATCATATCATAACACCATGACAAGGCTCGTGTTTGTCAGACTTCATTTGATTTTTTTAGAATTAAAAAACAATTAAGCTCCATGTTGTCGATCGAGTGTCGCAACCTAGATTTTTTAAAATTTCTTTAAATTTAGTGGATAAGAACTAAAAATGGACTCAAAATATGAATATAATTTTTTTATAAATTTTGGATCATTATTTTAGGCACTTGCAGTTTAAATTTCACCTATTTCAATTTAAATCCTAGAAACACAATTAACGAATTAAAAATAGCAAACGGACCTAGAAAAATGCAAAATTTTTACATAGAATAAGATATGTTGTATTTTGAGTATAGAAAAATTTTCAAGCTCAAACCAAGTTGCAAATATTACATAGACTGGAAATATTTTTTTTACACAAAATAATGACTCTTGCGGGTTTGCCGAGTGTTTTTCAAATAACGCTTGGCAAACCCAGAAAAAAAATTGCCCGCGCAAACACGCCATCGCGACGTCCGTTAGCACCATTTTCTTCGTTTTTTGCCGAGTGTCTAAATTATTGCCGAGTGTGTTTTCTTGGGGCACTCAGTAAATAATTTGTTCGCCGAGTGTTTATAGTTTGCCGAGTGTTTTTTATAAAACACTCAACAAACCCATCTTCGCTGAGTGCCCGAAATAATGCACTCGGTAAAGATTTTGGTACTTAGCAAAGATACAGTTTCTGTAGTGTTCTTTGCTATGTTAGAGGCAACTATCTCCACATTGAACACTCTTTGATTGTTGATTTGGTGGCTTACTTTAAAGTTGACTGGATTGGTTGCATCCTCTCCTGTGATAATAAGCTCTACTTCATCATGACAAGAAATGGACTAGGTGTGGTCGTACGGGAGAGCTGATCAAGGTGTAGTGATTTGACCACTAGAATAGGTAAACAATCCGATTAATAGAGTAAAGTAGCAACCTAACCAAAACATGTTAGGTCCATATGGAGCACTTTGTCCACTTAGTTGGTGAGACTAGTCTATGTGAGCCCATGAATTAGATAAGTGTGTTAGGCATGGCATGGTCTGAAGTAGTCAGTTAGACTGCATTTAATATGTGTACTTGACATATATCACATCATATTAAATACAAATGATCTCCCATATTTGATACCGTTGTAATAGCGAGCCCTAAATAAATTGACAAATCGGTTTAAACTACCTAATAGTAATCTATTAGGGGAATGACCCCGGTACCCCCGAGTTGCCTTAGGGCATTCGGACAGAACAAGGGGGTCAGTAGACAAAACATTGAAGACGACCTTAAAAGTGGTCGGACCGTTGGTCAGCCGCAAAACAGTCAGCAAGATGTATAGAGAAGCTCAGATGACGCCCTGAGTTGAGGACTCAGGAAATATCTCGAGTAGAAGGACTCAGAAGGCGGAGGCAACAGCGGGCCCACACACTTCATCGCTGACAATAAAAGACGTAACCGTCAGTCTTGAATGGCTAGTAAAGATAGCAAATAATGTCGTGGTTATTAGCTCACGATTCCTGATGATTTAACCACTGTAAAGAGACTTAATTGGGGGATTTAAAGCCTAACGGTAACCCCTGACCCCTGGGATATATGAAGGGATCAGGGGTACCTCTCTCAGGAGGACACTTAGACTCACACACAGCTCACGCGCGTGAGAGCTCTGTAATTACACTCGCCTGCGCATACTCCATCATACAGGACTAGGGTTATTATCCTCAGGGAGGCTCGAACCTGTCTAAGTTGTGTCTGTGTCTCTTAGTTCTAGAGGCAACCATAGAATCACGAACACATAAACTACCCTAAACTGATTCAGTCTACCTCTATGGGTAACCTCGTCGGAGGACTGCCGTTCTAGGTAATGACATAATCAAAATGGTTTTAAAGAGAAAGATTTTTTCAGTTTTAAGCTCATGATTAAAGGAAAAAATAGCATGCTAAGAAAATGTACCATATAGAAATGTCAATGGAAATCCCCCACCGGAGGACACCTTCACATACCCGTCCCTATGAGGATATATTTTCTCCATCCCTTCCTCCACATGAGGAATTTATCCCTATTTAGTCCTCGTCTCCATGAGGAAGCATGAGGACACCTTCATATACTGGCCGGGTGGTGCGAGAGCTAGACTACGACCTATGTCGCTGGCCACCACTAGCTACCATGGTCGGTGCCTGCGCTGCTAGGCTACGGGCTACAATGCGTGACGTCGTGAGGGAGGCATGGAGCTGAATCAGGCTACAGCACGTGGTTGTGTGAGGAATGTAGGCAACCAAGGATTGGAGTCTTGGAGATAAAAGATTAGGGTTTGAGTGGTGTTTATATACTCTAGCTATTAGGCTGGGCTTTATTTTCAGGGGTCAAAGTGGGTCTCCGCACGTGGAGAGGATAGGGAGTGCAGGGTCATACCCACCCCCGTCAAACCCGATTGTCGGGGGATTGCCGATCAGTCCACCCACAGGATACCTGAGGTGGTGAATAGATTGGTAGGGAAGCGTGGTATTCTCGAGTCCTATGGTCGATTCTAAAGAACAAGAGCTAAGATTTATACAGGTTTGGGCCTCCCAAAGAATAACAACCATACGTCATGTGGTTCGGTGGATTAATAGTATCTAAGCTTTATAATGCAATGAGCTTAAAAGCTATGAGCCTAAGCAATTGAGATTGAATGTATCTGGAGGTGCATCGCCACCTTTATATAGTAAAGGGGTGAGCCCAACAATTATAGGACTCTATCCCATGTCGATTCCTAGACATCTGGGATTGCATACCAAACTTGGGTCATATTTCCTAATTACAAGGATCCTATTACAAGTATATCTCTTTATATCAGATATGGTGTTCAGTTTTTAGATAAGGCACTAATATTCTTTATCAGAATTGAACCCCTCTTCATGGGCCATACCAAACTCTAATGCTAGGCTTGGCATACTCTCGGTTTAGGCTAATAAGCCCATTGTGGGGTAACCAGGGGTTAAATCCCCGACAACAGCCCCCGAGCTCTTCATAGCTTGGCAGAAGTCTTCAGCTAAAATAAGCTAGGAGGAGATCATCTTTGATTTGAACCTTTATGTCATAAAAGCTGTTGAAGTCTAATGAATCTGCAAAAACTTTATCTTCATTGTGTGAGGTGCACCCACACGATGTAGCCCTCGAGCCTCTGTTGGCATTATACCCTAGAGGCAACATAGAGATGGTGTACGTGGCATACTATGTTTATAAAATAAACTTATTTTATTCCTTGAAATAGAAACTATCATTATGAATCATGAGTACGTGACTCAATCATGGGACTCATATATGGAACAGATATGACTGAGATCGACATGCATATTGATTGATAATCATGTCTCATGGATCATGGGTATGGAGATACCAACTTAATAACATCGACGTATGTTGGAATAGACCCACTATGAGACACTGTTGAGATTCCATATGTCATCAGTTGGTCTCAGTAGTGTTTATGTAAAGTCCTTAGACCTAAGACTATCATAGTTCTCAACATATATAGTAGCTTACTTTGAGTCTACCAAACGCTACTCCATAACTAGATAGTTATAAAAGTAATTTTCGGTATGCTATGAAACATGTAGTGGGATGTGAGTGATCAAGATGGAATTTACCCCTCCTTACAGGAGAGATATATCTAGCCCCTCGATATAATAGATTATAGAAGTGCATGGCCATACCGAAGTGATTAAAGAGTTAATCACAGGTTATAATCCAATACGGAGATCGAGAGAGGATCGAACTGTTGATAAGATGGTACAAATCTCGCCTTGTGCTCGATCAATATCGTGAGGCAAAAGGACATGTACATGAAAACATTACAACGTTCAGCCGATACAATCTTTACTTATACTTAGGTTAATATGCCTTACTAGAGGCCGCTATTAACAGAGTACTGGAAAGGAGTTTTCATATATTAATCAAGCTATACGTGAACCTATAGGGTCATACACTTAATAGGTTAGAACACTAGATTCAAATAGGATTCGAATTAGGCTCAATTTAGATAGAGATCCAAACGGTTTAGATAGAGATATGAACAGATCAGATAGGGATCCGAGTAGAGTCCTGGTTGGGCCCGGTAGGGCCCAAGCTAGGACGTCTATATATATATGAGGGCGAGGGTCTCATGACATGTATGCCTGTGTGCCTGCTAATTTATTAGCCACTACAAAACCCTAGTTGTCACCTCTTCCGAGCCCTACCATCTCGCTGACCGCTCAGGTGCTAGTACACCACTAGACAACGTTCTCACCCTAGATGTGTGGATACCAGTAGAGACGTTGCTATTTTGCTTCACATCAGCATCGGCATCGGTGTCACTGATAGGCATCGTCATCAGCGTCGCTGATTTGACTGGTGGCATCATTGGCTGCTTCCCGAGGACGTTGATCGGTTTCTCGAGGACGTTGATCAGTTTCTTGAGGACACTGATCGGCTTCCCGACCACATTGGCGCGTGCATGTTGGATCGGCGCACTAATCCAATACTTCTTCCGCTACTCTATGCGTCTAGTGGTAACGATTTATGGTCCCTCTCTTAGCAAGATATCCTAGTGTGTGTAGTAGAAAATTTTTGTTTTCAGCTAGCGTAGCCTTCACATTCCCATATAGTGGTATCAGAGCCATCTTGCGTAGATTGTGATCTAGATCGGTGCATATAGTGGATATGCGGTTGTAGTAGATTGGATCTATTATAGTCTAGATTGATCGGTGAGGAGCCATGGTGTATACCATGGGGATGATGAGTGATTGTCAACGGGGTGAAGAAGAGAAGAGATGAATAAGCCTCGACCGTGATGGAGTTCGCACGTGACTCAGGTACACGGACGGACGTCGGTCGGACAGAGGGGTCGCGAAGGCGTACCGGTCCAATCCGGGTGCGTGGAGCTGAAGCGGCGAGGGAAACGGGATCCGTCGTGTGTCGACCGGTGCGACTCAGGTACACGGACGACCGACCGCCGGGCTGAAGAGCCGTGGGGTCGGAACGGGTCCAATCCGGGTGCGCAGTGCGGGGGCGACAGACGCTTTGACGGCTTCGGCTCAAAACCGTCATCTCAAACGGAAAGCAGTGGAGTACCGTCAATTCTAGCGGTGTCGTGACGGCCAAGTTGATCACGTCATCGAATAATCTAGAGTCATGTTATTTTACGTTTTTGCCCTGTGG
>KE372971.1:0-22308 GCA_000418225.1 Zizania latifolia | reverse complement strand
TAACGCAGCAGCCATGTCGTCACCACGCCGGGGCAACGGCGGCGTCATGGGTACCAAAGGTCGCCGGTGAATGGCGGCCCGATGACCGACGGCGAGGACTCCAGTGAGATCAGGAAAGCGTGAGGAATTCTCCTGAATGGATGGCGGCGAACGACAGCAACGGGAGGCGACCAGCGACGAGAGGGAGGTGGCGGGCGGCTTAGGTCAACGGGGTGGGAGGGGTTTTGGTGGCTGGTGGTGATGACAGAGGGGAGGCCAAGGACTGGCAAGCGATGAAGAAGCGACTGGCGGCTACGGTGGGGTCCGGTGGCCATGGGATCAGCCAGAAACAGCGGCCGGAGACGGCGGCGAGCGACGGAGGCGGAGAAGCACGTGGAGATGGCGGAGGAGGGGGCTAGAGTGGTTGCTAGGGCTTAGAAAAGAGAGAGGAGACCTCAGGGGCACTTTTTTTAGGGGCTAGCCGGTGGATCCGGTGCGGAGGTGGTGGCATAGCGAAGTCAGAGGCGGTGGTTGGCGGGGAACGCGACGAAGGTGGTTCCGGCGATGGGCCAGGCCCGATTTGTTTGGGAAAAAGGTTGGCGGGGCACAATGGAGCAGATGGCAGCCGCGAATTGGGCCCATGGGCTTGGCGGCGCTAGATTGTGTGGCGGTGGCGCTCGGGTACGGGAGATACGGGCAGAGGTTAGGGATGACAGGTGGGGCCCACCTGTCAGCGGTAGTGGGGACGCGCGCGGCTAACGGGCCTGCGGGGCGCGCTAGGCTGGCGAGGTGCGGGAGCTAGGCCAAAGCAGGGTGCGGCACTAAAACGGGCTAGCGGAAGGCCGGCCCAAGAGGGAGGGGGGAATTCAGATTTAAATAAAAAATTATTTTTAATTCCTTTTTCTTTTAGAAAGAGCTCCAAAAAATTTAGAAAAAATATATTTTTGACTCAGAAAAATTCCAAAAAAATTCTTGAAAAATCCTTTACATTTTTAGAGACTTCTGCAAAAAATTTCAGGAACATTTTATTTGCAAAAATTTCTTCCTAAAATTTTAATACTCAAAAATCCTTTCTTTTCTTTAGGGAAAATCCTATTTTTTTTTCTTTTACTGAAAATTCTTTTTCCTTTTATTTTATTCACAGCTTTTATATTTTGAAAATTTTAGGCTGTGACATCTATGCGTGGAAGCTTTTGGTTTACTTAATAAGGTTATCAAAATAGTTTTGGACTTTAGGGCATAAGGTTGAGGCCAGAGCATGGTGATGCTAACCCAACAAATAGGAGTCACATGGAGATGTAATTAGTAAGGTGTTGCTTACCACATGTTATTAATTTCTAGCAGTGATGCCAAAGCTCACTAGGAATTAGTGAAATGAGGATCTTGCCCCAATATATAACCTAGAGGGAGGTTTTTGGTTTCCAAAATCGTAGTGGGAGAATCTTTTGTTAAATAGTTTAATGAAAGATTAACAAAAATATAGGTGCTAAACTTTACATATCTTATGTTATAGATTATGTCAGCCTCTACCACGTCCAGTTCTTTTAATTTGCGATCTATCTTTAAGAAAGAAAAGCTTAATGAACAAACTTTATGGATTAGTATAGAAATTTGAGAATTATTCTCAAACAAAAAATAAAAGAGTATGTTCTTGAAAGTTCATACCCTGATGATTTGCCTGATAATGCTACTATGGCTAGATGGCGTGCTTACGAGAAGTACACTAATGATTACCTTGATGTAAGCTGCCTCATGCTTGCCACAATATCCTCTCAGCTTTAAAAGCAATATGAGAACACAGACGCTTACAATATTATTGTGGGTCTACGTGGTATGTTTAAGAACCAAGTGAGAGTCGAGAGGTTCAACACCTCAAAATCCTTGTTAGCGTGCAGGCTTGCTGAAGGGAATAGCTTGACGGGCCATGCCAGGCCTAGGCCATGCCAAAATGCTCGTGCCTCGTGTCGGCCCATATGGCCATCTATAGTTCAATAGACCCACTATGAGGTACTATTGAGATTCCATGTGTCATGAGTTAGTCTCAGTAGTATTTATGTAAAGTCCTTAGGTATGCTATGAAACATGTAGTGGGATATGAGTGATCAAGATGGAATTTGCCCCTCCTTACGGGAGAGATATCTCTCGGCCCCTCGATGTAATGGATTATGGAAGTCCATGGTCATGCCGAAGTGATTAAAGAGTTAATCACATGTTATAATCCAATACGGAGATCGAGAGAGGATCGAGCTATTGATAGGATGGCACAAATATCGAGCTAGTACGTCTATATATATATGAGAGTGAGGGTCTCGTGACATGTATGCATGTGTGCCTACTAATTTGTTAGCCACTACAAAACCATAGTTGTCGCCTCTTCTGAGCTCTACCATCTCGCCAACCACTCGGGTGCTAGTACACCACCAGCCGACGTTCCCACCCCAAATATGTGGATACTAATAGAGGCGTTGCTATTCTGCTTCGCATCGGCATCGGTGTCACCGATAGGCATCGGTATCAGCGTCGCTAACTGGACTAGAGGTATCATTGGCTGCTTCTCAAGGACATTGATCGGTTTCCCGAGGATGTTGATTGGCTTTCCAAGGACACTGATTGGTTTCCCGACCACATCGGCACGCACGTGTTGTATCGGCTCACTACTACAACACTTTTTTCGCTGCTCTGCATGTCTAGTGGTAAAGATCTATGTCCCTCTCTTAGCAAGATATTCTGGTGTGCGCGGTATAAAATTTTTGTTTTCAACTGCGTAGCCTTCGTCTTCCCCTATAGCCTCGAGCCAAATGGAAGTATGGAACATTTGGCTCGATAGTCAAAAAGTATGTTGACAAGAATCCTCGTGGAATGAAGTCAGGACTCTGGTAGAGACCGGTCTTGAATGCTTGACGAAGAGTACTAGTTAGGCGCAGACATTGGTTGGGAGCAAGCTCATACTCGGGTTAGGTCGGTCGTCGGGTGCGGACGTCAGCTTTAGTCCTTGAGTAATTGAGGTCTTAAGCACAACCGAGCCCCTGAGCGTAGAGCCCCTGAGTATGTGAGCCCCTGAGTATGTGAGCCCCCGAGCATACGAGACCGCAAGCACGTGAGCCTCAGGCATTAGGGAGCTTATGCATCACGACTCCACTGATTGTCTTTGGGATCGAGGCGAAATGCTACTTTTTGGCTCGCTCTTGTTGCAATAAATGCATTACAAGTGAGGTGACAGGTGGGCATCTTTGCTTTGATTGGTCCAACGACAGTTGCTAGGTATAGATAGAGAGGCAGAACCGTCTTGTCAGCATGACCAGGGCACGCGCGGTGATCGAAGCGACGCTGATTCACAGCGCTCATGGCTGATGTCATGGCAGAGATTGCGCAGCTATTTAAGCCGCTCCCCTTAATCTTTCTCCACACGCAGTCAGTTTAAACCTTCGTCCGAACTTTTCATCTTCCCTTGTCTTCGTCTTCCTTTGCCTTTGCCTTTCTCCACTGGCCCCTCGCCGTCCAGGGCACCATTGCCATTGCTTGGTCTGCCACCGCATCGCTCGCTGCCTCTTTCAGTCCAAACCGATGGTCTCCAGCAGACCAATGCGCTCCGCCAAATGGCAGAAGTCAGTGATGTCATCGATGAAGCTGGCGACACTAGAGACGGGGCAGTTCCTGCCAGTACAGGCAATCTTGAGCTGGCGAGCGACGGCCGGGGAAGATTTCTTGACGTTGGAAACCAGTAAAGTTGTTCTTTTTGAACCCTTCCTTCTCCACAGGCTCAGTCTCCCCACACATCCCTTCCTTCGTGGTGTTCTTCATCATTACCACATCTCTCATCAACCTCAACCCCAATTCTATCCTCCAAATCATGATCTTCATGCACATGTGCAAAGCGTACCTGGGTGTGGATCTGTATTGGAACCTCTTTTGGTACTTCTTCTATATCCACCGCATGGCAAGGCAGAAGGTGGTCGGCGGTGCGGTGCTCAAGCTCTGTGACAGGAAGGAGGCGGAGTATTTGGAGGTGCCACTGACCACGTCCAACAAGGGCTAGCATACCTACTGGTACTACACCATGAACCATGAGCCAGCCCTCTCCGAGGAGATTGACCACCACCCGAAGCCCTCCAACTGGTGGTCAGACCTAGGCCATACGTTTGAGCAAGACCAGGTCTAGGACCTAGCGGCGCGGGTGACATAGCTCCGCTGCAAGGGGCTAAGTGACGTGGTGAACGCTTCCGCTGAAGGATCAGGTGAATTTGGCATATGAGTCATTCGGGCCTTGGGACTGGAGCAACCAGTCGGTGGACTGGATTCCCAAGGAGGAGAACATGAAGCTCCTCCACCAGTTCTTCAATGGGAAACCTTTCTTCCCGACCAACCTCATGTTTGTGACATTCTACGTCTCGAACTCATGGCCACCGATAAGCTTTTGTCTCTTTTGTCAATTTTGTTTGTCTTCTAGTAACCTTCGATTTTTGCTCATGCCCGACCACCCCATGCTGTAATGTGGCCTAGCTACAGGGCAACATCACCTTTTTCTTGCTGCCATTCATCCCTGAGCACCAGGCAGGGATCGGCCTGCCTCGTCTACCCATGGCCGTGAATGACTCTAACTCAGGGCCCCCAAGGCTGAAGCAGAAGGGGAAGGAGGTGGTCGGCCCAAGGAAGTGGTAGAAGCCAACCACCATCGGCAAGGATGGGCCCCGGTGATCAGAACTCACCGCCTCGTGCTATCTGACTCAGAGGAGTCAGACGATGGGGGAAGCGTCTCGGTGCCTGATGCGGCGCTGGCTCCCACCCTGCCTTCAGGGAAGGGGGCTAGGGTGAAGCGCCGACTTGTGAGCTCCTTCCACCTAGTGGCTAGGTAATCATCGTGTCCTGTTGATGTTGAATTGGACTTCTTTATTTTCTAGAGTTCTCACTCTGCTTTTTGCGTGCTGTAGAGTCCCTAGGGATGCCAAAACATCGGCGCTAGTGGTGGCCTTGGCCTCGGCGAGCATAGCAGCAGCGGTGTCATCCTCAAACCTAGTGGCGGTCGAGGATTGCGTCCGTGATACGGGTGCCACTGAAGTTGTTGGTGGTGATGCACTACCTATCACTGCCGATGCTATTGGAAATGCTCCAACAGAACAAGACGTGGCATCTGTTGTGCCGTCAGGAGGTGGAGATGCTATAGCAAAACAAGCTATGGCATCTGTGGTGGAGATTGTTGAGGAGGTGGTGATGACGATGGTGGTGGAGGACGCATCGGCGTCCAAGGCGGTGGTGGTCGAGGCCAAGTCATCAGTGGACCCGGTCGTACTTTAGGTTGTGGCACAGCTGCCTGACCAGGTCAAGGCCCTAGTCCCCGAGAGCGTAATGGGCATCTTCGCCCGACTCGCTAAAGCTAAGGTTGTGGAAGCATCAGAGAATTCTGGCCTTGGGGCCATGGCCACTCAACTAGCTGAGTGGGTGGCGGTAAGTTCTTTCCTGATATCTCTTACTTCTTTTTCTTTTCACTTCTATTGCTAAGTCATTTTGCTTGATGTGCAGCGGCTTCTGATGCAGTCAGTGGAAAAGTCAGAGGGACCGTGCCGAGCCTGCTAGTTGTACGTGGGTGAGACCTCTGGAGGGGGCTGAGTGGCCGCTCTAGAGGTGAAGGTTGAGTGGCTCGAGAAGGAGCACCGACCTTCAAGCACAATTCGAGGCTTGACATGTGAGGATGTCGAGGCTAGGACCACAGCGAGCGCAATGGCGATAGCCACTGATGACGCTAGCTAGATGGCCGAGGATGCCTTGCGCCTGGTGATGGCTGCCGAGGCCACCACGGAGGTGACTAGGTGGTCGGAGCAGGCCACCTAGACCGATGAGAGGATGCTGCAGAGCTCCTACAAGGCGCCCAAGGAGGCCATGCAGAATACTACCATCGAGCATGGCGGTAAGTTCCTCCAACTTGCCCGAACCTTCTTCGTATTCTTCTGACTTTGAGCTGACATCATCTTCTTCTTGTCTCTGCATGATTCCACACCTAGGCCGAGGCTCATTTTAAAGAGCTCAAGGACCGGGTGGCAGTGTTGAGGGGGGAGGCCGGTCAAGCCCGTGCCGTGTTTGACAAGCTCCACCAGATGGTGGTGGATCACTTGGCAGGACCGAGTGCATCTGATGAGGAGTACTCTAGAAGGCTCGAAGGCCTGGAGGCCCAGCAGCCTCTAGCCCACAAGGAGTAGTGTAGGTAGCCTCTATAAAAATAGGAGTAGATCATTAGTCTTGTATAAACAACTAAGTCTTTTGCTTGTGTCTTCGACATATATGAATGGAGTCCTCTTTTGTCAACATGAAGTTATTTTTGTGCCAAAGTCATCAGTGTCCTGAGGTAATCGATATAGTCGTATAGTCCTCAGCGCAGGGATCTAATGCCACGTACACGCGTATCGGGCGTCAAGCGTCACGAGTTCTCAGGAACTTTCAAACAATGGATTTTTAGTTAAGTCCTTCACCATGCTATGGTCGAGCGCCGAGCCCCCGATGTAGCCATATCCACGCACAGATCTAATGGCATGTACACGCGTACTGGATGTCAGGTGTCATGAGTCCTCGGAACCTTTCAAACAGCAGGCGGAGTTAAGGCTAAGGACTCGAGCCCCCGAGGATCTTAGCAGTTAGTCGTGTACCGAGAGGGGCGTTGCTGCTAGCTCTTTTTCACCCACACAGTCGCTAGTGCCACACCTAGAGCTGATCATAGGGGCATGACCGGTAGGCTAGGTGTGTAACATTTTTGCATCCAGTCCCGAGGAGTCAGGCCTTGCTGGTTGGTGGAAAAAAGTTATATATAAAAAATAATGTTCAACTTTATTAACTCAAGGATCAAAGGTACAAGAGTACGTAGCTGAATAGAAAAAATTTAGGCAGTTTGCCAAGGCTTGATGTGTTGGGTTATGAGGAGGCTACGCTAGCATTAAATTCAAAATTTTACCCCATTCGCCTAGGAACCATGCGTGTAATGGGATCATGGACCGTTACCTCTAATGCGATATGCGCTAGTGCAGTGGAACAAGAGTTGGGAAAGCGTGTCCTCGATCAACTCCGCCTGGCTCTGTCCAATCATCGGTGGTGAAGTCGATGTATCCTTGCGATCTTCGTGAGAAGATCAGCACCGTAGTAGCAGCGGTGCCTCCACGGTATCCACACGTACAGGGATGGGATCACCTCAAGCCGGTATGCTAGTATCGCGTGAGAGGATAGGGGAGAGACGGCTACAACCGGTGTAGCCAGTAGAGGTGGCGGCTAGGGTTGGGGTAGGGGCAGCCTTAGCAACAGCTAACAGCAGCAACAACTAACATCCTTTTCATCCTAGCCCCTCCCCTCCTTATATAGTGCCCTCTCGTGGGCCTTTAATCAGTATTAAAGCCCAATAGATTTAATCTGTTCGTCTGGCCTGAAAGTTCTGGTCCAGGCCCAGAACTTCCAAAAATAACCTTCTGTACGAATTTATTTCTGTCTGAAACTTCCGGTCCAACCGGAACTTCTAAAAATAACATTCTATATCGAATTTATTTTGACCTAGAAGTTCCGGTTCTACCCAGAACTTCCGGTTCATCCATAATTCACCTTTTAGGCACGCCCAGAACTTCCGGTTCAACCGAAACTTCTGGTTCCTCTAGAAACCAAAACTGGGGCTGGCCCGGAACTTCCGGTCGAACCGAAACTTCCAGATGCTCCAGAACCTAGAACTTCCAGCCTCAGGCCAGAACTTCCGGTTCCCCTAGAATTCTCTTGGGCATATTTCCATCATGATGCTCCCACCGACTCCTTGCCCTATTCTATCGAGGGCCTCCTTTAGTGTCTGGGTCTAGGCATTGACGCTCCTACCCTCTTGAGCCTGGTTGATGACCTCTCTTGTATCATGGATGTTGACGTTAGCGCCGTGGTCAACTCCTCCTGACCTCCCAAGCTGCTGAGCGGCCACCTGAAGGATCAGACTCACCTTTTGTAGCTCTAGGGTCAGTGGCATTCTGGCAAGGGTTTGATGGATGGAGGCGATGTTGGCAACGGGGTTCTATGAGACGTCGTCGTGTTTGAAGACGATCGGGTAGCCCCCGTCCGAGACTAGGTCAATTGCCTGCCACAGGAAACCTAGCTTTGGCGCCTCGTGGACCTAGCGTACTGACTGGAGCTTGCCACGGGCGCTGCGGTACTCTCGTCGATTACCTCAGCACGTGGCTGAGTCAATCGTCTGGCTAGGCGTCCCCTGGCGTGCTCGGGAAATTCTTCTCGAAACGAGGGCAGAGGAGGGCTTGGTTGATGCGTGCTCCCCTGCTCTCTCACCAAATGCCTAGTGATGTGCCAAGGACATGGTCGGCCATGTGCCTAGCAATCTGGTATGTGACCATCGACATGACATGACAGGCTAGGTGCTCCGTGACCCGATCCACTTTTCGAGCGATGAAGGAGTCGGGAGCTTGAAGGGGAGACCTTGCCATAGATGTGGTTGGAGCCGTATCGAAGGGGACCAACCATCTAGTCGAATTGGCGATGTAGGTGACATCGCCGAGGATGAACGAAGTCCTGGGCCTAGCGGAAAGGCGACAAGGAGATGCCGTGGAACTCTTAGGAGAGAAACCATGACACCCTACTTGGTGTGCTAACTGTTGAGGGATTGTCAATCAGTCTACCCACAGGGGTACCCGAGGAAGTGAATAGATTGGTAGGGAAGCGTGGTACTCTCGAATTATATGGTCGACTCTAAAGAACAAGAGCCAAAATTTATACAGGTTCAGGCGTCCTAGAGGATAACTGTAACGCCCTAAAATTTTTTTTGAAAAATAATAAATGGGATGTAGAAATTTGAATAAAGAAATTTGAGTTTGAATAATAAAATGATTGAAAATGATAAAGAATTAAAAATCTTAAGAAAACAATTCAAATTTTGGTTTGGAAAATTTTTAATAAATTTTTCAAGTCATAAAAATGCTCTAGGATTTTTCTTGGAATTTTTAGGAATTTTGTAACTAGAATAGTAAATACAAACAGCATTTCAGCAATTATTTAAATCAAAAAAGAATTTAAATTAAATTTGGGCCGGCCCCCTCCCTTTTCTCTTTCTTGGTCTAGCCTAGCCCACTTGGCTCCCCCTTCTCTCTCTGACCGCCGGTCCCGCCTGTCGGCGCAGCCATCCGCCCATGCCCCTCTCTCCTCCTCTCTCTGCCACTCGGCCCCGCCTACCAGCCTCACCCCATGCCTGCACAGTCCAGCCTCCGCGTGCGCCCCAAGTCCACACCGTGGGTCCCGCTCACTAGCGACCTGGCTCCCTCTCTCTCTTGTGCGTGGACCCTGCTCGTCAGGTTCATCTTCCCCATAGCAAAAACACCCAAATCACGTGCACTGTAGCAGCTAGAAACCCTAGCGCCCAAATCCACTGCCGCCGCGTGCAATCCGCCCTTCAAAAATTGCCGTTGCACTTGCCATACTCCCGGAGCCTTTTCCCCCGAAGAACCCCGAGCAAAATGGCAACCAATCGCCGGATCAGAGCAAAGATGGAAGCCAGCCATGGTTTTTGGAAACTCGAATCCCAGCTCTTTCCATATCCATTCCCTTTCCATCTCCGGCGCATCACTATTTTGATGGAAATATGCCCAAGAGAATTCTGGGGAAACCGGAAGTTCTGGCCTGAGGCCGGAAGTTCTGGGTTCTGGTGCATCCGGAAGTTTCGGTTAGACTAGAAGTTCTGGGCCGGCCCAGTTTCGGTTTCTGGAGGACCCGCAAGTTCCGGTAAATTTTTGAAATTAAGCGCTAACGTAGCCTCTCCATAACCCAATAGTGGTATCAGAGCCTACGTGCATAGTATTCGATCTAAATTGATCACATATAGGTGATATGTGGTGGAAATAGATTAGATCTATTGTTTTTGCGTCGGATTTTCTGAAAGTTTCGGTTGGACCGGAAGTTCCGGGTCGAAATAAACTTCAATACAGAATGTTATTTTCAGAAGTTCCGGTTGGACCAGAAGTTCCAAGTCCGGATGTTTCGGTTGGACAGGAAGTTCTGGACAGAAATAAATTCTGTACAGAAGGTTACTTTCGGAAGTTCCGAGTGTGACTCGGAAGTTCCGGGCCAATTTAAATCCGAGTCAGAAGGTTGATTTTGGAACTTCCAGCCCTACGCCAGAAGTTTCGGGACCTTCGACCGAAAGTTTCGAGCCTTTGAGCCGGAAGTTCCGAGTGTTGTCCAGTCATGTGTAGTTTCTACGCCTAACTTGTTTTTGCAGAGAATGTTGTGACTGGTATGGCCTTGCAATGTATAAGATACAAGCATGTAATTTTCATGGCCTGCGTGTCATAGTTAATTGCAGCCCAAGGCTATTAAAATGTTATACGACCTACGCATCGATATGTGATGCTTCTGCTCATGTAATTAGTGTAGTGTTATTAGATGTAATAGACTGATACAAGTTCATAGAGGCCTGAAGCGTGATGATCCGAAGGACAGGAACCATGGAGATAGAGATCACCATAAGAGAGGGTCAAACTATGTCACAGTTAACATGATTGCCTGTGATGTTTACTTATGTTCCTGTCATACTATTCTTTCATGCTCCGTGTGCGGTAGGCATCGTTACCATATTAGAATAGTTTCCCTTAGAAAATTAAATATTGATGCTCTTTCCAATAGCTGTACCTACAAAGATTTTGATCATTGTATGGTGGGTCTGCCAAAGCAGGGTGCCATCTTTTATCTTGATCAGTTAGGGTGGATGTCGGACAACTACATGCATAGTATTGGTTTGCTTAACAAAGCTATCAAAACGGTTTTGGGCTTTGGGGCATGGAGTTGGGCGTCGAGGCATAGGATGCCACCCCAATGAACAAGAGTCACATAGAGATGTGATTAGCAAAGTGTTGCTTACCTATGTCACTAATCTTCTAGCAGTGATGCCAAAGCTCACTAGGAGTTAGATGAATATGAATCTTGTCCTACAATGTGTCGTTAGAGGGAAAGCAATTATTTTACATATTGTGGTACATCTTTTATTTAATAGAAGATCAACATAGCATAGTACTGAACCTTATATTTTTATTGTAGATCATGGCACCTACGGCAAAGAAAACTTCCATTTTTAATCTGCGATCTATCGTAGAGAGGGAGAAATTGTCTGGAACAAATTTTATTGTCTAGAACAAATTTTATTGATTGGTACAGAAACTTGAGAATTGTTCTCAAGCAGGAGAAAAATGACTATGTTCTAGAGGAACCCCACCCTGATGAACCAATGGATGATACACCAATTACTGATAGGCGGGCTTATCAGAAGCACGCCAATGATTCAGTTGATGTCAGTTGTCTCATGCTTGCCTGTATGTCTTCTGAGCTTCAGAAGCAATATGAGGACAGGGATGCCTATGATATGATCGTGAGACTCAAAGGCATGTTTGAGAACCAAGCACGGACTGAGAGATATAATGTCTCAAAGTCCTTGTTTGCATGCAGGTTAGCGGAAGGCAGTTTAGTGAGTCCTCATGTGATCAATCTTGGGTCTGCTCTTGATAAAGATTTGGCCACAGATGTGATTCTGTAGTCGCTCCCTGCGAGCTTCGAGCCGTTCATTCTGAATTTTCATATAAATGGCATGCCGAAGAGCATGGCTGAATTGTATGGGATGCTCAAGACAGCCGAGGAAAGCCTTAAGAAAAATCCTAGTCATGTGATGATGGTTTAAAAGGAAAGTAAGAAGAGAAAGCGTAAGGGAAATGCTAAAGCTTTAGATGTGATCTCGAGCTCTAAGTTTAAACCGGTTGGAAAGTCTAAGTCAGGCCCTGCAAACTCTGATACTTGCCACCACTACCATAAGCCTGGCCATTGGCGGAGGAACTGCAAGTTGTACTTGAAAGAACAAAAGAACTAGAAGGGAAGTATGACTTACGCTTTAGGTATAAATGTTATTAAAATTTATCTTGCTTCTCGTCCAAGTGATTCATGGGTATTTGATACCGGATCAATGATTCACACTTGCAAATCGTTACAGGGGCTGAAAAGGACTAGGAAGTGCGCAAGAGGCCAATTGGATGTTCGCGTCGGCAATGGTGCAAAAGTTGCTGCGTTGGCCGTCGGCGTCTATTCTTTGTCGCTACCCTCAGGATTAGTTTTGAAATTAAATAATTATTATTTTATTTCCGCCTTGGGCAGAAACATTATCTCTTCGTCATGTTTAGAGGAAGACGGTTTTGAATTCGTAATAAAGAACAAGTGTTGTTCGATATTTTCGAATGGTATGCTCTATGGTGTTTGTCCATTGTTGAATGACTTATATATTCTGAATCTTGAGGATACACGTGTCTATAACATTAATACAAAGAAACCCCAACTCAATGATTTAAACTCTACCTATGTCTAGCATTATCGTTTGGGTCATATAAATAAGAAACGCATGCAGAAGCTCCATAGAGATGGACTTTTGGAGTCATTTGATTTTGAATCATTTGACACATGTGAGTCTTGTTTGCTTGGCAAGATGACTAAGACGCCTTTCACTGGTCGAATTGAGAGGACAAACGAGCTATTGGCCATTGTACAGACTGATGTATGTGGACCAATGAGTTCTATAGCCAAAGGTGGTTTTTTGTACTTCATAATTTTTACCGACGACGTTAGTAGATATGGTTATGTCTACTTAATGAGACATAAGTCGGAATCCTTTGAAAAGTTCAAGGAGTTTTAGAATGAGGTACAAAATCATACAGGCAAGACAATTAAATTTCTACGATCGGATCATGAAGGTGAATATTTGAGCCATGAGTTTAATGATCATCTGAAATAGTGTGGAATTGTTCCACAGCTGACTCCATCTGGCATGCCCCAATGGAATGGGGTGTCCGAGCGGAGGAACTGAACTTTGTTAGACATGGTCTGGTCGATGATTAGTCAAACTGATCTTCCATTGTCTTTCTGGGGATTCGCTTTAGAAACTGCTGCTTTCACACTAAACAGAGTTCCATCTAAATATGTAGAGAGAACACCATATGAGATATGGACTGAAAAGCGTTCCGGGTTGTCTTTTCCAAAGATATGGGGTTGTGAGACCTATGTAAAATGTTTGATGTCTGATAAGCTCACTCCCAAATCTATAAATACTTCTTTGTGGGGTATCCTAGGGAAACCAAAGGGTATTACTTTTATAACCGGAAAGAGGGCAAAGTGTTTGTCACTCGGAATGGTGTTTTTCTTGAGAAAGAGATTCTCTCGAAAAGGGTTAGTGGGAGCACGGTGTAACTCAAAGAGGTTTGAGAACCACCAGAAAGTGTTTTAGCTCCTACTGAACCGCAACTCAACGTGCAAGATGTTGCAGAGCCTGTTGTCGAGACACCAGTCCCACGTTGGTCAGAGAGGTTGAGTCGTGTGCCCGAGCGGTTTTTGTTTTTAACCACTAGGCAGCGTGACATATTATTATTTGACAATGATGAACTAAGATCTATACGGAAGATGTGATGGGACTAGACTCTGAGAAATGGCTTGGAGCTATAAGATTCGAGTTAGAATCCATGCGAGAGAACCATATTTGGAACTTGGTCGATCCACTTGATGGTGTAAAAACTATCGAGTGTAAATGGATTTTTAAGAAAAAGATAGACGTTAATGGAAATGTTCACATCTATAAGGCGCAATTGGTGGTGAAAGGTTTCAGACAGATTCAATGTGTTGATTATGATGAAACATTTTTACCCGTCGCAATGCTTAAGTCTATACGGATCATTCTAGCAATTGCCGCATTTTATGACTATGAGACAGCAAATGGATGTCAAGACGGCTTTCCTTAATGGAAACCTAAGTGAGGATGTGTACATGACACAGCCTGAAGGTCTTGATGATCCAGAGAATGCTGGAAAAGTTTGCAAGCTATAAAGGTCCATTTATGGGCTGAAGCAGGCTTCTCGGAGTTGGAACATTCGTTTTGATGAGGTAGTCAAAGGGTTTGGCTTAATCAAGAACGAAGAAGAGCGTTGTGTTTATAAGAAGGCTAGTGGGAGCTCACTTGTGTTTCTGCTCTTATATGTAGATGACATATTCTTGATCAGAAATGATATTTCTATGCTAGATGCTGTCAAGTCTTCGTTGAGAAAAAGTTTCTCAATAAAAGATCTTAAAGAGACAGCATATATTTTGGGCATAAAGATCTATAGAGATAGGTCGAGAAGGCTAATTGGATTAAGCCAAAGCATGTACATTGACAAGGTATTAAAATGGTTCAATATGCAGAATTCTAAGAAAGGTTTTCTGCCAATGTCATATGGTATTTCTCTTAGCAAGAGTCAGTGTCCTTCGACACCTGATGAGCTGGAGAAGATGAGTGCGATCTCGTATGCCTCCACAATCGGATCCATCATGTATGTTATGCTTTGTACACGCCCAGATGTTTCTTATGCTCTAAGTGTTACGAGCAGATATCAGTCAAACCCAGGTGAAAGTCACTGGGTGGTAGTAAAGAGTATCCTTAAGTACTTGAGAAGAACTGAGGATATGTTCCTGGTCTATGGAGGTGAGGAGGAGCTCATTGTAAATGGTTACACCGATGCTAGCTTCCAGACCGACAAGGATGATTCACGATCGCAGTCTGGATTTGTGTTCTGTCTCAATGGAGGCGTAGTGAGTTGGAAGAGTTCTAAGCAAGAAACGGTTGCAGATTCAACAACTGAGGCCAAGTATATTACAGCTTCAGAAGCTACGAAGAAGGCTGTTTGGATTAGAAAGTTTGTTTCTGAGCTGGGTGTTGTCCCTAATGCGTCCAGTCCAGTGGACCTCTATTGTGATAATAGTGGTGCCATTACGTAAGCCAAGGAGCCTAGGTCACACCAGAAGTCCAAGTACATACTGCGACGCTATCACCTCATCCGTGAGATTATAGATAGAGGTGATGTGAAGATATGCAAGGTGCACACGGATTTGAACATAGCCGATCCGTTGACGAAATCTCTCTCACAGCCCAAGCATGAGGCGCACTTGAGCTCTATGGGTATTAGATACTTGCGCGAGTGAGTCCAGTGTATGTGAGAGAAAGTATCTTGTCTATGCTAATGTATATTTGGATAATTGGTTATCTTGTTCCTTCAATAAATATCTTTTACATTGATCAACAAGGGCGTGACTTGTTTATGAGACTCTTTGTGTTACAATGTTATTCTAAACGATCCCTAATCACATATCATCATGTGAGATCTCATTTTATATGTGCCATCAGTTGTTATCTCAAATGGTGTACCTACAGAATCCTTAGACCTGAGATCGTCATTGATTCTAGAATGTGTAGTAGCACACTTAGGGGCTTCCAAACGCTATTCCGTAACAGGGTAGTTATAAAGGGTGCTTTTGGGTGTGTCACGAAACATGGCGTGGGATGTGAGCGGTCAAGATAGAATTTACCCCTCCAAAATAATGGGAGAGACGTCTCTGGGCCCCTCGAGGTTGTCGGATTAAAAAGAGCATGGCCATGCCACTACGATCAAAGAGTTTATCATGATTAAATCCAATACTTGATCGAGTGAAGTGTCGAGTTGTTAACAAGGGTGTCATGAATCTCCCCTTGAACTTGACTGATGTCATGTGTAAAAGAGATTGGTGCGTGAGTATATCAAGGTTCAGATTGGTGCGTGAGTATATCAAGGTTCAGAAAGTATGATTTTGACTTTGTATGTTTTCGGAGGTCAATAAGTGCTCCTAGGTACCGCTATTGATCGGCGATTCAGAAAAGGTTTTTGGGTAGCGTCTGTTTGCATATGAACCTATCGGGTCGCATGCTTAAGGGGATTGGATTTTAAAGCTTGCAAGAATTGGCTCTTGTGCAAGTGGGAGATTGATGGAAATATGCCCAAGAGAATTCTGGGGAAATCGGAAGTTCTAGCCTGAGGCCGGAAGTTCCGGGTTCTGGAGCATCAGGAAGTTCCGGTTAGACCGGAAGTTTCGGGCCAACCCAGTTTCGGTTTCTGGAGGAGCCGGAAGTTCTGGTTGGATCGAAAGTTTCGGGCTGCCTTCTGGACGAACCGGAAGTTTCAGTTGGACCGGAAGTTTCGGGTTGCCTTCTGGACGAACCGGAAGTTCCGGTTAGACCAGAAGTTCTGAGTCCCGACGAACAGATTAGATCTGTTAGGCTTTAATACTGATTAAAGGCCCATGAGAGAGCACTATATAAAGAGAGGTGGGGCTAGCACGAAAAGGCTGCTGCCTTTGCTGCTTGATGTTGGTTTAACCAAACCATAGCCACCACCTCTCTCCTAGCTACACCGGTTGTAACAATCTCTCCCCTAATCTCCTGCGCGGCACTAGCATACCGGTGAGAGGTGATCCCGTCTATGTACGTATGGATATCGTAGAGGCACCGCTGCTACATTGATACTAATCTTCTCCCGTGAAGATCGCCGGATTACGTTGTCTTCGCCACAGACGAACCGACGGAAACGTGAGGGGCAGCTCGAGGACGCGCTTCACCGACTCTACTTACGCTGCCCGAGCACGTCTCGTGGTTCGAGGTAACGATCCATGATCCTAATACACGCATAGTTTCTAGGCTAACGGGGTAAATTTTTGAAATTAAGCGCTAGCGTAGCCTCCCCATAACGCAACAAATTTAACCCTACCCCCGCTACCATTTGCCAGCATAAGCCTCAGCCCTCGCCTCGCGAATCAGAGCCCTCTGTGCACGGTTTTGCTCCGTTGCCTCCCACCGAGCTCTAGCCACCAATCCTCACCGCCAGCCGTCGTGTTCCACCCCGCCATCGGCACCGTCATCTTCGCTATCGTTGTCCCATCCTTGGCCACTACTCCGCTCGTGTCCCTGGTCACCAGATTGCCATCGATGTCGTCAACCCAAAGGTGCCTCACCATCCCACACGTCACCGACCACCTCCGCTCATCGTCAGCCGCCGTTTCCGATACGGTAATGATCCCCATCCTCTCTTGATTCCATTTCTACCGTCCATTTTAGACCGTAGGCCCTCGCCATCGCTCGCATTCACTCAACCATGTCCTGGCCATCGCTGGAGAAGAATGGCACGCGTCGTTCTACTCCCTGCGTGCCAGATCGGCCATCAGCCATCCGATCCAGCGCGTGCGGTCCAGATTAGATCCCCAAACCGAGAGACCAGATCTGTTTGACTATGGTTGACCGATATCTATGGATGCTGGCCGTCCATTTTCATTTAATCGCCCTCTTCAATCCGAGCAGTAGATCGGTACTGTTCCGCTGCGTTATAATTCAGCCGCCTAGATCACGATCTAACGGTCGTGTACCGGTTCGGTCCACAGCCCGTTCATGACTCCACGATGGATTTGGTTCACCATGAACCCACAGCCTTTTTTAATAGAAAAATAATTTAGAAAATCATGAAAAAGCCTAAAACCCCTTAGAACTTCAAACCTCCATAACTTTTGCATCCGATCTCCATTTTCATCCATTCAAATTGCAGATTGACCATAGAATTGCCCTCTACAACATGAACAAAATTAATTGTACTGAATTTACAGTTTTTATTCTGTTATTTGTTTGTTTTGCCTCGTTTTGTGTGTCGTCTAGCGTTTGAAGCCGTCGAGGAGCCGGAGCCATACTTCGAAGAGCTGCCATCTTTGTTCACAGATCAAGGCAAGTCATGACCCCTACCTCGATCATATTGAACCCATATTTTAAAAATGCTAAATTTGCTTATAATCACATATATGCATGTTTAATATGATAAAATAGGATTAATTAACTTTTTGCCCATGACCTTATACATTTAAGACCATTGCTTTGTTGTGAGCTATCTATCTTGTTCACCTTAGAATAATTTAGTTTAGTAGTTAGTGCTTATGTATTAGCACCTTTTACTTAGCCATGCTTAGTAATTAATGCTAGGGCTTTTAATCTTGTTGAGATACGATCATGATATTTTCTTCCCCCTAGAATTTAAAAGGTGACAATGTTTTGAAAATGGTTAAGATGATGACATGGGTGGGTTTTGGGTGCAAGCTAGGGCATTGGTTGGTCACACCGAGGGCACTATAAGGACCAGTTTGCGGGATCTGCCGTAAAAGCCTTCTCGTACAAACCACAAGTCTAGTGGATAAGACCTAGCCTGGTGTATGGTTTGTTCCAACATGATGCACCGAGCGGCGGAGTCAGAATATCATAGTTGAGGAGCTTCCTCTAGCTGATTTGTACTACTAGGCACAAAAGGGGGCTGTGTTTCCTTGACGGGGTCTTACCTATGCCATTACGGGTTGGACTCTATTTGGAGCGTCAGCGAAACCTAGTGTGGTTGTCCTCGTGTTGGGCGGGCTATATTAAGGGCTTTGGCATATGTTCCTTCGGGGTATCGTGGTGTTACCTCGACACACTTTGGTGTACGGGAATGTGTGCCTTGTGGGTAAATTTGTACACATCTGATCAGAGTACAACCTATTCGAATAGACGCGCCCTCGATTATAGGCGTGCTTCATGATGTTCTCCGTAGTTACCATAATGTTTTACTCATTCTGTAATTAATTGAATCAATGGGTTTGGCCTTATCCTAGAGCAAATTACTGTATTGATAGCTCACTGGTGAGCCAGTGTGTGTCATGTGTGGTTTGGGCTAGGACAGGAGGGTGAGTTAGTGCTGGTGCGCTACTCGAGGTAGTGAATCACATGTTAATTATTAATTAATGTTGTTTAATCACTCTTTAATGATAAACTTGTTTTAAACTTAAAATTGGCTTTTATGCAAATGAACCCATTACCATTCATTTGTTATTATCTTGTATTATTTGTATTTCTATGGCTTGTTGAGTACTTTTGTACTCAATCTTGTTGAACCCCTCTCAGAAGCCACATTCTATGAGGATGAAGGTCTGGAGTAGCTATTCTAGTCAAGGAGCGAGTTGTGGGCTTAGGGTGTTCATCGTCATTTTACTTTTTATATACATTTGATGTAATAAATATAGCCTTGAGCTACAAATTGAATGTCATAAGACGATGGTCATGTGATGAACATTTTGTAAGTTGTTTCCCATGGAAATTACAATAAAACTCAAAATCAGTAGATTTTGGGTGTTACAATAACAACCCTACGTCATGTGTTTCGATGGATTAATATTGTGTCTAAGCTTTATAATGCAATGAGCTTGAAAGCTATGAACCTAAGTAATTGATATTGGATGCCTTTGGGGGTGCCTCGCCCCCTTTATATAGTCGAGGGGCGAGTCCAACAATAGCAGGACTCTATCCCGAGTCGGTTCCCAGATATCTAGGATTGCATACCAAATCCGGGTCCTATTTCCTAATTACAAGGATCCTAGTACAAGTATATCTCTTTATACCGGATATAGTTTTTGGTTTCTAGATAAGGCACTAATATTCCTTATCAGAATCAAACCCCTCTTCATGGGTCATACCAGATTCCAATGCTAGACTTGATCTACTCTCAGTTTGGGCTGATAAACCCATTGTGGGGTACCCAGAGGTCATATCCCCAACAGCAGCCCTGAGCTCTTCATAGCTTGGTAGAAGTCTTTAGCTGAAACAAGCTAGGAGGAGCTCATCTTCGATTTGAACCTTTTTATCTTCAAAGCTGTTGAAGTCTAATGAATCTGCAAAAACTTTATCTTCATTGTGTGAGGTGCATCCACGTAGTGTAGTCCTAGAGCCTCGAGTCAAACGGAACATTTGGCTCAAGGGTCAAAAAGTATGCTGAGAAGAATCCTTATGGAATGAAGTCGGGACTCTGGTAGAAGCGGGTCTTGAATGCTTGACAGAGAGTAATGGTTGGGCGTAGACATCGGTCGGGAGCAGGCTCATACTCAGGTGAGGACGGTCGTCTGGTGCGGCCGTCAAATTGAGTCCTCAAGTAATTGAGCTCTTGAGTGCAACCGAACCCCCGAGTATGTGAGCCCCCGACCATACGAGGCCTTGAGGACGCGAGCCCCCGAGCATCAGGGAGCTTATGCGTCGTGGACTACGCCGGTTGTCTTTGGGATTGAGGTGAAAAGCTACTTTTTGGCTCGCTGTAGTCACAATAAATGCGTTGTAGGTGAGGGGACAGACGGGCATCTTTGCTCTGATTGTTCTAGCGGCAATTGCCAGGTGTAGATAGAGAGGCAGAACCGTCTTGTTAGCACGACTAGGGCACGCGCGGTGATCAAAGCGACACCGGTTCATGGCACTCGTGACTGACGTCACGGCGAAGATTGCATAGCTATTTAAGCTGCTCCCCTTTGTCTTCCTCTACATGCTGTTAGTTTGAACTTTCGCCCGATCTTTTCATCTTCCCTTATCTTCGTCTTTGTAGTAGTGTATTCATTTCTTAGAGTCTTCATGTAATAACACTATGACATGAATAATAAATTTGTAGTAGTGTATTCATATCGGGAATGTGACCCCCTGGTACCCCACGATTGGGCTTATCAGTCTAGACCGAGAGCAGGCCAAGTCTAGCATTGCCGTCCGGTATGGCCCATAGAGGGGCGTTCTGTTTCGATAAGGAAGGTTGAGTCCTTATCGGGTAACTGAATCTCGTATCTGATATGGAAAGATATATTTACACCAAAATCCTTGTAATTAGGAAAATAGAACCCAAGTTTGGCATTTAATCTTAGATATTATAGAGTCCTACTCGGAATAGAGTCATGGGTTATTGGACTCACCTCCTGAGTATATAAAGGAAGCGAGGCACCTCCAAGGCATCTAATCATCCAATCTCGTCATATTTTTTCTTGCTTTCGACGCCCCAAGCCCCATAGCTTGATTGTATCGTATTGTAAGCTTCACCACCATATTAAACACCAAAACACTAGACGTAGGGTTGTTATCCTCCGGGAGACCCGAACCAGTATAAATCTTGGCTCTTGTGTTCTAGAGTTGACCATCGGGTTCGAAGATACCATGCTTCCCTTACACATATCTAATCATCACCTTGAGTACCTCCTTAGGTGGACTGCTCGATGATTCACCGCAATTCATTTCTTTTAATGCACAGAATTTGTGAAGGAGTGGGGGACCTACGGGTTGTGGCTTTCTTAGAGTTGGAAGAGGACATTGGGGGCTTTAGGCTTGTTGGACAAACGGCTAGCCTAGTAGTAGTTGGCGCCCGAGTAGCCTGTAGGTGTCCCAAGTGGAGGCAGTGAGTGTTATTGGGCATAGCGCGTAGGCCAGCAGCAGGTGCAATCGAGGCGAGAGGAAGAGCCATGGCCCTCTGATCTTCCTGCCTCCCTAGCACTGGCCGACGATAGTGATGGAAGGTCATAAAGGTGGCAACAATCAAAGGTGAGAAAGGCAACGACACACAAGGACTAAGGAACGAGGATTTTTTCTACGAGCATGCCTTTTAACCCTACCTATGACTTCGTGCAGGATGTCCAGGACATATGCAGGCCACCTAGGACGTGTCTAGACTGCTCAACACTGCCCAGGACATGCCTAGGCCGTCCAACGCCGCCTAGGATATGTCTAGGCCGCTCAATGCTACCCAACGCGCTTAGGCCACCTAGCATCACCTTGTTTGCCTAGCTCCGCCTAGATGGATTTCCGCTTAATTCTGTCGCTAAACCAAAAATGACACGGATCACTACCGCTCAACGCCTAGGCGACGCCTAGACAATATAGGTGACCGTTTTTTTAACATTGCCTATGGGTAATAAATACCCACCGTATCCAAATCCTAATAAGAGAGTTCTCCGTGGAAATCAAAAACAAGTCACTATTCACATATCTAGTACCATACATGTATATTCACAATCTCATGGGCTTTTGCTGGAAAAAAACCAATGATGAGCCGCACCTTTGGCAAAAAGAAAGAAAGAAAGGAGCCCCAACCACTACCGGCACTCCACGTACACAAAAAATCGCATAAATTTGTGTGCCCTCACGAAATTAAAACCTTTTCCATTTTTCTTGTTTCTCTAAATCCTAAAATTCTCAAAATTAAACTGCGAGAAGTCCAAATACTGGTACTACTGTTGAGCGGCAGGCAAGAAATTCCCCTCGCCTTCTCCGAGTTTCCAGCAGCGCATGCCCTGGTGATTTCGCAGGGATTTTCCTAGCTTTTTGCCTGCCTCGGCTCGCGATCTGGTTCGGAAGACGAGGGGCAGATCGCCTTTTCGCCCCGTGCTCAGTCAGATCACAGGACCGGCTTGGTGGTGGTCGACGGGGCAGGCCGCGAGCTCGCCGCGGAATCGATTCCGTCCGGTCTGATCTCGCGTCGCCAGGTAGGGGATTCCGCTCTTTTCTTGATTTGGGGTGACAGAATCTGGTTTGAATGGACATGTGTGCGGCTTTGCAGGTTTCTTGGATTGGTAGGGGAATGCTGGTGTCGATATGCTAAACCGCGGAGCCGTGCGGTCGCTGTTCAATCGTCTCCGGCCGCCGCATCGGGG
>KE372970.1:276184-295802 GCA_000418225.1 Zizania latifolia | reverse complement strand
GAACTATAGCCACAGTAAACCTGCCAAGTTCAAAATTGGGAGATTTGATCAGGGGGGAACAAGTGATAAAATACACAATCATTTGAACCTGAAGAAGATGTTTGGACTCACCCGACAATTAGCATAATAGCAGCAGATAACCACAGTATATATTGGTATGTCTTGTGCTTGCGTTTCACAGGACCAGCTTGTTGTCCAGCAGCTGCTCTTCTCTGATTGATCCATGCAAACTGCGGCCGAATAAACAAAACAAATCCAAGAAGGAACCCAGATATAAGGCCCCCAATGTGAGCAAAGTTATCTACCCTAGGAAGTATTCCAAGAGCCAAGTTCACCACGATTACAAACACTAGTGTTAGTAATGCTGCCACCTGAAAAATGGAAAAAGAATCACACAATATATTTCTATAAAAAATCCATCAATTGGAAAAAAAACAAGAACATTTTTTTGCACAATGTTAGAGAAGGATAGGAAAAAACCTTGTTTGCATAAAGCGACCAATTAGTTATGAGTTCGGAAAGCATGGATCCAATCAATCCAAACAAAGCACCAGAGGCCCCAACAGAGATATTTGATTGGATGAAGAGGGCAGACATTAAGCTCCCACCAAAACCAGAAATGAGATAGACCAGACCAATCCTCACTGCATAATTAGTAGAGAAAACCATGCTTCAGTAAGTTGTAGAAGCTACGAAACTTTTAGGACCCATACAACTATTCAGCCATGACAAAGGGTGCATTAACTTACCAAACCCAAACTCCTGTTCAAGTCGAATGCCAATAAACAGAAGGCATAGCATATTGATGAGCAAATGGACAACTCCAGCATGGAGCCAGATGCATGTAATCAGACGCCATCCTTGGCCACCATGGACAACCTTAGATACATCTAGAGCTCCCATCTTCAGTAACCTGGAAGTGAGATCAAATGTTTATCCTCTAGAAATCATTATGCATAATTAAAGAATAATATGTTCTTTGCCCCTTTTCCCTCCATTTCCTGCATTCAATTCTGACATTTTGTGTTGGGAACAAACCATTCCATGGTATCTCCAAGTGGACCTCAACCTTCTGAGCCTTAATATAATCTAGTCAAAATTCCAAGTTCAAAGCGGTGAACAATTCCAGGTTAACACATAGTTAAAATGGAGCAAGGATCATGTTCTGAGTTTCTGACACCGAGGCAAGGTACTTTCAGTTCCAATTGTTGAGTTTACAAATACAAAACAGTACTATCATAGAAGGCCCACTGTGCAGTAAGATGAATGCCAAGAGATTTGAAATTTTCTTCGGTCTCCACCAACTGTCCCAACTCCCAGCATGAGCACAAAGAACAGACTCAATCAAGTATGATAATAGGTAAACATAAATCAGTTAATAACAAGTCTAAAGATTCCGTTTAAACAATCCTACATTTGAATTGACAAACCAATTGGCGGCTAAAATATTTTTCGGCTGTCATATCACCCAAAGTCAAGTAGCAAATCAGAAAAGGAGCTTAACTCTAGTTGATGAAATAAAATGGTATCTTGGTTTTAATTGATTAATTCACTGGAATAACAACTGGCATGTACAATTCTCACCTAGAGGACTTGTGAATATACCTTTATGATTGAACTAGTTACTGAACTATAATGAATGCATCGCGCGAAAGACAAAGATGAAAGATTGTAGAGAATGACATGTTTTTTTGAGTCAGGTTCTCAGTTCAAACCATGTACATGATAGAACCGAACCAAATTGGGAATTGCTATTCCCAGACAAACACTAACAGCACAAGAAAAATCAAATATTTTTCAGTTTGAGCAAAGTGAGTTTGCATTTCCGAACGTAATCGGTGATCGATTCTAGTGGTGTATATGTAGAGAAAGTAAATAATGGTTGGGTTACGTACGTGGCGGAGGAAGGGCCGAGCAGGGGGTTCTCCCTGAGAGGCTGGAAGGCGAAGCGTCCGAGGAAGCCGGCGGCGCAGTCGCCGGAGTTGCGCCTGGGGCAGTCGTTGACGTACATGGAGACGAGGAAGACGACGACGCAGGCGAGGGTGGCGGCGGCGACAATCCATGGGGACCAGCGGCGGTAGTAGGGGCGCGCCTTGAGACTCGCAGGGCGCGGGGGCACGGGCGGCGGCCTAGGCGGGCGCTCGACGCGCACCTCAACGTTGGCGGCGGGTGGCTTCATGGCGTGGCGACCTCTCTAGTTGAATTGAGCAGAGGGGGCGGAAGGGGGGAAAGGGATGGCTGGAGGAGGAAGAAGAAGAGAAGTACTCCGTAGGAGCAATGTATTGGGCGCTAGCCGCTAGAGCGTGATCCTTAAAAAACAAGTTTGTTGGTGTTGCACTCCGAGGCCGATCGACGCCGGCAAGAGATGGACGGAGAGCTGGAGCTCATGGAGTTGGAGCAAAGAATCCGGGAGGAGAGAAGACAAGAAGAGAAGGGAGCAAGCAGCAGGTTACAGGTAGGTGTGAGCCGCCATGATCTGAACGCGTCTGTTTCCGTTCCGTGTTGACGTGTTGTTGCTGTTCAATTCCTTGTCGCAAATCGTAAGTAATACTACAGTAGTTTATTATACGTGTCAGAGGGCAGGAAAGAAGAGGGAGGGTTACTTGCGTTGCGTTGCGTCGTTGCATTTGGTCAATCCGTCGTGTACGTGTGAAGAAAGGAAGGAACGAGTCGGACGGTTGTAGTTGGCCAACCTCCTCGAAACATACAAGCAATGGCAGTTGGCAGTTGTGCACAGGTGGAAGGGTCCACGACTCTCAACATGGCTTGCTGCGCCTCAAAGTTTTCATTTTAAGTAATCATTTGTTTATGTTGAGCATGGATTAGGATAATGACTAGGCCTTCAAGTGGACCTTCTATATGCTAGAAATATCATCAGTACGCCAAGTTGCTGGTTTGCTGCAGAGCCTGAAAATAATGTGTCATAAAATGGTGAATGCTGGCTTGTTGCTACCGTGTGCTCATCTAAAATTTCAATGCATATATTGCCGCTAACATACCTGACCTTTTGATCAATTAACGATGCTTTCCTTCTCTTTTTTTTTTAAAAAAAATAACAGGAGATCTACTTATATATTAGAAAGATAGAGAGAATAGCAACAACGGAAAGCTCTCAGGAGGCTCCAAATACCACAACAAGGACCGGAAAGACTCTAGGACTAGTCACGGAGGGAGGCTGGAAGTTCCATCCCATCCGTGAAAAAGAGGCTTACAGCAAGCACTAACATCCTGAACTACTAGGCTGAAAATTTAGGTCGCTGTAGCTGACACTCCTTGAAAGATGCGGCGGTTCCTTTCTTTCCAAAGGTTCCAAATGGCATAGACAAACACGCCGTTCAGGATGCGCCTACGTGACTGCGGGAAGGTGTTAGCAACCATCCTCTAGTGAGAAGCAATGGAACTGACGTGGGTAAACGATGCGAAGGCCGGAGTAGCTTGCCAAATAGAAATGAGCTGCCACAACTCCTTTGCGAAACAATAGTTGAAGAGGAGGTGTGAAGCGGTCTCGTCTTCTTGGTCGCAAAGGGAACAACATTGATTCCCCGGCCACCCTCGCTTAGCCAGGTTATCCGTGGTCAGAATCTTTTGTTGGACGGAGAGCCAAGCGAAAAGACGACACTTCCCTTCAGCACGCGCCTTCCAAACAAGAGACGGCCAAGATGGGTTGATAGAACCTGCAAATTGGATGATGTAAGCAGAGTGCGCCGAATACTCTCCATTAGCGGTCCACCGCCATCTTATCTGGTCTGGAGCCAGCGGGTTCCTAGGAGCATTATTGATCAGGGTCCAAAGGGTGATGAGCTTAGCCATAGAGGAGGGATCGTTGATGTAGCGAAGAATCCGAAGCCAATTAGAGTTAAGGAGCTCATCCTGCACAGACTTATGCTTCCTTTTTGCGTGTCGGAACAGATTTGGGGCTAATTCCTTTGGGGTGCAGCCATTTAGCCATCTGGAGCTCCAGAAACTTACTCTGTCCCCTTTGCCAACCGTGATTTCTGTTGAGGCGTCAAAAATGTCTTTGTCCGAGGAGTCTAAAGGAGTAGTAATGTCCCTTCATACTTGCCGCTCGTTTGCTGCCGCTTTCCATTGCCATCGCACGCATGAAGCGGAGCAGGCCTAAGACACCTAGACCACCCTGTGACTTAGGAGAACAAATAGATTGCTAGTTGACAAGGCAGTGACCCCATTGACCTTCCTTCTCAGGTTCACTGATAATCTGAAGCATGGAAAGATTGACCAGGACTTGGTTGATTGCTGAAGAACATGGGGGCACCTAATGGTCTTGAATATGCATTAACGAGAATACGAAAGGAGATCAGATTCAACAGAATCTCATAGTATGCCATACGCCTTTTGCTTCAGTTGCCATTTCTCCGTATGCTTTTATCTTAACAAGTACGGAGTACTTACTACATAGTATCATGTGTGTGTGTGTGTGTGTGTTTGTTTACTTGCAGGTCTGAAGTGCTACAAACGTGGTCAATGTGCAGAGCACGGAAGAAAGTTAGGACTAGGGATTGAAACTGTGTAAGTTGATTATAAATCAATACGTTGGCGCCTTTCCCCTTTATTACCGAAGGCACAAATGTATGTATGCAAAAATGCAATGGAGAGCATTTATGCATACAGAATGTACCACAAGTTTCTTTTTAAATCAAGTGTAGAGTATTGTATTCATTCATAGCGAAAGAGACTTGTTACACTTGGGAGAATGCGGAGTTTCACATGTGAATGGGAATGACAACTATCAAATGGTACAGGCAAATTTTTTGATATTTATAGGAGGAATAATCTATGGGATATATGCACAATGCAAGATGTTAAAACTGTGGACAAGAGGGAGACAAGATTAATTGCATGTTGTGTGAGTACAGGGGATACAAGAATAATTGCATGCGTCTGTGTGAGTACAAGGCATAAATGGATCAAGAAAAAAAAATCAGGTTTGAAGGTACCAAATGACTCATGTTTCTTAATTATCTCTTTAGCTATTACAGACTATTTAAATCATATAAACTAGTGGCTCAAAAAGGACTGAAAACTGTGTATGTAATAATAGGTATCTTCTTGTGCTAAAATGTTTCCAAGGTTAGCCAGATGATACATACTCTCCATTCTCCAAGCAACCATGGAATCATCTACAATTGCATATCCTGTTTATAGATTGTTGGAATGACCACACATTAGGTTGCATTTTTGTTCTTGATGATATTATGAGCAAAGGCTACCATAGCAGAATAGCATTGATGAGCATGGCCAACCCAGAGTTGTTCTTTTGGGAGAAGACACCACCACCACCACCATCACCACCTGTCTTCATTGATCTTCCGCCAAATCCCAGTGATGGCACAGAACAACCCTCCTTGTTGCACAACCAATTACATCTCACTACCGACGACGACTTGTTCAGCGACAACTACTCTGTCTCTGATGATCATCCTTAAGGCCCAGATACTCATCTCTACACCTTCCTTCCTTGGAGTGAGTCAACATGGGCAGCACAACCACAGGCACAGATGATGATCTGCTGCACATGCCGCCAGTGGACTTCCTCAAGGTGTACAGGCTCTACATGGCGGCCTGCTGCTTCAACGAGGTGGCGCTCATCTTCTCCACCATGACCATCATGCAAGCCGTGGCAAGGAAGAGCAGGCTACACATCAACCAGATGCTTGCGGTGAATGACCTGCTCAATCTCAGCACTATCGCGCCTCTTCAACAGCCCAAGCCCCAGGAATGTCGTCCTCAGTAACATCAGCAAGATGAGGCCAGTAGTGTTTATCTCAAATATGAAGGGAACAAAGAAAAGGTCAGCATAAGACACCAAACTCTGAGTGTCTACAAAGCTGAAAACTACCAAAAAGAAAGAGGTTCGATCAGATGGATGTGCAAATGTCCAAATCAACACAACGTATACCATCAAATATTTAACGGAGAGCAACATGAAACAAACAAACACCATATACGAGAATACGGTAGCCAGGAGATCAGATGAGCTGGCACAAGGCAAATATTAAAGTGGAAGACAGGACGAAGTGCATTGCACATAACCCTGATGTTAAGAAAGATATCAGCTTCATAAACTTACAGTGCAAGAATATAATTGCTCATAAAAATTACACAAAGTGGTAATATTGAATTTTTCAACTCACATGTGCAAGAATATGTCAATGCTCATCCTTCATCTGAGCCCACAGAAAGCAGATGAAATGACGCTGACCAAATCCAAATGCAAATCTTAGAACTATGCATGTGACTGTTTCATTAGCGGTTGTTTACAGGGTTTACAAAACAACATGCCAGTTTGATGTTGACGACACTAATGTGCAAAAAGCAGGGAGCAAAAGAGTTACGACTAGGATAGTTGAAGCTCTAAATCACATGCCAAAGTTTATAATCAACACATCAAACTTTGGTTTAATTCTAGATGTCAGATTTGTAAGGAACAAAATGATTTCATTCATGCAATGATGTAGTCACCTACTCCCATCATAAAATTAAGAAAAATAATGCATGCTGAGAAGAGAACATGGCACATTCTTTCAGAAAAATTCGAAACATGTAAGAGTGCACATATCTGCATGCACCCAATAGAGAATTAGAGATACGCAAAGCTGCCACCAAGCAAATTGAATATGATGGTTCTAAAAGGGATGTCTTGGAAAGAAGATTGCGTAGACATACCAACATCACAACATTTTCTCTTCTTTTCTATGTGACATTTACTTAAAATATACTGGAACTAAACTACCTATGTTGCATACTTAACTGTATGCAAAATGAGTGACTGTAGTCCGTAGGGCATGCATGCACTTTCTGTAGTAATTGCCAGCCTTTGTCATTACTTGGGTAACTCTTCCTCACCAAACCACATTGGAGGATCATATCCATGACCACCTGTTTGTGTATTGGACAAGAAATTTTAATACATATGATGCGGGTGCAGACTGAAAGTGTCAGACACAATAGAAAGAACTATGAACCAACAGAAAAAAATGCATACCAAGAGGATTACAACGGCATAGACGCCAAGCTGTCAAGACTGTACCCTTCACAACACCGTATCTTTTGTATGCTTGCATAGAATACGTGCTGCAAGTTGGCACGTAACGGCAGCTTGAGGGCAGTAAGGGTGATATTTCTCCTGTTTACATAAATCCTGAACCAGTGAGCAAGCTATAGAGATATAGTTGATATTAAAAGGCTAGGCTTATGATTTCTGCTTAATAATACAATAGCTAAACAGGTAAGTTTCAAACCCAAAAATGAGGTGGTAAACACAGATGGATTGAAAACAGCAAGTACAAACTTACTTTTATAAAATTTTAGCATGGATAGCGCCACGTTGACTCCCAAGTCATTGATTTCCTCTTCTCAGAATCAACAAAATGCAGAAATTGTGGTCATGTGGATCAGTTCTATAGTTTTACACAGAAAATGTCTTCCATTGAAATAAACCTCAATCTGCAATGTCCTAATCACATAATGCATTGCTTAGCTCTAGTGCTTTACTTACTAACTTATGTCTGAAATTCATGAATGGGAAAATGTGTGCCATAATGTTCCACAGCAGGCCTCTGTACAGTGCATTTGATAAATTGAGCCTTCTAATTTTATAAGCATATTGCATAGCAACTACTGTGATGATTCATCCGTGAGCTTCTGCCGCACATTTTACAAAACATTCACTGGCCAAAAAGGAAAAAAACTATGAAAGGTCTAAACTCGCATAGACACTCCCACTCGGAAACTAAATGTGAAGTTCAATGTTACAGCCTAGAAGGGAAATAAACACTAGTGTAACATAATGATGTCAAGATTTGAGTTGCTATCCTTACAAGAAATTTCACCTAAATAACAAAGAAGTTGAAAAGCCCAATCCTTGACCAGGACTCGTGTCGAAAGTACACCATTTGACCACTCGTACAACTTGTCAATGAGTTATTATTAGACTAACCTTCTTCGTCAGCAGCGCAACAGACCCGCATCGTCGGCATCCTTCTCTTCTTCTGGTACGGAGCACCAAACGTAACTAGAGATCGAAACAACGAAAAAAGAGGGTAATTGGGATAACTCCGTCAGTAGATGCAAGGCAGGAACCCCGAAAACTTCATTGATTGATTCAAACGGAGAGACTCACCTGTGCTTCCGGCGAGCGGCCACGCAGCCGTAATAGGCGAGAGGGTGGCGGAAGCGCACGCGAGATCCGGTGTCTGGTGATTGTCGAAGAAATTCTCTCTTTTTTCCCCTTTCAGATGGGGATATCCGGGGCGGTGGGCAGCGGGTGGCGGCGGGAGCAACGGAATCCCGGGATTAGGTTGGGCGAGGAAGGGTGGCGGTGGCGGTGGCGGGGTTGGGCTGTGGCACGGCGAGGCGGGGAGGCCGCTGCCGGAGAAGAACTCGCTGGGAACAGGTGTGGATAGGATTTGATGTGGCAAGTTTTTAACGAATACTGTTATTGTTTCGAATGTTAATTAATCTTAATTAATCTACACAAACTAGTAGTGTTAGCATTGTTTTCTATTAAAGTAAAACTATTAATTAATATTAAATAAAGAAAACTGACATGTAACACACAGAAACATCGATGATGTCACAGGATGACCACTAACGAGGTGCCAAGTTAGGGGACAATAAAAATTAAAATTGATTTGCTGATTAATTGGAAGGATTAATTTGGAGAGGAGTCTCTCGATGATATACACAATTTAGAGTTGGAACCCGGGCTCACCTTAATTTGAAGGTGCCCCAAATATACAATACAAGCATCCCTACAGTTAATGATTCAAGCTGGCGCCGGTGCTAATTATTAATTGTCCCCTTAACTAAGTCATATTTTTATTAGTTCTCTTTTACGGTATATCTCTAATCTCTTAAAAAATTGACATATTGTTTTCTAAATATAAGATATGTCGATTTTTTAATCGTGATTGTTAAATTATGTTGATCTATTAGCTCGTAGAAGAAGATAAAATGTTGATTTTTTAATAGTGACCGTTAGATTATACAAATAAAAATAAACTGTTAACTAGTGTTTCTATTAATTCGATATATCTCAAAATTTGCTTTTTATTATAGCTGTGTAATGCAACAAAATTACTACTATAATATACCGAGTAATTAGGAGAAGCTAGGAATTAACCCCATTCATGGGGGCGTACGTGGTCCCATTAGCTTAATTACTCGATCCGAGCGATCCTCTCGCTTAGCAATCACTACCTCGTCACCTCACTATAAATATAGCAATAAGCTCAACTCCTCGCCCTCCTATACTTACCTTGCATTGGCCCAACTTGGCAGATCGAGTGAGTATCGACCGAAGAGGCGAAAGAAGAAGAAGAAGCAGCTTCGATCGATCGATCGATGATCAGTTGATGGAGCTGCATGGACGATGCTGGCAAGTACTGCTAACTGTTGGAAGATGCAGTCAAGTTTGAAGCTGCAGTAGATGCAGATGGACGTGAAGGAGGAAGAAGAGGATGAAGGCTGAGGCGGTGGGTGTCGGGGCGGGTGAGGGAGCAGCAGCGGGCTCGGCTGTACGCCGCTGCGTCTCCATGCTCATCTCCTCCGCCTGCATCTGTGCATCAGCCTCAAGGACCACCACGACGACGACGAGTCCTAGGCCTTTGGGGCTTTGGGCTGGGCTGTATGTAATTTGGACTAAATAATAATTACGATCGAAACGAAGAGAGGTCGATCATGTATTTTGGTTCAGGACTTGAGGTCAATATGTATATTTCTCTCCATCTACCGTACGTGTGTGTATATTATATACGAGAGCGCTGTTACGATACACACAGAGATAATTATCTTTTAAGAGATAATACTTAAGATTAATTTAGACCATTGATTTTAGTTAGGATTAAAAATAAACTAAAATTAAAAATACTTGATGACCGCACATAAAATTAGAAAATATGTGCAAAAAATTGAAAAATTAGCGCAGAAAATTAGAAAATCTGCACAGAAAAAATTAAAAATAATTCTAGCCATTAGATTAAAACAAATAAACGATTCACAATATTTCTGATGTACCATAAAATTTATCTTACATACAGAGAGCAGCCTCATGGATCCCGTAAGGCAAACTAAACTAAATGTATCGTACAGAGAATTAACCTTAATTAATTAATGGCATGATCATATGTGATGAGCTAGCTATAAATAAATACGATAGATTGACATCAAAAGAGATATACACTCCTACATCATATCAATGAATCGATCGATCGATTCATGCATGCATATATTTGTGGGCACGGCACGTTAATCGACGAATTAAGCTAGCTAGAATGAAATAATGCACATATTTGTGGGCCGTCCATGCGTGCGTTTTTAATTTTAATCGCAATTGGTGTCGTTTGTGCAACAGAAAGTAGCTGCTGAAATGCATGAGCAATTGTTTGTACGTGGCTCTCCACTGGTGTGAAGAAGAAGAAGCAGCCGCTAGCGGTTTCATCTCTATCTACCTACCTACGATGGTGGCGTCCACGCCAGCTCACTGCACGCACGCGCACACGGCTAACCATGCGTACACCTGGCTACCCTGCTGACGCAATATACACTAGCTGTACTCTTTAATTCTCCTCTACCTGTAACAACGTTCGTAGCTTTCTCCACAAAAGAAATACAATTATTATATATTATATTATATTCACATGTTTTCCATTTCCTTTTAATCGTCAGGCCAAGGCCATCCAGCTATATATCTCGCACTGCTGCTGCTTATTATATTCCCCTTTCCTCTTGCACTCAAAAAACCCATCCATTTCCTGATTTCCATCTAGCTTCTCATTAGCCTTCAATCTGCTTTAGCTTTCAGGCCTCCAGCAGGTAACACCGAATAAATCACCTTCTTGTGTTTGTGGTAAGAATATACGTATACATATATCCGTATACTACGGTTTTACCTACTCTCTATTACATTTTTTTATTTGATTGAAATCGGCCGGCCGTATGTTTTTACTAGCTGCACCATCGATATATCTGTTCCACGTACGTGCGTGATCCTTTTTGCCTTTTTTTTTAGATTGAAGTTCCATCTATGTAACCCTTGCTCTTGATCGATTTTTGACCGGTCGGATCGGATTTCGTTTTCATCCTGTTTTCTGTCTAGATCTTGCATGCCTTTTAAAAAAAAATCATGATCAGGACATTGCGATTTCTCGAGTTCCTATATTGGCAAAACCGTATTTCTATGATGGGAATTTTGATAAATTTTGTTGGGAATTTTTATAGATCTAGAGATGGGCAAAGTTGTATCTGGTTCTTATAGATGAGTAAGAATTTATCCATCAACCAAAGTGATTTGGAATTAATCATCCTCGCTCATAAGTTGAATCGAGCCTTATGTTGGAATTAATTAATTTCGTTTCGCAATCCAGCCTTTTAATTAATATTTGTAGGCAGAATTTAAATGTATTTTTCAAATAGACCCCACTGCTTTCGATTGTGGGGATTAATTTGTTCAATTTGTTTTGAACAAAACATACTCCAAGCTAGGCGTGATCGAGCTATATAAGGACAAGTACTAAGTAGTCGTACACGATGTAATTTGAGCCTGATTAATTGATTTTCTTCTAGATTAAGATAGCCTATATATATGACTCCATTAATTTGGTACAACTTTAGATGTAAACTTTTTAAGAGCTAGTCAAATATATCTAAATAAAATCTTGAATTTAGAGGTATAAGTAGATTGAAAGTATTTAGTTTAGTTATTTGAGTTTTTTAATTATGTATGTGACTCGTGACTTGTTGTAAGAGTAACAGACTACATGTTTTTTTTTTCAATTTGTAATAATGTCGTTAAGCTAGGTAGATAGAGATGGACGGTGGCGGAGGGGCGCAGCAGAAGCAGACGGAGGTTGTTGGCAGTGACAGCAATGGCGACAAAGGGCAGCAGCTGGTGGTAACCGCAAGCAGCCTCCCACATCAGCAGAGCCTCCTCCTTCCCGTCGTCGCTCAGCACCAGCAGCCGCAGGAGCAGGAGGTAAATATTTAATATGCCGGGCCTCTTTAATTAATTCTTCCAAATTATTCTTGTACATATTCATTTGTTATTAATATACTGCTTATTTTTTTTGGAAACTCGAAAACAGAAATAGAAAATTACTAGTACACTGTTTTTAGAGGAAGAGGATAGCTAGCAAAAAGTACTCCCTGTCCCCAAATATAAGGGCTATGTTTTTAGAAAAAAACAACAACATTTGGAACTTAATCGTGACTAATAATTCAACTAATACTGTATATACTTAGTGTCACATAATTGATATTGTTAGATTCATACTTGAAAGTTTTTTTCACAGTATTAATTTTATAGTAGTGTTGATGATATATATATATATATAATGGAAAAATATTTAATGGTCACATTATAATATCAAAGACCATATAAAACTAATACATCTCTTATTTTGGAATGGTGGAGTACAAGCATCTCTCCCTTTTTATTTTTGAAGGGTACTAGGAAGTATTATAAGTACTCAGTGTTGAAAAAAATCGGTTAATCAGACGATTAACTTGTACTTAGCAACACATCAGTTAATTTATAGTATAATTGGCACATTAATCGGCTTACCGATTAATCAGGTGGTCAACCCGATTAATCGTGTCATCCAGCCGCTGGAGTATGCCGGTGCATGCGCAGGGTCAAGAGGATACGAAGGTGCGTGACCACGCGAGAAAGAGAGAAGTCAGGGAAGAGAAGCAGCTGAGGTTGGAGGGAGGAGGTGGTTGGAGAGGCAGGCAGCGGGATAGTTGGAGTCTTCCTATCTTGGAGAGAGAAGTAGTTGAAGAGGCTAATGGTGGGGGAGGTTTGGAGGAGAGGAGAGTGTAAGGGGTTTGAAGGGGTTTATATACTTAAGGCTAGGTTTTAAGATTTTAATATTCAATATTCAACCAATTAATTGGTCGACTGATTAATTCAGTTAATCTTTCGATTAACCAATTAATCTCCTATTCGGTGGTCGGTCGATCAGCTACCAATCACTGATTTTTCTCAATGATGATTATGTGATTGTGTTAAATATTGGACTAAATATGAGCCCATGCATTATGAAAAGAAATTCCAAGCTTTCTGGTGAAACACCGAAAGCACTTGCCAAGTCACAGTTAACTCACGTGATGTCGATAGACACAAAGCTTGTGCATCGACCACCGCTAGAGTAAAGAGCTGTCTTTCCCCATCAAGTATTCCCTCTCCCTCCTATTACTACTATAGACCAAAGATCGTACTGTGAGATAGAACAAGTATACTAAACCATGGATACATAATATAGGATGGCACTTTGGCACAAAACGCCACAAATTACAGATCAATGATGAGCTATCTATCCATTGAAGACCTACTGAATGGGACTAAAAGAGCTTCACTGCGACATGCGGCATGCAAGCACACCTCCAAGGAGCCATATGGGTTGAGCATAGTGCCATAGAGTAGGGAAATCAACCACACATCATAGCAATGACGATTCTAGCTGACATGATTAGTCTTAAATGTTTGACTTAATATGAGTAAATGCATTATGAAAATAAATTCTAATCTTTCAGGTGAAACATTGGAATTATTTTTCAAGTCACAGTCAACTCACATGGTGTCAATGGACAAACAACTCATACATCGACCACCGCTAGAGTATTCAAGAGCTTTCTTTCTTCACCAAGATTCCCTCTCCCTCTTCCTCCTACTACTACCATGGACCGAAGGCCAAACTGCTAGATATAACAAACATACTCAACCATGGACAAATACTACAGAATGACAGTTTGGCATAGCACGTCACAAATGGCATACCAGGTGATGAGCTATGCATTGCAAACCTAGAGAACTGAATTAAAAGAGCATCATTGCGAACGACGTGCAAGCACAACTCTAAGGAGTGATATGGGTTGAGCACAGTGCCATGGAATAGGCAAATCGACCACACATCCTCGCAATGATGAATATTTGACTAAATATGAGTCCATTCGTTATGAAAAGAAATTCCAAGATTTTGGGTGAAACACTAGAAGCACTTGCAAGTCATAGTCAACTCACACAACATCGATGGATACAAAACTCCCACATCGACCACTGCTAGAGTCAAGTGTTCTCTTTCCCCACCAAGTATTCGTTCTCCCTCATACTACTACCATGGACCGGAGGCTCGATTGCTGGATATAATAACATGCATATTTAACCATGGCTAGATATTGCATGATGGTTGTTTGGTATATCATGTCACAAATGACAAACCAAGTGATGAGCTATCCATTGCAAATCGAGAGAACGGGACTGAAATAGCATCATTGCGACATGTGGCATTCAAGCACACCTTTAAGGAGTTATATGGGTCTAGTGTGCCATTGCCCTATGCTATCACGACGCTTGAGAATGGTGCCAAAAGAGTTAGGAAAATCGACCATTGCAATGATCTTCCATGAGAGCAGATGACAGTTAAATATGATACTAAATTTGAGTGCAAGCATTATGAAAGAATCCGCTACCACTCTAACCTTTCGGATGAAACATTGGAAGCACTTGTCAAGTGACACTCATGTTGGTAACTCATGTGCAATATGTTATAGATCATGTGTATGTCACCATGGACATTAGTCCCAAATTTTTCAGTGAAGTCCCTTAAAAGTTCAATATTTTATAAGTTTACAAAGGGTCAGTGTGTAATAACTTATGTACAATTTTATCTTTTTAGGAGTATTGCTATTGTTTTATCCTTTTGACTTTTGAGTCCCATGTTCGTATTTAGAGATCGTAGTTTGATTTATCATAAATCAACAATTGTGGATTTATCACATAATATGGCCTCTAAGCATGTATGGTAGTTTTGCATTTCCCCAACCCAACACACACAAAAGAAAAAGGACACAAATATGAGTTGGATCTCCATTTCTAAAAGGCATCAAATATAAATAATCTGAATATCTATACAACCATGTTTATGAAATATATCATATATGTTGTTAATGTCACTATATAGCCACATATTATTCCTACCAATAAAATTCATTCTACCGATATTTTCATGCCCAATATGTCTAATCAAAATTTTCAAATATCACTTAACTACTAGGACACATAAACTCAATCACATTTTAGGTATGATGATGTGAATGATGTAGGCACAAATGACTTTATGCCATAATCGCATCTCGAGGCACCAAATACTATATGTTACTATCGGGGAATGAACCCAGGTATACAAGATTAGTATATTTCATGTATAGCTATTTGTATTATTGTTTCTCACGGTATATTTGTAACAGCGTAATTTAAAGATTTGATAGGCGATAGAATCCTGTATATAGATCATCAGATACGATAGATAAGTTATCTCCTACAATTTTGAGATACCTTAACCGACTCAACCATTGTAAACCCTGTCCTTTACATATATAAGGGGAGGCTAGTGTGGCTACAAAGGTATCTCATATGTCAATATGATCAAGCCAAGCATCAACATCTAGATCAACAATCTAGCGACCAAGCTTTTAATCTTATATTCAACATTTGGCACAAGACATTACCTTGCATCCACCGGCTAGGTCAATAGAAAATCAAATAGGACATAGGGTGTTACTCTTTTCGGAGGGACCTAAACCTATATAAATTATGTGTACCATCCCGATTAAGGTAGGCAAGCAACCTCGTTTCCTTTACTCGTCGTATATTCCGTCGATAGTTACATACTAACTCACCTAGCATAGAGCATGTATAGTAGAGGGACTGTACATACACCTTTAGTTTAGACCAGAGTAGATCTTATATATAGTTTTGTTTAATGTGAAATACAATTCGTTGGATTTTCTAAGCATTGGCCTCAACGATGAAAATAATGGCACTATGGGCATCCCTTCTCTCTATTGCATGTGATTTTTGATGTATTTATCTAGTAAAATTAGTTCACCCCCTCACCACAAAAACACATGACGTATACTACTTCCTAATTGCATGGCTTCTTGGATGAAAGTTGATGATTTTAATCCTGATCGGTGGTCTATTCTAGCCCCCAAAAGTGAGGTTGGGCCAACTGATCTTAGCACGAGGTTTGTGTTGGCCAGGCCATGCCACAAGGTTTGATTTGGGAAAAAAAATTCTTGTGTTTTTAGATATTTTTGTATTGCATCTAGTTTCGGATTGGTTCACCATGGCATTAACATTGGGCTTAGCCTAGGGGTTTTACAACTTTTTAGGCTGATGTTAAATACAATAATTCATTGGATTTTTCTAGGCATTGGCCCCAAGGATGGAAATACCTTGATCTCTATGTGTTTTTCGATGTATTTAGCTAGTAAAATTAGTTCACCCCTTACCACACAAACACACGCCATATACTACTCGCTAATTGGTCTCTTGGATGAAAGTTGATGATTTTAGCCCTCATAAGTGGTCTACTCTTAACCTAAAAAGTGAGGTTGGGCCAACTGATCTTAGCATGAGATTTTGATTGGGCAGGCCATGCATGCTATAAGGTTTGATCTGGGAAAAACTTTTGTTGTGTTTTTAGATATTTTTGTATTAATTGCTTCTAGTTTTGGTTAGGTTTACCATGACATTAACATTGGCCTTAGCCTAGGGGTTCTACAATTTTTTAGGCTAATGTTAAGCACATTTAAGATAGATTGGGATAGGTAATAGTTATTTGACATAAAATTTCCTACTCCCTAATCTACTGCATATATATTCCCTGATAATCCCGCTGTCGTCCTAACCCCTCCTCATGATCCCCATTCTGCGGCTACCTCACTACGGGAAATTCATGGTTCGCCGAGTGCTACAGGCACTCGGTGAAGAACACTTGGTGAACCTGCTATCGGTGAACAGAGGTTCGTCGAGTGTTTTTTATCGGGCGCTCGGTGAACCCATCGCCGAGTGTCCAGCGTGACACTCGGCACAAAAAAGTGTGTAACGGATGGGGGGACATGACAGCGGCTTCGCCGAGTGCCACGCCGGGCACTCGGTGAAATGACACATGTTTGCCGAGTGCCTGAAGTGGCACTCAGTAAACAACCAAACCCGGCAGCGCCCGGGAGCACGCCACGTGTCCCGTAGTGCCTCTAGCTTCTGACTTGCACCGAACCCCTCTTCACCATTGCTTTGTGCTTATAATTAATTCATAATTCTCATTTCCCATCAATCATCCACCTCTACAGTCCCTTTAGGACACTATGATAAGAAAATCTGTCTGTCAAAAGATTCAATATGTTAAAACTTTTTCAATCTACAGGGATTTGGGGACAAACAGGCCTTCATACCGATATGCACACTGCTTATAGTATTGAGTACTTGTTATTTAGAATATTTTTAGGCATTGATGTTTTTCAATATATAATTAATCGCCTTTTGTAAAGTAATGTAGACTATTTTGCTTGCGCCATGATATGTTTACATGTCTAAATGCAATTAATTACTTAATGGCATTTGTCTGTTATGGTATGCATAATATGTTATGTTGTATTTCCTTTTTCAGGGTGACTCGAGCAGTAACATTGTTGATTCAGATCATCAGAAGTTGATTACAAATGTTGATGCTGCAGACAGAGATAACAATAACTTGGAAGTGCAAACACAAGTCCCTACTCAGACCAGAAGAGAACCAACTTACCTAGAGCTGCTACTCGGGGATGAAGATTTTGAGCTACCACCATATGTTCCTGAAGAAACCAATCACTACCGTTCACCAGCATGGATTGATCATGAGCCGCCAATGATGACCTTGACAGGCAACGAAGTGATAGCAACTGCTGAATTGGAGCCTCAGGAGCAAATTACTCCTGGCACAGGTTCACAGTTTTTAGTTCCCCTACCAGAAGTTGAGCAAGACTCCCAGATTACAGGACTGAATAATGATCATCTTGGAGGAGGTCTGCTTACGCAGTCGTCGTCTTCTTTTTCTTCAGAATATGCTGCCGTGGCGGAATATATGAATGCATTGATGGACTCATCAAACCTACGCATTCCTCACACAGCCGTGCTTCAGTCTTTTGACGCTCTGGCGAACAACCATGCTCTTTTTGATACGTATGCTCTTGGACCTCCGAACATTTCTGGGTTTTCTCCAACCCATCAATCTGCAGGAAGTCAAGACGGTATCGGGTGTTCCAGAAGTGGACTGAACAATACGAATTCCGAGTTTTATTTCCTTCTAGAAAAGATCAAGGACCCAGAGAACAATTCCATACGACTCATTAATATCATGGGCTATGTGGCTGTTTTCAGGTGCACGCCTAACACTCATGCAACCCTTAAATTTAGAGCAGCGATGACATCTATCAGAAATCTATTGCATGCAGTAGTTTATATTTAATTAGGCATGTCCATAATAAGAATATAATTAATATGCATCTTATTCTTGTAGTGCTAGCTATATATGTGTTGGTTGAGCAATTGTGACCTTGTTAATTTCCTTTTTGTATTTTGCATGCAGTGCTGATCCATTTGGGAGCCGTTTTATACAGCAGAAACTTGAGACAGCAACGACAACAGAGATTGCTATGGTCTACAAAGAAATTATGCCTCATGTCCGCATTCTGATTACTGATGTTTTTGCGAATTACGCCATCCAGAAGGTTTTCCTCAATACCTATTTCTGACTTATTAGTACACAACATATATGCATGGATATTTGAAGTTCTTTTAGATAATGACGAATATTTGAAGCTGTAAACCTTAACTGAGCCTTTCATTTTTCCCTTCAGCTTATTGAGTATGGACCAACCTTATTCAGAAGGATGCTCATCAATACACTAGCTGGTAGTGTGGTAGACCTAAGCCTTCACCAGTATGGCTGTCGAGTGATCCAGAAGGTAAACTGAACACTGTGACTTTTGGACCATATATATGCATGCATGTTAATTATGTTTGAAGTAAATTCAGGCGTGTCTGTACATCGTTACAACGTTTTATTTCTTTCTAAAATTCTAATGTATGGCATTATGGCTTCTTGTTTAATTAAGCAGCTGTTTGTGTCTGTTTAAATTAGGCTTTTGAAGTAAGCGATCTGGATCAAAAGATAGAGATGGCCAATGAGCTTGGCAGCAGCCTGATGAAATGTGTTTGCGATCAAAACGCAAACCATGTTGTTCAGAAGTGTGTGCAGTGTGTGCCGTCCAACTGTATCAATTTCATCTATGGAGGCTTCCGTGGAAAGGCAAAGACGCTATCCCTCCATCCTTACGGATGCCGTGTCGTTCAGGTTGGCAGATTAATTTTGATCATATATCACCCATGAATGCATGTTTTATTGGCATATATATATGCTTAATGCTTTCGTCAGGTAGTGAGTTAAGTTGATCGATCACCCATGTTAAGTTCATGCATCTTTTGGGTTGGTGTTCGCAGAGAGTGTTAGAGTGCTGTCAAGATGCAATGATCCTTCATGCTTTGGTCACTGAAATCGTGGAATGCGTTCATGAGCTGTCGGCAGACCAATACGGCAACTATGTTGTGCAGGTATGTAATACACACACACACACACACACACACACACACACACACACAATGTAATACACACACACACAATGTAATACACACACACACACAATGTAATACACACGCACACAATGTAATACACACACACACACACAATGTAACACACACACACACACACACACAATGTAA
>KE372970.1:256322-266944 GCA_000418225.1 Zizania latifolia | reverse complement strand
ACGGCCGGGGTGGAAAGGGCACGACGTAGCCGGAGATGAGGCGCCGGCGGTGGAGAGGGTGGCGGGGGAGGGACGAGAGGGTGGCGGTGGAGATGGGAGAGAGGAGAGGGCTGCAGATTTTAAAGGTCCACTGAAAATTTTGGCGCTGATTCAAAAATTTTGGTGCTGAAGCGAAAATTTTGGCGCTGGACCTAAAAATTTTGTTTGCCGAGTGCGTCTCAAATTGGGCACTCGGCAAACAAATTTTTTATTTTTTTAAAATTTTGTCATATTTGTTTTTTATTCTTTTATTTGACAAAATTTGTGAAACAATGGTGGTTAAGGACTAAAAATAGATTAAAAACATGAATATGATTTTTTTCTAATAATTTAGTTCAATATTTCATGTACTTGCAGTTCAAATTTGACATGTTTCAATTTTTTACATGGGATAAGATATGCTGTATTTTGATTATAGAAAAAATTTCAAATTCAAACGAAGATTTAACCGTCGATTTGCTTTCAAACCCGACCTATTCCTTCTTTAAATCCAATTTCGTCCTCGTAGAATCTTCGGTATTTAAACATAGTACGTGATAACTTTCTCCAAATATTTTAAAAAATTTATCACAATATCTACATATCATATCGTAACACCATGACAAATCTCATATTTTTTAGACATCATTTGATTTTTTTAGAATTAAAAAATCATCAAGCTCCATGTTGCCGATCGAGTGTCGTAACCTAGATTTTTCAAAAATTCTTTCAATTTAGTGGATAAGGCCTACAAATAGACTTAAAAAAATGAATATGATTTGTCTACAAAATGGTTTTCATTATTTTATGCACCTGCAGTTCAAATTTGACATGTTCCAATATAAATCCTAGAAACACACTTAATGAATTAAAAATAATAAATTGATCGAGAAAAATACCAATTTTTTACATGAGATAAGATATGTTGTATTTTAATTGTAAAAAAGTTTTAAGTTCAAACAAAGATTTAACTATAGATTTGCTTTTAAACCTAACACATTCATTCTCTCAACCCTAATTCCTCCTCGAAGAATCTTCGGTTTCTTAACATCCTACGTGACAACTTTCTCGAAATATTTTTAATTTTTTTATTGCAGTATCTATGTATCATATCATGCCATCATGACAAGTCTCGTGTTTTTCAGACTTCATTTGATTTTTTAGAATTAAAAAACCATTAAGCTCCATGTTGCCGATTGAGCGTCGCAACCTAAATTTTTCAAAATTTCTTTAAATTTAGTGCATAAGAACTCAAAATAGACTCAAAAACATGAATATGATTTTTCTATAATTTTTGGTTCATTATTTTAGGCACTTGCAGTTCAAATTTCACTTATTTCAATTTAAATCCTAGAAACAATTAATAAATTAAATATAGCAAACGGACCTAGAAAAATACAATTTTTTTTACATGAAATAAGATATGTTGTATTTTGAGTGTAGAAAAATTTTCAATCTTAAACCATGTTGTAAATATCATATAGGCTGAAAATATTTTTTCACACAAAATAATGATTGTTTTGGGTTTGCCGAGTATTTTTCTAAAAACACTAGGCAAACCCAAAAATTTTTTTGCCCGCGCAAACACACCGTCACGGCATCCGTTAGCACTATTTTTTTCGTTTTTGCCGAGTGTCATAGGGTTTGCCGAGTGTAGTTGTTTGTCTAGTGTCTTCTCAAAAATACTCGGCAAACCTATCTTTGCTGAGTGTCCAAAATAATGCACTTGACAAAGATTTTAGTACTCGGCGAAGACGTAGTTTCCTATAGTGTATATTTAATATATATCAATTAGTAAAGTTTTTTATGTAGTAAGTGGAGTAATTACTCTAGTTTATATACGAGTACATCGATATTGAATAATTGATTTGATGAATGAAGACGTACGAAAACCATAATATGTTTTTGGCTGAGTGAGAGTATTTGGGCATCCTCAATGTTGATCCATACAACAACCATAAGATGGGACCCACATACATATGTCTTTTTACTTATAGCCACTGCTACAATGTTTAAGATCTTTTCTTAACTTTAAGCTAGGACCCACTAGAAAAAATAATCTCTATTAATTCTTTTAGTACGAAGGATTTAAACTAACATACACATCAAAAAGACATAAAATAATTTTATATTCCTTATGGCTAGCTTTAAACTTAAGGCTAGCCATAGCAATATTCTCTTCCAAACACACCTCCCTATGCATAAAGTTGTATTAAAAACATTATCTTATTGCTTATGGTTACCTTTACATGCACATTGGAGATGCCCTAAGCATAAAAGTGTCACGTGGAGTTATGAGCAGTAAAGAAAATTTAGAAGTAAAAATAATATTTTATAAATTAGGCCGTTACATTTATAATAAATTCTAAATTTAATATTGCAAGAAATTATCATAAAATACAGCTAATTTTAAACCTTTTAAATTAGAAAGTGGGATGAAATTAAACGACAGATCAGTGTGATAGATTGAAATAGGAAATTCGACGAGATTGTGATTGGTAATAGGAGCTCGGGTCCACATGATTGAAATATAATACACCAGTAGGTGAGGCACAGATGAGAACGGAAGTGGCCTTTTTTTAATTTTGCAAAAGAAGAGGAGAGAAGAGTGGAAGTATACAAGGCCATGGCTGGGCCAGAAAAGGCCTAGATAATACTATGGGCCCACAAAACAATTCGTATTTATTTTACGACCCAGTAGTCAGTACTCCACCCCTCCATCCACCCATCTGATCTACGCGTCGCCGTTGCCGTCCCTCTCGATTCGCCGCTCGCCGCGCACTACGGTGGTGCTTACGGTCGCCGTCCAGTGCGCGCCGTACGTGTTAGCCGTTCGTGCCCCCCCTCGCCTCCAATTATTTTCCTGCTGCGTGCCCGCCACGACCGGCGGTAATGTTAATGCATGCATGCTCTGTGTTCGTTCAAATGCCTAACTGGTTGCTTTCATCAGCATTGGTATTCTCTCGTTCGTTACATGACTCTGACACTTGTGCAACAGCATTGCTTGATCCCAATCGCTTAATTTGCCCTTTCATTCTGCCTAACAATAGCTGCTTAAGAAATATTGGATGGACACACAGATCGGCAAATGGTATTGCTCCTCATCTTTGACAAATGAAATATATTCGTGCAGCCCGTATGTTTATATGGTATTATTATTAACAAAAACTTGTCATGCCCAGCTATGGCTTGGGCGTGATCCGATACAGAGTACAAAGAGGGAAACATGACAGATAGGTAATAGCAAGCGGCCGGCTGGCCTGCTTAGAAGGTGTAAAGGCAGCTGCCGTCGTCGCTCCTCGCCGTTGGGTCGAAGTTCTTGGCAACTGGGTCGGTGCAACCTTCCGGCACAGGCAAGTTACCCTGCTGCGCTGCTTTGCCTGAAATTTGCAAAACACATCGATGCAGGTCAGGACTCAGGAGTATGTGATTGAGAGAATGAACATATATATAGGACTGCTGCAGAGTAGGGTAGGGTACTCGATGATCACCTCCTCCTCCTATGCAGGCCGCCTACGATCGATGGGAATAGCTAGATCGAGATGGAGAGTGTTCTAACCGTAGAAGGAACCGGTCTTCAAAGCATCCTGGTTAGCGTCACCAAGAGCCGCCTCGCTCAAGTACGTGTCAGCCAGCTGCACACGCTTGACATTCTCCTGCTCCTGCACCAGCAGCTGCCCGTACTCCATCAGCTTCTCGATCGTCATCTTGGGCTGCTCGAACTGCGGCGGGCCCTCCCGGGAGTTCACTAGCCTCTTCCCGATGTTCTCCACGCCCGTCTCCGCCACCCACTTGCGCACCTCGTCGTCGTACACGCGCGCACGCAGAGCACCGAAGAAGTCTGCAATAATTCACATATATTGCATATGGATCATATCTCTGCTAGCTCGCTAGCTGCTTATGGAATCCTCTCTTCTTCTTCTGTATATGTATAATGTATTGCAGGTACATACCGATGGATTGGCCTGGGAAGCTGTCGACGATCTTGACGATGTCATCCTCGGGCACGTTGTCAGTGCGGAAGATACCCTTGCAGACGCCGACACGGTCATCTCGGGTGGGAGCCCAGTAGAACTTCTCCATACGCCCGTCACGGATGAGTGGCGCGTACAGCGTGGAGAAGTCGTTGCCGGTGACGATGATGGGCACGCGGGGGTTCTCCTCCTTGTTGTACATTCCGGGGAGCTGCACGTTGGTGGGGTTGTCGGCGATGTTCATCAGGGTGGCGTTCACCATCTGGTTGTTCACCGTGTACTGCGTCGTGCCGCCCATGCGACCTGCACCGGCGTCGAGATCGTTGATGAAGAGGCAGCACATCTTCCCCTTCTTGATGATGTCCGCGGCCTCGCGGTACCGCTGCCTGATCAGCTTCGCTGGCTCTCCGGCGTTGCCGCTCTCAAGCTCTCCGGCGCTCATCATGATTGGGCTGTGTAAGTCAAAATCAATCGGTTATTCAATTACTTATATAGTTTCATTAATTAGCAGCAGGCACTTTATTAATCTATTGTAAAACTGGATGTAACAAGTGATCAAAGCTAGCACATATGTCTTACTTGATCCCCAACTTGGAGAAGACGAGCTCACACTGGAAGGATTTCCCCTGACCCTTGCCTCCCCAGATACCCAGGATGAGTGGGACCTTGATGTTGGGCAGGGTCATGAAGTTCTTGGAGATGTGGACGAGGAGCTTGTCCATGAAGGCCGGGGCGATGTAGAAGCCTCCCATGGTGTTGTCGAAGTTGAACCTGCATACGTGTCCAGTTGAGCCCATCGTCATATATATATATGAATGCTACCTGTAGTATAGAATCTAGAGATATAGTCCGTGCTTACTGTCTGAGACCCTGGCTGATGTACTCGTAGGAGCTGAGCACGGCCTCGTGGGTGCCGTCGCCCATGGGAGCCTGGAACAGGGAGTCGACGATGCCCTTTCCCCTGGTGATGTCCTGCTGGTCGTCGGAGATGTCGTAGGCGAGCCCCTTCCACCGGTCCTGATCCGTCTGCTTGTCCTCGTTCAGCTCCTTGGCCATCACTCTGAACCTGTTGATGTTGGAGGTCTTGCCATGGTAGCTCGCGGCCGAGGTCACCTGCTTCTTGAGCTTCTTCCCGAGGAAGTTGGTCGGCGTGGAGGCCTGCACATGTACGTCATATATACCGGGAATTCACAAGTAAGTATATATCTTTCAATCCATCCTCATTTGTGTGGAGCAACAGGGAGAGATATGGATCGATGGATGCGCACCGGAGCTCCAACGGTGGAGGAGAAGGCAGCAGCCATCTCTGTGCCGCTGATCGACGGGGCTCTGCAGTGAAGGGGATCAGTGACGATTAACTGTGCTGCTGCTTAAAGTATAGAGGCCGAGCTATGGGAGGCCTTAAATACAATAAGATACAATGGCCGTCGCCACTCGCACTCGTGCTTGTGGATCAGCTTCCAGATCCCCCACAGGCCACACGCTGAAGATTGGGTTTCGCACACGTGGCGCCATCTTGGCCCACCGATCGATAGGATGACTTGGACCTGGGAGGCCAGGCACAGTGAGCTCTTGGCTTCAGTTCCTCGACCTTTCATCGCCACAGAATTCAGCCATTTCCGATCAACTCTTGTTTTCTTTTCTTTGTTCCTTGCCTCACACTCCTCTCCGGCTGCCGGCGGCTAGCGACCAGTTGCTTCATGAGCCCTCCTTCCAGCTACCAGCTACTCCTACTGCATAGCCAGTTTATTTTGCATCACCACAGAAAAACCTTTTGCGTTGCACTGCTGCTTCTTGGATGAGGCATGGCAAACTGAACCACCACACATATTTCGCTTTGTTGATAACCATCAGGCTAGGACTGTCATTTGGCACCACACAAACTTCCTTCTCCCTAACACGTCAAACATAAGCGTGGTGATGGTTGCGTCACCACAAAAACAAAAAAAAAATGCTAATGTTGCCCTGCTAGCACATAGTAATATTGTTTTCTGGTGAGCCATCAAATCAGAATCAGCTAATTAAAAAAGGAGTCAATGCATGGCTCGAATGTCTTTCAGGTGAATTTATTGGTGGTGCATTGCTTGCTATATACTACATTGCCCTAGATAATTTTGAATACTTGTTTCCTGCTGCCCCATGCAGACCAGATTTCGCTGTGACCTTGCCCTTTTAATTCATTGCAATTAACAAGTCGCGCACATATTAGTTAACATTGTATTCGCCAATTGATTTGGACATCATTAACTGCAACTGGCACATTGGTATGCTACGACATGAAGCGCACAACTTATTTGAGACTTGAGAGTACATCCATATTCAGATCAATTACTACCACATCAGTCCACATCAGTGTATTAATCATAGCCATACAATTAAGTAACCAACTACCAGTGTATTGCCGAGCAATACACCTATAAGGTATCCGAGATGATATTTAGGATAATAGAGAAGTATTGTGTTCTCAAGCTCCATGGTCGACTTGAGACAATGCGAGTCAAGAGAAGTGTTGCGTCCTCGAAGGATAATAGCTAGAAGTATGGTGTTCTCGAAGAATAATAGCCTTACGTCCTGTGTATGTGAATTAATGGTTGTCTACGTTATACAACTTAAGAGCTTAGATGTTGATTATGCCTCTGGAGAGGGTGCCTCGCCCCTTTATATAGTTAAGGGGCGAGCCGTACAAAACTAAGACTCTGACTCGAGTCAGTTCCCTTGATATCCGGGATTTGTACCGAACTCTAGTCTATGTTCTATTTATAACGATTCTGATATAAGTATATCTATTCATACCAGATTATGGCGTTCGGTTTCCTGATATGACGCTAAGAGCATCTCCTGGAGATTTATTATTTTTAGTCGCCTAAAATCTCATATAGGAGTCCTCTTAATAAAATTTGATCTCTAAATTTTTTTACTTCTCTTGTATCATCAACATGTGGACTATACTTGTCAAATTTCTTCCTTTTTCTTTTATTTGTATCTCTCGTATCACTCACAGGTAGGATCAGAATGGATAGAGAATGAGAGCTACTCTCTATAAGTAGGGAGGACTGAGGAAGATTTTAGAGATCTCTAAAAATAGAAAATCAAATAAAGAAGTTGTTGAAGATGCATTTTAGACTAAAATCTCTAATAATAGAGATAAGGAGATATATTGGACATCTCTTAGAGATGCTTTAACCTATCTTATCGGAATCGAACCCCTATTTATGGGTCGCATCGGACTCTAAAGCTAGTTAGACTAACTCTCGATCTAGATTGATAAAACCTATCGTAGGATTTCTAGGGGTCATATCCCCGACACGGCAACACCAACCATGGGTATGGTAGGTGCAATGTAATTACAAAATTGCTTTTCGTCGGGCAACTAACGCAAGCCATCACGTCCGACTGATGGAGTGAGAACGCTGCCTCTTGTGCCGTTTGCCGAGAGCTGGAAAAAAGACTGATGGAAATGCGGCCCCAAGATAATGTTAACTATCTGGCTGTCTGCTAAGTCCAATTTCGTTTCTTGAAGACAAATTATAACCGGCGAAGAGAGGTGGATGAGATGACGAACCACAGCTTGTTTGGCAGGGGCATGAAGTCCTCTTACATTCTAGCAGAGTATATTAAGGAAGTTTTCTGCCATGCAATAACAGTGGGTTGACAACTGCAAGGGACGTCCCTGCTTGCAGTACAATGCCTGGGAACAAAAGGCAAGGTGCAGTCACACAGGGCTGCGATAGTGTCCTTGAAATCACACGAAGGCGATGGACCAAAAGGAGGACAGAAGCTTGCTTAAGGGTAGCACCATCTGGGATTAGCAGTTTTAGCATCACACGCATAAACACACACACACACACATATATATGGACCAAAAGCAGGCGCTATGCTTCATCCTCAGCTTGAAGTTTTCTTCTCCATTCAGCACCAGATCTTTGATGGCCTAGATCGTGTCGGGGTTGAGTGGCTGTTTGAACAGAGTTTTCAGTTTCAGTATTACGCTTAACGCTGAAGGTTCTGGTCGCAAATATTACATGCGATTATTTCTACCAGGAATTAATTATAATTTTTGAATGGACTAAAAAATGGTGTTGAACGTTTCAGGTTTCCTCTTTTTAAAGAAGAATACCTTTGCATTGCTTAAATTAATCCACAATGAAACAATGTTATTACATCGGTGTACTTTTGGGGATGCATTATGAAAGCGTGCAGATTTGAAGAAATTAATACTGCATAGTCCGATGGATCTTAATGAAGGAAATGTTAGAGCCTGGAGAAACAAGATAAGTGTATAATGCGGGTAGTTAGAATGGTTGAATATCTCGGCTGCTGTAGAGAGTAATGGAATTGGGGATGGTGAATTAAAGGTAGGGTTGCAGATTTGCACAGGAGTGGAAGGATGACGATGATAGAAGAGTAGAGATAGGGGTGGGTACCTGGAGCAGTGTAGCGACAACTTGGGACAAAAGCAGGAATCGCATCCTTTACAAAATCAAATCAAATCCTTTATCAAATCGAATCGAAACAGGTTAAAACGTCGAATCGATGCGGCGTCGTGTGATGAAAGGCACGAAGGCAGCGGAGTGGAGTACAGTTCCAGACTTTCAGTAGCAGGCCTCGTGTGATTCGTGGTTTCCACTAGCAAAGCAGTATCCTCCTCTTCTTCTTGCCGCCGCCGCCGCCGGCAGCATGCCGGACCACGCCTCCAAACCCGACATCTCTTTCGCCGGCCGCTTCACCGCAAGCGCCATCGCTGCATGCTTCGCCGAGGTACACACATCCCGCCTTTGGATTCCTTCCCCTCCACTCCTAGATCATAACGTTAACCCGATTTCACCCGGATCGTCTTCCTTTTACCCAGCTCTGCACGATTCCCCTCGACACGGCCAAGGTCCGCCTACAGCTGCAGAAGAACTTCGCCGCCGATGCCGCCGCCGCCGCCCCCAAGTACCGCGGCCTTCTCGGTACCGCCGCCACCATCGCGCGCGAGGAAGGCGCCGCCGCGCTCTGGAAGGGCATCGTCCCAGGCCTCCACCGTCAGTGCATCTACGGCGGCCTCCGCATCGGCCTCTATGAACCCGTACGTACGCCCGCCCTACTAAAGTTTTCCCCTTTTCTTCTCCTCCAAAGAATAATACAGCCACCGCAAGCAACGCAGGTGAAATCCTTCTATGTTGGCAAAGACCATGTTGGGGATGTGCCTCTCTCCAAGAAGATCGCTGCCGGCTTCACCACTGGTATCGACTTGCCCCTTCTCTCGATTACACTCCCTACCTTCTCACTTGCTCTTCTCATCAGGTGCCATTGCGATCAGCATCGCCAATCCCACTGACCTTGTCAAGGTCAGGCTTCAGGCCGAGGGGAAGCTAGCGCCTGGCGTCCCACGCCGCTATGCCGGGGCAATGGATGCCTACGCCAAGATTGTTAGGCAGGTTATGCTTCTGCCTCTATTGCGTTTGCCTATTCCAGGGTGTTGGTTGCTTCACATCTCTATCATCTTCAGGATGGGTTTGCTGCTTTGTGGACTGGCCTTGGACCGAATGTTGCTCGCAATGCAATCATCAATGCTGCTGAATTGGCCAGCTATGATCAAGTCAAGCAGGTTCTATCCTTGTTTTTTCCAAATTCACTCTACATCACATGCAAGATAAGGCTGTTATCTGTTAGGGACTTATTGTATGTGTAACTAGGCCTGATGGATCCGCTGACGAAATTGGCTTGGCCCATGTGCTACTGGTGTGAGTATAAAGGCATGAAACTGAACTGCTTGTGAGAACATCGAAGAAGAAAGGCAACCAGGCTGGCGGCTTGGCTGGGAGGTTCCCTGCGCGAGATTTGATTTCGTTTTTCTGTTCTTGCTGTGGTTCTCTGTGATTCTGCGATTGTTTGTTCTGCTGTGATTTGGGTAGCTAACAAGTGGTATCAGAGCCTCGTTGTTCGTGGGGATGGATGAAATTTCTTTTGGAAGGGCTGCTAAAGTGATGGAGATTGAAGCGAAGCTGGATTTGATGCTCAAACGGATGGAGGAAATAGAGGCCAGACGCATGGAATCGGAGCAGCGAAGGCGTGCGGATTTGCTGTCGCTGAAGGCGGCAGTGGAAGTTTGGTTACCGGAAGAGAAGAAGAGGGAATCTGTTGAATCCCAAGGCTGCCTGGTTTCGGACGGCGCAGGTTCGACCTCACTCCGACGAGGCAAGAAAGAGGTGGTTCATCTGGAGTTTGCTCTATCCGAGGTTTCCAACATCCATCAGATCCGCCGCACTGCTTGCGCCGACGAGGAGTTTGATTGGTCGCCGCAGTTGCGAGGAGTGGTGGCCCAGCGTCAACCAGATCTGAAGTGTCACCGCCTTCCGCCGCCGCCAGGCCACTCCCTCCACGGATCTGGCCCGCTGGAGCGCAGGCACGAGCGGCTTCCCGTCGCCCCCTTCTTCGGCACGCTCGCTGACTCGCTGCAGCCGTTCCACTGCAGCGCCATGGGGCTCCTTCCACGTCACGAACCACGGCGTCCAAGGTGCTGGACCAAGGTCCCGAGGTGTTCCCCTGCCGCGCCGTCGACTCGCTGCAAGCGCCGCTGGCCCTCCGCGCCACCGGCACCCGAAGGCTTTCGCGTGCCCGCAAGACCGCGCCCGCGCGCTCGCACCG
>KE372970.1:230186-243971 GCA_000418225.1 Zizania latifolia | reverse complement strand
AGCCCACTTGCGCACAGTGCATTTTCCTTTTTTCTAAATAAAAATCAGTTAGCCCAGTCGGCCCGCATAAGCAGTACATAGTGCAGTTTTTCATTTTTAGAAAATAATAAACCTTTAAAAATTCATATAAAATTTATTATAGTTCCGATTAGCTCCGTTCAAATTTCTAAAAGTTTCTAAAATTATAAACTTTAATTTAACATAGAATAAAAATGTTTTCCCAAAACTTTTTGTATGCTTTTATTCATGTGATGTTGTTTGTACCGTAGTTGCCGATGCCGAAGACCCGCAAGAGTACGACCCCAAAGATCTCGAATACTATCTAGATCAAGGCAAGTCTCCCTTTGATCATGCTTGTTCCCATGATTGTTAATTTAATTTTATATAAATACATGTTTAGGACACACGCACACATACACTTAAAGTTAATGACGATCGCCCTCGCGATTAAGTCAATTAAACCTAAAATTGTTGCACCTAGCCTATCCTTGAAAATTGAGAACTCTATATTCCCTGTCACCACGATGATTACGACGACCCCATCCTAGTATCGTGATGTGGGTTGTCCATAATCAAAGCTTGTCTTTACTACTACATTACATGATTGCAAATGAATGAAGCGTGTGGGTTAAAAATGGGTTTCGCAAGGTTGTTTTGAAAACCGGTACAGAGTACCGAGTGTGTTAAATATAAATATAAAAGAAATGTGTTTTGGATAAAACTTGCCATGAGACGTCGTCGCCTTTCGGGGCCCGACTTCAAGTGGCGCATAAGGACCAATTCCTTGGGAAAAACGTCATGCACACCAAAGTGCAACCTTACGGGCATTATGGGATGTCCCTGGTTGAGTACCTAGTGGGTTTAGGATCGCTCGATTGTCGGTAGACGTGAAATGCCCGGGGTGGCTCCGTGGTTTGTTTATGGGCTCAAGGAGCTGTATGGAATTGTGATGGTTTTGGAGAAAGGTGGTAGGGAGAGGAAGTGAGGGGATTTGAGCACCCGCGAGATTTCAGTGGAAAAGGGGTCCGAGGGCCCACGGATCCTTGGTTGGACCCGTCTATGTGGCAATGGGTTATCCTAGGTCGGCTAGGGAAATGCCTTGTAGCGAACCTCCTTGCCTTGCAAACAAGGAGTAAGATCGCGACGTAAGGGTAAAGTGTACACCTTCTGCAGAAGTATAAACTGTTCGAACAGCCGTGCCCACGGTCATGGGCGCGTACCATGATAGTTGCCCATGTGTAGTGTTTGGTTTTGGTTTTTGAACAAGAAAATAAGTTGAGGGTTGGGAAGCGTTACCAGAGTACGCCCTCGGGGTGTACGGCCAGCCTTTGTGGTCGGCAACGAACTTGTGTAGTTCGGGAAGTCAAAAAGGCTTCATAGAGAGAGGGAAAGGTCCAACCCTAGGTTGAGAGACAAAAGGTGTTTTGGTGAAATAGGAAAAACCTTCCCGATGGAGGGGCAGGCCAGTACCGAAATAAAGTTGAGAATATAAAGTTGGAAGGATTATTGTGGGAAAAGATTTGAAGGGTTGTTGTGAAAAATGTGAAGAAGTGATAATGATGAGATGAATGAGACGGCGTTTTGAAAAAAACAAACATTACTACTTAGTAGTTGGAGGAGGTCGGGATCTCTTCCAATGGATATGGGACACTTAGTACTTTAAAGTCATTTTATAAATAAACCTCAGCCGCCCTTGTTGACTCACATATATAAATACTTCCCGAGACTTGCTGAGTACGTTTGTACTCATCCCTCTTGCTAACCCCATCCAGAAGATGAAGCCCAGCCAGGAGAAGATGAGTGGTACCCTGAAGGAGAAGAAGACGTCCAAGGAAATGAAGATGAAGATCGTCAGGCATAGGGTCTCGAGCCTAGTTTCCAACTAAGAAGATGAAGTTGCTTCCACTAAGACTTAGTTTATTTTGCTTCCACTGAAAGACTTTATGATGTGATGAATTGCCGTGAGGGATGCCTCCTACGGCTTTTGTAATAAATTTGGGTTTGTAAGACTTATGTTATCGCAATGTGCTACCGTTGGATCGTGAAATGTCTTCAATGATATTGTTACGATTCGAATCGTGGCAACCTGTCTCGTATTAGCCAAGTCTATACGGGGCGGGGTGTCACACTCAATCTTGTAACTGTAGTGAACTTTTTTTTGGATTGAAATAAGGCCTGATTGGTTCTTTCTGTTGTCTACATTGTTAATTGTTGGTTGATTGTCATTTTCGCCCTTGTTCATTGAAGAATTGAGCACAACCATTCACTTGCACTGCACTGATAAGCGTGAGCTATAGCTTTTATTATGTCAAATATAGAGTAACTATTGAAATTTAGATTAGAGGTATTACTGCATCAGGGCACAAATGGCTACTTTAGTTAACTCAAAAGAGTTCGTTTTTGCACCTACTTATGAGCATGTGAATAAAACCCAAGTCAAATATAAGATGTATTTATAATTGTGCTTATGGCAGCTAATCTGTTTCTTTTAGGATATAAAGGGTGGTAATCTGAAGCATCGATAAATCAAGGTGCGTGCAAAGTTCCAACTCTTTTTTTCTTCATAAAAGGTGTACGCGTCTTCAATTTGGCATTCTGCCAGAAAACTAGCTTTAGTAGACATAAGCAAGCAACATTGTCCTGTATCCTGAATTCCTGATGGATGATTGCCTGGTAGAATTCAATCGAAGAAAGAAAACATGCATCTCTTGGAGGAGATTAAAGAAGGGGTGTAAATCAAGTTAGACCTTATACTCCACCGTCCACCCCTTGAAAACAGTTGTCAGCCTAAAATAAGTATGATTCTGAAATATAAGCTATGAACATTGACGATGACAGTGGGGCTAAGTAAGCGAGAAAGAGAATTCAGTAGAGTCCAAGTGAGCTCCTTGATCCGCTGCAAGGCGAAAACCTGGCGCTGAAAACCTCATCCCTCCTCATCCTCACCAAGCCGCCGCCATTGACACCGTTCACACTTCTCCCGGTGGTTCCACTGAAGGAGCTTCTCGCGCTGACGCTACTGTTGCACCGGAGCATCTGGCCGTCGTACCTCCTTGCGCGGAACTCTGGTTCACCGAATGCACAGGCAGTGCTACCCACACTACCGCTGCTGCTCTTCTTCTGCAAGAGGCCCCAAATGCTCCATCCCCTGATCGCCTTCTTAGTCTTGCTCTTTGCCGGCTCAAAGCTCGGCTGGTAATGGTGGTCAACAACGCTCAGCTGGGCGGCGTGCTGCTGCTGGTAGTGGTGGTAGAACTCTGCGACGACGGCGGGTGAAACCCTGGCATTGGCAGCCGTACCAACTGCCATCCTGGGCATCTCACTCGCGTCGGAGAACGATTTGCGGTCCACGCTCCGGCGCCTCCTGCTGGAGCCGGACGAGTCCAGGTAGTAGTCCCTAGTCTGGGCGGTGCCGCCGGGCAGGGCGTCTTCGTCTTCCTCCTCTACGGGGATTTGGCCGTCGGAGCGTGGGACAAACTGCATCACCGAGGGCAGGGGGCCAAGCCCCGGCCGGCCGCCGTTGTACCCGTCCCAGGAAGCACGGGCCTCCTCCACCCCCATCAGCTGGTTGATGCGGCCGGAGAAAGCAGCATATGCTTCGCAGGAGCGCCGGCCGAGCGCCGGCTCCGGCAGCACGTGCACGGCGGGCCTGCAGGTGGGCCCATGCCTTTTGAGCTTGCTCTTGCGGCGCCATTCCTGCCACCGCTTGCCCAGGGCCCCGAACGCCCCGGCTGCCCTCGTGGAGGATTCTGGACTCATGTGCTGCTTCATCGGCCTCCCGATCTCCTCCGGGACGAGCGGCGGCTGGCGGGCATCGCAGGACCGGCGGTGCGCCTCCATGTAGGCGCCAGCGGTGGAGGAGGAGCGGCCGTAGTAGGAGAAGGACTTGCAGCGGCGGAGGTCAGCGGAGGGCGGGTGGAGGCCAGCGAGGCGGTCGCGGAGGCAGGCGGGACAGAAGCCGGTGAAGGCGACGCCGGGGTGGAGGGGGCAGACGGAGTGATCCTCCATCATCATCGAAACCAATGCAACCGAGCGAATGAGATCACTCCGTCATCTTCTTGCAAGGAGCTGAGCTGACTAGCTTGGCAAGAGAAGCTGCTGCTGCTATAGCAGTCAGTATCTGTTAGTATAGCTTGGCTGCTACTCCGATCCTTGTCCTTGCCGATCATCGATGAGATGAGCAGGCAAAAGAGACAGATCGATGAGCCTCTTTGCCCTTTTCCTTTCTCTTTTGCTTTTTTACCCTTTCTCTCCCCTCCTACCTTGGACTTACACACTCTTGTTTCCTATAGCTGCATTTTCTTTTCTTTGCTTTACCTCTTTAACTTTTGATTTGGAATCCATATGATCAATATATATATGCAGCAGCTACTTGATGCATGCATGTTTGAACATAACATGTCGTGCAGTGCAATAGGTGAAATTGATGCATACATCGGTGTAGCAGACGGACAGACCATTAGCTGGATCATGCATACCAATGGACCGCAAGCATCATAATTAAGAGTGCATCATGGATGATAATTCCATCTCCACACACGCATGCGCCCTCCCAACTTCAATTCGTCTCTCTATCTATCTACATGTTTAGCTGCCTAATATATGTTGCTGTCCACCGTGCTGTTCCTGTTCCGCTTCATGATTAGTCGTCGCATCGTATGCTTTAGTAGGGAATGCATGGGACCTGCAATTATTAATACAATGGAATTCCATCTAAGCATGCATCAGCTACAACAGCATGAATCCTGTATGTTAGTGTTTGATATGCAAAGACGGAAACTCAGAGACTACCAGCTGCACATTTTCCACAGCCCAATATTAGTGTAGTTAATTCACCGTACTCTCCCCCTGATTGCTTACGTTCGTGACTATTTATTCATCCAACGGTTTTTGATCGAACGACATAGCTGTCTAACAGTGCCTCCTCTAGCGCTAGGGAGAAGAGCATCCGTCGCCCCTCATCTGCATTTTTTGAGCGCCAGTGAGAGGAGCACGACGACGCTCCGCTGTGGATCCAGGGTCATCCTCCACGGCACCTCAGCCAGGACTATGCATGCGAGCTACGAACTGATCTGCGGGTAGGCAACAGGCCACCTTCTACCAGACACAGAGACATGTTCTCCAGATCTGAAAGTAGCATGTGCACTGATATTTGTTTGTCATCAATTCATGGTTTTGCATTGCTAGATGCTAAGAGCAATTACAACGGGCAGTGGTTTGGAACCGTAGTTTCATCAAAAGCCGCAGGCCACGTAAGACATCCATACCTCGAAACCATTCCTCCTCCAACGCACAGCCTGAGCCACCACCGAAAGAAAGGGAGAGCTGTGGGAGGCTACAGAGTCAGAGATGGACTGCATCGAGCTCGGAATGCCCTCAGCTTCGGATCCTCCGGGCCACTCGACTCTCGACCCATTCGTCCCGGCCAGCGGCGCCGCTTCCATCTCTGCCACCGCTGCCTTCACCGTCCGCGCCGCGCGAACCAGCCCATCCTCGCCAAGGAAGTCCGCCGCGTCGGGGCAGCTCGCTAGGCACATCTTCACGTAGTTCCCCACGTACCCGTTGCCGACGGGGGGTCTAGCCGCATGCGCAGGCGAGGAAGACCAGGTTACCCTCCCTATGCCTCTGCCTCGACTCCCTCCGCCGCAGCCGCCTCCCGCCGCCTCCCTCTCCGAATCCCTCATCTTCAGATCTAGACCGCCTCCTCTCTGAGTCCCTCACCTTCAGATCTGGACCGCCTCCTCTCCGAGTCCCTCGTCGGCAGCTTCGCCAGGATCTTCGTCGGTGCTCGGCTTCGGGTGGGGCTGCTCCGACCAGCGCACGGGGCGACGGGCACGGTGCTATGGCTCGCCAACGCATGAATCGAGACATGGTTTCGACGCTGCAGCAACTTTTCAAGCCGGAACCATCAATGCCTCTGCAAGCGACGACGACGAGTTTCAAACCACGGTTTGAGATGCGCTGGAGCGTCCGCTCCGACGTGGCCAGTTGAAGCCACGCTCCAGGCTCAAGCGTTGTAAACGCCCTAAATGTAGGGATGCCAAAAGAGTATCACGGGTACGATTAGTGCATATCCATACTTATACTTGTGAAAAATTTCTATACCCATATTCGTATCTGTTACCCAGATAAAAACATGTATTCACATCCATCACCAATGGGCGCTTATACTCGTTTACCTGTCATATTCATATGAGGGCTGGCATGGGGAACAGTGTGGGCGGCTGGTGCGGGGGAGGGGGCGACGTGGGAGCCAACACAGGAGCTGCTGGAGGGGGCATGGCGGGAGGAGGGAGGCTGGCGTGGCGGGTGGGGGCACACGGGGGAGGGGGCGCCGCGGGAGGGAGGCCGACACAAGGGGCCGTCGCGGGAGGGGGAGCAGCAATGGGTTGGGTCACTATGGGAGGGACGTCGGTGCGGGGGTTTTGGGGTGAAATTGATTGATATCCTAATGGATGAAGCGAGTATGAGTAGTTAATATTCATATTTGTATCTGTGTACCTATCGGGTATAAGATATTACTCAATATCATATTCATAGGTATAAAACTGAGAACATTTTTTATCCTAATAAAGTTTTTACATGCGAGTAAACGGGTAATCGGGTATAATTGCCATGCCAGACTAAATACAATGTCTACTTTGATTCAGAACATGGAATATTTATTCTAAAAGGTTTAGAAAATCTACTAGCTGCAATATTTGTGTTTGTGACGGTAGAGTTCAGAGAAGAAGAGCAAATAGTATATCATAAGGCTTGTCCATAATGCTAGTCTTCTTCCCTTCAGGCCTGCTTTGGTTCATGTAAAGAATTTGATGCGATTGAATTATAGATTGTAAGCATGCATATTTCACAATTTGCTTGATTTGTAAGTCATGTGATATTTGAGAATGTGTGTTCGATCTATGCCATAGCAATTCACACAATTTTAATTTTTCTGTGTCAAGATATACGGATGAACGAACAATTTCTGTGATTGATGGAGTACCGATCTGTTTTCCTGATGGTCCAATTTCAGTTCAAACTGCTCTCTGTATACTTGTTCAGAAAGTAAACAGACGCTTCAGAGCTCAGAGCTAGCGCATGTACTGAAGCTACGACATGCATGAAGAATAAGAAACCCAAATTACCAAAACGACAACAAAATGATGTCTAACACTTAAAATAGACGTTAAGCAATCTATTGTTTACTTAAGGACATTCTTTTCACTTTTAAAACATCCTTAATAGTTAGGTTCATGGTTTAACCTATCCAACTATCAAATTACACATGGTTGTATTATCTAATAATTAAGACGTTTTGGATATATATATATATATATATATACATGAAAATTATTACAAACATAACTATATGAAAATATTTTTCATTACAAGTTTACTAATATTATTTCCACGTCTCAAATGGTAATATTTTTTAATCTGATTTTAGATTTCAAGATTTTTCTTCAAGCATTTTGCGAAGTCATCTATTTAAGATGTATAAGCTACTGTACAAATCTGCAGCTGCAACTACTCATATGTTGGGAAATGAATGGCAATGGCCTCGCAGTGATGGTCTGACGACTGACAGATTGGGGTGGTTGAAGAGATGGGGTCATGCCTGCAAACTCGAGTAGATGGAGCTACTTCTGCCCGTCTGCTCATGCTGTATACCCGTCCGAATTGAACCAACGGATCTGCATGCAGCTTATAGCAAAATATCTCAGTAATGCTAATGGTAAATTTTTTAGAGAAATAATTTTGAATGGAAAAAATCGTTCCATCTCCAATCTCCATCCAAACTGTACACAGTGTCAATGCTAAGGAATTTCATGGAGTTCTCGAAAAGATTTCGCAACAATAAATTCATTCTATGTAAGAACTTAAACAAATTCCCCCTTCCAAAGCATAATCTAAAATCAATCTTTTTTATATTTGTTCCACTGGAGTGCATGATCTAGTAGGGCAGGATGGTGCTTTTCGAAGGTCAGGGATTCGTGGCCTGTATGAAATATGCAGTGAAATATGGATAAAACTGAGATATATGATAATTATTCAGGAGTTCAAACAAATAGATTTAATGGTAAAAAAGTTGATAAATAACTTCAAAATATTTTTAGATAGTTTTCATATTATTTTTTGAAAAATTATATCGTTTATAAGGTTTAAGCCACGAGACAAGAGCCTAGAACAAACTGGAATGGAGCTGAGTTGATCATCCAGTTTTAGTTTAATTAAGAGAGCATAGCTTGGACACTATTGGAGTAGTATGGTCCCGGAATAGAGCTTAATTTGACGGCTTGTAATCGGCCTTGTGCTCAAAGATTAAGAAATATTAGAACAATATTACTGTTGCCCTACAATATTATTACACATCTATCGGAAATAATGCAAATAATTAAGATGAAGTACAGCATCATGGGGGTAATTAGTTAGACATGTTTTGATATAGGGTTTATATCTAGTAGCTAGCTAGGTTTTGTACAATAGATCACCACGATCGAGAGTCTCTCTCTTCCAATCAGGCAAGACGGTGGCAGACTTGCGGCAGCTTGAAAGCCTTTGTTGCTACTACGTACAATTCAGATGCACCGACAAGTCAACATAATTACGATGACGAATGGTACTTGCAATGAAGATCCACCAGACTGCAGCAAAATCGCAGTGAAAGATCGTAGGGACATGTTCCATTTTTTTTTTCTTTTAGGATCTGAGATGGTTGGTTAATTGGTGACAGAAATGTTCACCCCAAATTTGTTCGCCTAACTTTAGACGACGTGTTTGATGAAACAAATGTAGCACTTGTATACAGCCTTGTTAATTATGTAGACTGAATAGTATCTAATCCTGAGTTTCATCTTCGGTAGAAGGGCGGAGGGCACAAGAATAATCGTATGGCAATATCTTCTTCCTTCCAGTTCACTCGAAAGAAATTTTTTGTTCAATCAATGGACAAACCGAAAACCTCGTGTTTGTTTGTGCTGGAACTCTTTCAAATCTAACATGCATAGATGGAATAGACCTCACTAATCATAAATCTGTAGGTTTTGGATGAAGAGTAGAGTTCCCTGTGCTCAATCAATTGGCATATTCATCCATACAGGTTTTTCGATATGGCATCTTTAGAACGCATAAATTTACAGATTTACGTAAGAATATGTTTAGCTGCATGTAAAATTCTTTCGTAATATAGAATTTTGGCTTCAGAGAGATGCAGTTTTGTTGCATAACTATTAATGAGGACGACGGCGATATTTGGCACTGCAATTACTCCAATCCACCTAGAAATTTCAGCATGCTGTCTCGGTTCTTGGGTTGCCTAGCTAGCACAGCTACGTACTGTTCCATCTGTAATTGGCTGCTCCTTTAAATTCTAGCACCGGTACTGCAGTCGGGCGTGAATCGATCGGTAATTAATATAAAAGGGTCAAATCACATGGATGATGGAATTCTTAATTATCTTTTTTACCCCATCGATTTTAAATGTTGGAGTCGTCTCCATCTTTTTTACCCTTGGTTTCGCACACGCACAGCTCTTCTCCATGTCTAGTCTCTACAGTCTACACTCTACAGGAGTAGCATTGGCAGCAGGCAAGCTATAGAGCTATAGGCTCGGCACGGGTACTCCTTCCGTGCGGTTGAGGATCTACTGCTCTCTTTGCCCGTTCCCGGCGAGTGAGTGCGAGAGATATTAGAGCGGGATGCTTGGTTTTGCGCCGCCGCCAGGCCGGCCGCTCTTCGTGCTTTTCGGTTCCTCCATCGTGCAGTTCAGCTTCAGCAATGGCGGATGGGGTGCCGCCCTCGCGGACATCTACGCCCGCAAGGTCAGGCTCTCCCTTTCCTCTCTCCTGTGCTCGGCTCTCCAATCCCTAGCACATATCTGGTCCTCGAATTTTGCATCAGAGCAGATAGTCCAGTCGTTCTCACAGGCCATAGGAGATTGCTTTTAGCTTGCATCCTGATACCCCCTCATGTCTGGCCATGGTCTTAATCTATCCTTTTCAACATATATATTCTTGTCATGGTTTTCAGATCAGCTATTAGTATGGTGGCTACAGATGAGATTGCTTCTACGATGATGTTCATTTTAGTTTGGATCAGGGTTCTGGTCCCAGGTCGACCCATATATAAATGTCCTCTATTTTCTGCCCTTCTCAAAATCATAATGATGATTATGATGATACCAAAATTCATTATATGGCAACTGTCAATCCTCAACTCATTCAGGCTGATATCCTTCTGAGAGGGTATATTGGTTGGAACTCAAGGCGCGCCGTTCAAGTCATTGACAAAGTTTTCCCCAAGGTACGAGCCTTTCTTTTTCTCGTCCCTCGGGCCAGATCAAGTCATGTACGTACCTCCAGATTATCGTTGCTTAATTAGGTCCTCCTAATCTGATGAGTGATGATTCTTATCGAAGCAATGCTCCCTTTCATTTCATTTCATGGTACTTAATTCATCTAACAACAGCAAATCTGGCTTTGCCGTGCTTGGAGATAGCCAGGATCGCTCTCGTTTACTGGCGCAGTCTTGCTATGATTTATGCTACTCCTTGAACGCGCCAGAATTCCTTTTTATCAGCATCGGATTTCTTGATGGTCTCGAAGAGTACCATCTACAATTAACATATTTATTTGCTCCGATGTCATCTGTTACGGATTATATTCAAATTTAGCTGCCTGTTTGTCAAATTACTGACTTTGTACACTCCGTTTGCCTAGGATTCGCCTGTGCAACCTTCTCTGGTGATAGTTTACTTTGGTGGTAATGATTCTGTTGCTGCCCATTCGTCTGGCCTTGGACCTCATGTGCCACTAGAGGAGTACATAGACAACATGAGAAAGATCGCCCAACACCTCAAGGTACAGAATGCATATTGCCTATACCGTTTGCCAACTTCCTTGACTGTCGCCTTCATGTTCAGAGTTTGTGTGACAAGACTCGAGTCATCTTCCTCAGCTGCCCACCGCTTAACGAGGAGACGCTCCGGAAATCAACCAGGTGCAAAAGACAATCTTTACTAGCTAGGATGCATGCGTTGGTTGATATAGTTAGGTTTCAATGGAAAGTGCTAGTTCTGAGGTTATATATAATGGATGGATGCAGCACTGCCCTGAGCGAGATAGTCCGGACAAACGAAACTTGCCGCCTGTACTCTGAAGCCTGCGTATCTCTATGCAAAGAGATGGGCGTGAAGGTGGTTGATCTTTGGAACGCTATGCAGAAACGGGACGACTGGGCGACAGCCTGCTTCACGTGAGTGTGCTAATTTATATGCGTGTATCCATTTCTTAGTCTTAGTATCTGGAATATGGATGCGATTCCAAGTTGTGAATGGCTGCAGGGATGGGCTGCATCTCTCTGAAGAGGGGAGCAAGATAGTCGTGGAAGAGATCCTGACGATCCTGAAGGAGGCAGACTGGGATCCATGCCTGCACTGGAAGGCGATGCCGACGGAGTTTGGGGAGGACTCACCGTATGACCTCGTCTCCTCCAGCGGCCAATACACCGTCAACCCCTCCGACTGGACCTTCCACAGGAGGATACAGTGGGACTGAATCTGAATCCCACACAACTAAGAACTTAACACCGCGTGCATGCATGATATCTTCTGTATAACAAGAATCCCTTCGCTGTACGTGCTGTTCTACATGAGGATGCATGACAACATCACGTTGCATGTGTAGTGCAGCGTCATTTGGAGCAGTTCAGACATATGAATGTCTTGGTTTCGCCTGGAGTCACTTGTGTTTGATAGACCTAGATCTTTGTTTCGCCATTTCCATTATCGGAATAAAAGATCTTGGAGTGCTCTGTTTAGCTTTGATGTGAATGAAGCTACTGCCCTTGGTAGCTTTTTGGCTTCATGGTAAAACGAGATAATGGTTTAGAAATGCTCTTACTCTGATGACGTATCCACAAATGATCATTTTCATATACAATTTTTTTTACCAATTTGGAGGGAGAGAAGTGAGGACTACAGTACAGAGTATAGACATCCATCCCTTTCCAAATTCCCAGAACCCCATCGACAACCCCCACCTCCAGGCACCAGCAAGATTCAGCCAAGGATGGCGCCCTCCGACGGCAGTGGCAGCGGCAAGGTGGCGATTGAACCCGCCTCCAAGCCCGCCGCCACCTTCTCCATCAAGGTGGGTCTCGCCCAGATGTTGCGCGGTGGCGTCATCATGGACGTCGTCACACCCCCAAAACGGCACGCCTCGCCGAGGAGGCCGGCGCCTACGCCGTCATGCATGGCGCTCGAGCGCGTCCCCGCCGACATCCGCACCCAGGGCGGCGTCACGCGCTTGTCCAAACAGAGGCCCTCATCTGCCACATCAAGCGCGCCATCACAATCCCGTCATGGCCAAAGCCCGCATTGGCCAGTTCGTCAAGGCCCATACCATCGAGCTGGCTGTCTTTTAGTCTTACCTTGTTTATGGCAGAAGGCTACGGGCAGTTTATAAGGGAGAGTAGTCATCCTCTCTTGGACTGATCTTTTGGGATATGAGAGGGCTCTCCGTTTGTAAGCTACATCGGATGCGTATGAACGTCCGAACGTGGACCGAGACCGAAGAGCTAAGACCTGAGACGCTAACAATTAGTATCAGAACTAGCAGTCGTCATGTCTACCTAGGGTTCCTAGGCCGTTGGGTTGGCTGTTGAGTCGATGAGCTGTGTTGCCAGCAACTTTAGTCTCACCTCGTCCACGGAACCAAGGGTGAGGCTGTCACCGGCAATGTCGTTGAGGTTGTTCGCCACATGCGCTCCGTCATGGGCGACATCCGTGGGCTTCGCAACATGGACGACGACGAGGTCTTCTCCTACGCCAAGCGCATCGCTACGCCCTACGACCTGGTCATGCAGACCAAGCACTGTTTTTCATTGAATCATTGGCTACATATTTATACTGATACATTGTTAACTGTCAAAGGGGAAGTGTAATATTCTGAATTTGCATAGAGTAGTTAGAAAACTATGATAATAAAATTTATTTGTGAAGATTGAATTTGAAGTTTTGGTGCTGAAATAAAGCTTTACTCAAATTCCAAATCTGAAGAAAAAACTATTCACAATCCGTCAAAAGTGAAACTTTTACATTAGTTCTAAACCATTTCATCCGATAAGTTTGTTGTTATTTTCCAATGTTTTCTAAGGAAAAATTGCTCGTTTGCCACAAACTTAAATGGCATATCTCCAAATGATACGAAGTTTATAGCATTTGCGATTTTAATTTGTCATAAAGTTTGTAGGATTATTTGCTCTCTTGCCATTTTGTGATTTATGGTTTTTTTATTTTCCTTTTCCATTTTTCTAAAAAAGCTTTACCTTTTATTCTCCTTGCCCAAATCATTTTCTTTTGAGCCGCAGTCTAGAGAATTCCCCCTGTGGCCATGCCCTGCGCCGTCTGCTCCCTCCCCCCTCCCAAAGCCAATGTTAGATCTCTGTTCCGCGTGTTTACACGAACAAAACCTTGTTCCTCCCCTTCACCCAGTAATGCCACAGTCAACCCCCGGCATCTCCGTTTTATCCAGTGAGCTCTCTTCTTCTCCCTCGATTACCCGGTGAGCCATTCCTTTTCATGAATAACCGAGGGCTGCCACTCCTGTTTCACTCCAATATCCAGTGTGCACCAACTCTGGCCGAACGTAGTGCCAGCTCTGCTCCCGCGTCACGCGATCGCCGCCTGCCTGCCTTGCGCGGAACATTGCGTGCCGCCCTGTCCCCACGCCGTGTGCCACGGTCATCGGTGCCTCGAGCAGTGTACATCAGTGCATTGCCTACATCAGCACACCACAGAAC
>KE372970.1:169593-207430 GCA_000418225.1 Zizania latifolia | reverse complement strand
GTTGTGCCATATAGACGTTCTCATATAGATCCCCGTTGAGAAACGCCGTCTTTACATCCATCTGATGTAATTCTAAATCATAATGTGCCACTAAGGCCATAATGATTCTAAAGGAATCTTTAGATGAGACAGGAGAGAATGTCTCATTGTAGTCTATTCCTTCTCTTTGAGTGAAACCTTTTGCTACAAGTCTGGCCTTATATCTATCAACATTCCCTTGGGAGTCACGTTTAATCTTGTAGATCCACTTACAGCCTACTGTTTTTGGCTCCTTTAGGAATCTCTTTTAATTCTGAGGGGTTCTCTGCGGGGATTTTGGCATGGCGGTGGCATCGGCTCATGGGAAAACGATGCCACCCGAAACCCTAATTAAGCCCTAATTAGCCTAAACCTAGCACTGCTCTGATACCATTGATAGAATAGGTTCACCTTAGGATCGCTAGGCTAGAACTAGTAGGACATTAGGGGCGTACCTTCGGGTTTTCCTTGGTTCTTTGAGGGTGACGCCATGGCCGGTGATGTGGCGTCAGGGATCGGCGTAGACGTCGGCGGTGAGGGTCTTCCCGTCGCTGACAACGCCCGAGCTGATCGGTGCTTAGGATATTTCGGGATTGGGGTAGCGAAAATAGAGAGTGTAACCCTAACCGCTGAAACCCTTAGCCCCTTTTATATGTGGTGTTGCACGACGGGGGCCCTAACCAGAATCGGTTGGGCGCCTCCGATCAGGGCGCGCGTAGCTAGGAGGGTTAGTTGTTGTTGAGTCCGAGCCGTGGGGAGGAGAGGGACTCAGTCCCCCTCTCCTCCCGAAGATCTTATCTAACAGGTGTAATGGTGTAAGATGTCAGCAGCAGTATTTCAAGGTTATGTCATATGGGATTCAGTACTTGTCATACTGGCTTGCCAATCTTGCTGGGTGGCAGCCATACCTTTTATCGGGGATTAAATTTGTTCACATGCTGCATTACAAGTTTAGAGCTTTCAAGACTTTTGTTCATCTCAAAAAAGAAAACCTATGTTCATGTTCCATGTCGATCTCTGGTTTACTTTGTGGGTGAGTTGGGGGTGTACATAAATATTTTAATTCTCTGTTTGATTTATGTGGTTCAATCTTATGATTCCCCTTCTGTCGTATCCAACACATGCACATCGTTCGTGAGTTATCTATCCTGCTAAAACAAGAGAATAATCAGATGCTGCATCACCTCATTTCTTTTAAAAATTCAGCGATGCAATGTACTGTTCAACTAAAAAGCCCATAGTGTAGAACACTAAGAAACAATGATCTTTAGGGTGCAGTTATTGTTTGTTATGTTCCCATTCTTGTTTTTAAGGTACTCACTGTTCAATTAAAAAGCCCATAATGCATGCTTGTCTAATTTCTGAAATAAAACACTGCAAATTATAATGTCTTTCTAGGCTTTATCATGCATTAAGTGCAGTGCTATTTCTCTGAGATAGCAATAAGTGTAACAGAAGAGTCCAAAGTTTAGGTTCCTGTAACGATGTGTGTTCTAGGGTATTATGGTAATTATGGTAAAGATATAACTGTTTTTTAGACAAGGGAAGCTTTTGTTGAACTCAGATGATCACATCGAGCTGATAGAAAAGGTTTAACTGGTATAGATCTAACAAACTCTCTTGCCTTGTAGACATCCCATCTTCAGTCATAGTAACCAATGAGAAAAGAGATTGAGTATGTGAAACATACATATTTAATGGAGTGACTACAATGACAAGTGTTTTCCTCCATGAATTTAACAAGTCATATGTGCCTGTTTACAGGTGCTCACGAACATAAGGACACATTAATCACTTCTGTCTAATCTATAAATTCTATTTCTTGATGATCATTACATGGTCGTGACCAAGTTCCATCTATTTTCTCTTTTTTGCAGTTTCTGTTGGAAATACATCAGTAAGTTGCAGATGCTAGCCATCCTAGGCATATGCGTCATCGGCTTTGTGCCATTGAGGTTTTGATAGATGTACTTGGGCACAGAGTGGTTCATTACAGCAGTTGTTTGTTAGTGTTTTTAATATTTATATGTTTCATTTTCTAATAGTCGTTACACCAATAAGTTATGAGTGTCTGTTTCGGAATTGAGGTGTACCATCTCTTTGTCAAGTCATGTGTGCATTTCATTACTCTGCCGATCCCATAGAAGTTCTAGCCCCAGGAATTTTACAATGATCCACCTTTAGACATGTTCTTGTCCGATAACTAGCTTGATGCATACCAGCACTAACATTTTATAGGAATAAAATATCTACCCCGAGTCTAATATTGCTGCCTGTGTGTCAACGCCGTCATTTCTTTCCATAATTGAAAGCTGGAATCACAATCTATCCTCTTTTTTCTGCATTTAGACTAGCACACTTTCTTTTGAGAAACTTATGACCATGAATAACTCACTTTGCAGCGTGCGTTGCTTGCGTATAAGCATGCATGCAATTCAAGACTATTGACTTGATTTTACATGTTGTGTTATTTCTTTTAAAAAACCTTGCACATGTTAGAGATCAGTTGTGGATGTGACTGCTCGTGTATTTATCTGAATATTGGAGCTATTATGTTTTTCAACTGCAGCTATATTATTTGTATAGTGGGGAGTTATATCTGGAGACAACCATTGCAGGGTTAATGCTGCAATATTTTGTCTAAATTGCTGGCTGCTTCCAGTTCAAACTACTCTTCTAAAACTGTGGGTGCGCTTGGCATGCAGATTCAGGTGGTCCTCATAAATAATTTTCCATATTTTGTCCGTAGTATGTCTGCTCCTTGTAAATCAAGTGATGCAGTTATTAGTTCCAAAATTGATCATTTGTTGCCTTCGCAATGAGAAAGAAGGGAGACGTGCTACTGCAGACTCATCTAGAGTTTTATCTTAGCTCCGTCAATTGATGGCCAATGCTGATCCACTGCTTTATGATTTCATAAGAGTATGCTTCATCTCCACTCTATCTATTCTGACAGGTTCATTGCTTGCGACCTTTCTTTTTTTATCCGCTGATGTAATTTGTTCCTAATGATCTTAAAGGATTTGGAACCACTTCCTAGCTTTGATTGCTTAAAAGATATACAGACATTCCATGCTTCAGTCTCCAGTTTGTACGGTTCTAGAGACCAGTTTTTAAAGGTATATTTTTATTTTTCTCTTCTTTCTTTAAGTTTTCTTATATTCATCATGGGCTAATGTATTTTTCACTACTTTAGTTTGTTAGCAGGGCTCCTCTCTTGCCACTAGAATTGTTCCTGTTGAGGTATCGTTCCCTAATTTCTCTCGCAAGTCTTCGAAATGCCTTCTCTAATGGGGTTTCTCTGTTAAAGGTGTGTGCAGTACATCTGAAGTATGTTAGAATTCATCTCCTTATTTTAGAGGAGATTTGGTGTTTCTCATTGTTCTAACATCAATTTGTTTCCGTCTGCTCTTATACATTAAGTCTTCGTTTGCATCCCAACAAGTTATTATTGGGAGAGGTCATCTATAGAGGTGATGCATCTATGGATAATGAAGATATAGTTAGCTGCTGGCACAGACGCACAGTGACCCTGATGTTGTTTCTGCTGTGTGGACTCTTGTTGACCTTTGTAGCTCATCATCTGTGCCAAATGAAGATTCATCGGTTCTTGCTGGTTTTATCTCTAGGGTCCATTGTCAGTCTTCATTTCTAATCCTTTGGCATGCTCAATTATGTTGATGATTTGCATTTTTCTCTTCTCAATAACTTGTTCTCTTTAAACTTGTCCAGGCTGGCATTTACGATGTGCATCATGTAGTATTTCATGTACCAAAACTTGATGAAAAGTATCCGAAAAAACTGCACACTTCCAAGGAAGAAAAATTGTGCTCAGACTATGGTTTTTCTGAAACTTTCGAAGAATTGCTTAACTGACGAGTCTGTTGAAATAATAGATTTTACTTCACAAACCCTTAGGGTAAGCCATTTGTACTGGTGTTTCTGCTCTTAATTGTGTTGACCACAGATTCCATTGCAGTATGACCTGCTTTCTCCATATTTTTTACGCTAGCACAATATGGCCGTAGCACTTCAAAACTTTAAGCATTACTCTTTTTTCCTTTTTTTCTTCAATTTTTGAACGCGCATGAGAGCAGCATGTCATTCAATTACAGAAAGATTTTTTTATTTTCGGATGGTGAATTTTTTGTACCAAAACCACTCTTGATTAGTGGCATGTCCAGAAAAAGAATGTGCTGTATAAAAACTTTCTGTTGGTCAGTTGTCAGCCCATACTGTAAAAAAAATTTGAAACTCGAATATTACTTGTAAGATGTGTTTCATTTACTGAATTTCTTGGTATGTGATCATGCATGGGCTATCCTATTCTTTTGGTTGCACAGGCTGAATTGGGAAAATAAAGAGAAATTAAGTGGACCTATTGCTGTTGTGTTGCTCAAAGAGATATTAATTTAGTTCCTCATCACACTCACTCTTCTATTTCTAGTTTCCATGCCTTTTTGCGCTGTTTTGGCTTTCCTACTCCACTGTGATTGACTCATTTGACTGGTTTAGTTTATTCGATAATCTATGGAGCTCTAAAACCGTCCAAAATTCTGTACTTTTTTGCACTCACTCTTCTATTGTTTCTAGGTTTCTATAGTTGGCTTTTTGCTATCAGTTTCATGTTCTGCTCGTCAACCAGAAATCCCGTGCTTTTTCCAAGGAGACTGTAGCACACTCAGTGAAAACAGTTGTTGGATTTGTGGATGCAATGTATGCCCTTTTTATGTTCAACACATTTGTGATGCTTACATGCTAATGCAATAGCATCACTGTTACGATTTTCCACATTTCATGTATGGTGATTTGGCTGAAACAGTTGTTATCGATAAAATTAACATATTCCGTCCTGACAGAGTTTTTAAGGTACTCAATATGTACCTTTGTTGCATGCTTGCCTAATTTATGAAATAAAACACTGCAAATTAGAATGTCTTTCTAGGCTTTCTCATGAATTAAGTACAGTGCTATTTCTCTATTTGAAGGAACATAAACTTTATTTCATAAACACAGTATGTCACGTATAACATCTCTATTATGTTTTTAGCACAAATACTTATATTTGTGTTTTTGGCTTAAACGGTTATAATCGTGTATTTTTGGTACAAATACTTATAGGCATGTATTTTTGGCCCTCAATGCTTATTCTCGTGTTTTTGTCCTAAAAGCTTATATTCTTCTGTTTTTAATCAGATGCCTATATTCGTATTTTTTTAGCCCAATGGCTTATAATTATGTGTTTTTGGCTCAAAGGGTTATAGCTGTATGCTTCTGGTCCAAAGGCTTTTAATCGAGTGTTTTTCGTCCAAAAGCGTGTAATCGTGTGTTTTTAGCATAAAGTGTTATACTCATGTGTTTTTGTTCTAAAGGTTTATATTCGTATGTTTTGTTCTAAAACCTATATTCGTGTATTTTTGGCTAAAGGCTTATATTCATTTGTTTTAAATTTAAAGGTTTATATTGGTATGTTTTATTTTAAAGTCTAATATACGTGTGTTTATGGTCCAAATATTTATATTCGTATAATCTTGGACTAAATGCTAATATTCGTGTGTTTTTGACATAAATACTTATATTCGTATGTTTTTCACTTAAAGGGTTATTGTTGTGTATTTTTGACACAAGCTTGTAGTCGTGTGATTTTGATCTAAAGACTTTATTCTCATGTGTTTTTGTTCTAGAGGCCTATATTTTTGTGTTTTTACCCAAATGCCTATATTCGAGTGTTTTAGCTCTAAGGCTTATAATCACGTGTTTTTGGCTCAAAGGGTTATAGCCGTGTGTTTTTGGCCTAAAGATCTGTAATCATGTGTTTTTGATCCAAAGGGTTATATGCATGTGTTTTTGTTCACAGGTCAATATTCGTGTGTTTTGCCCCAAAGAAATATATTCGTGTGTTTTGAATCAAAGGCCTATATTTGTGTATCTTTAGCTCAAAAGCTTATATTAGTGTGTTTTTATTCTAAAGGCTTGTATTCGTGTGTTTTTAGCCTAAAGGCATATATTCGTGTGTTTTAGGCTTAAATGTTTATATCCGTGTGTTTTTAGCTTAAGGGAGTTTATATTTATGTGTTTTTTTTTTCAAAGGCTTATATTAGTGTTTTTTTAATTCAAAGGCTTATATTCGGGTGTTTTTAAGCCAAACGTATATATTCACATGATTTTAGCCTAAAGGCTTATATTCATGTGTTTTTAACCTAAAGGCTTACATTCATCTTTTTCGATCGATAGCTTTATAGTCATATATTTTCGGTCGAAAGACTTATAGTTGTGTGTTTTTGGTCAAAGGCTTATATTCGTGTGTTTTTAATCCAAAAGTCTATATTTGTCTGTTTATGACCCAAATGCTTATATTCATACTATTTTGGACTAAATTCTTATATTCTTGTGTTTTTGGCATAGAGAATTATATTCGTGTGTTTTTAGATCAAATGGTTATTGTCGTGCATTTTTTGCACAAAGGTTTATAGTCGTGTGTTTTTGGTCCAAATGCTGATACTCATGTGTTTTTATTCTAAAAGGCTTATATATTTGTGTTTTTGGCTCAAATAATTATATTTGTGTGTTTTGAACCAAAGACATATTTATGTGTTTTTAGCTTAAAAACTTATATTAGTGTATTTTTAGTCTAAAGGATTATATTCGTGTGTTTTTGGTGTAAATGCATATATTCGTATGTTTTAGACTCAAATGTTTATATCTGTGTGTTTTTAGCCAAAAGGTTTATATTCGTGTGTTTTTCGCTTAGAGGCGTACATTTGTGTGTTTTTAGCCCAAAGGCTTATATTCGTATGTTTTTATCTAAAAGCTTATTTTCGTGTGTTTTTACCTTAAAGACTTGCATTCCTCTGTTTTTAACCATATGTTTATATTCATGTGTTTTTTACTAAAAGGATTATATTCGTGTGTTTTAGCACAAAGGTTTATTTTCGTTTGTTTTTAAACCAAATGCTTATATTCATATATTTTTGGTCGATAGCTTTATAATCATATATTTTTGGTCCAAAGACTTATATTCGTGTGTTTTTGACAAAAGATTATATTTATGTGTTTTTAGTGAAAGGTTTATATTTATGTGTTTTTAGCCAAAAGGCTTATATTAATGTGTTTATGGTCCAAATGCTTATATTTCTATTGTTTGAAAAAGACTTATATTTATGTGTTTTATATTTAAAGGGTTATAGTCGTGTATTTTTTGCACAAAGACTTATAGTCATATATTTTTGGCTCAAAGGTTTTTAACCTAAAGGCTTATATTTACGTGTTTTTATTATAAAAGCTTATATTTGGGTGTTTATGGCCTAAATACTTATATTTGCGTGATTTTTGACTAAATGCTTATATTTCTGTATTTTTAGCACGAAAAACTTATATTCATTTGTTTTTGACTTAAAGGTTATGATCATGTATTTTTGGAACAAAGGCTTATAGGCATGTGCTTTTGGTTCAAAGATTTATACTCATGTGTTTTTACACAAAAGCTTATAGTTATTTGTTTTTGGCTTAAAGGGTTATAGCCGTGTGTTATGGCCCAAAGACGTGTAATCGTTTGTGTTTAGTCCAAAGGGTTATACTCATGTGATTTTATTCGAAAGGTCTATATTCGTGTGTTTTGTCTCAAAGGTCTGTATCGTATGTTTCGAAACAAAGATCTATATTCGTGTGTTTGTAACTGAAAGACTTATATTAGTGTGTTTTTAGCATAAAGGCTTATATTCATATATTTTTGACGTAAAGACATATATTCATTTGTTTTAAGCTCAAATATTTATATTCGTATGTTTTTAGTCAAAAGTCATATAGTCGTGCCTTTTTCGTCCAAAGGCTTACATTTGTGTGTTTTTCGGATAAAGTCATATATTTGCGTGTTTTTGACCAAAAGCTTTATATTCGTGTGTTTTTAGCCCAAATGTTTATATTCGTGTGTTTTTATCCCAAATGCTTACATTCATGTATTTTCGCCCAATAGCTTTATAGCTATGTGTTTTCGGTCCAAAGATTTATATTTATCTGTTTTGGGACAAATGTGTATATTCGTGTGTTTTTAGTCCAAAGGATTATATTCGCGTGTTTTTAGCCCAGAGGCCTATATTCGTGAGTTTTTATCTGAAAAGGTTTATATTCATGTGTTTATGGTCTAAATGTATATATTTATATGATTTTGGCACAAAGACTTTTATTCGTGTGTTTTTAGCTTAAAGGGTTATAGTCGTGTATTTTTGGCATAAAGGCTTATAGTCATGTGTTTTAGGTCTAAAGGTTTATACTCATGTGTTTTTGTTACAAATGCTTATATTCTTATGTTTTTACCCAAATGTCTATATTCGTGTGTTTTTAACTTAAAGACTTATAATAATATGTTTTTGGCTCAAAGGGTTATAGCCGTGTGTTTTTGATCTAAAGGCTTGTAATCATGTGTTTTTGGCCTAAAATGTTATACTGATGTGTTTTTGTCACAAAGGGTTATACTTATATGTTTTTGTCCCAAATGTTTATATTCGTATGTTTTATCTCAAAGGTGTATATTTGTGTGTTTTAAATCAAAGATCTATATTCGTGTGTTTTTAGACAAAATGTTTATATTAATGTGTTTTTAGCTTAAAGACGTATACCCATGTGTTTTAGGCCTAAAGACATATATTCGTATGTTTTAGGATCAAATGATTATATCTGTGTGTTTTTAGTCCAAAGAGATATTCGTGAGTATTTCGCCTAAAGGCTTACATTCCTGTGTTTATATTTGCGTGTTTTTTATCAAAAGACTTATATTCGTGTTTTTTAGCCTAAAGGCTTATTTTCGTATGTTTATTTTCCAAATGCTTACATTCATGTGTTTTTGGCCGATAGCTTTATAGTCATGTGTTTTCGGTCGAAAGGCTTATATTTGTGTGTTTATGCTAAATGTTTATATTTGTGTGTTTTAGCCTAAAGTCTTATATTCATGTGTTTTTAGCCTAAAGTCTTATATATGTGTTTATGACCCAAATGCTTATATTCGTATGATTTTAGACTAAATGCTTATATTTCTATGTTTTTCGTACAAAGACTTATATTTGTTTGTTTTTTGCTCAAAGAGTTATAGTCGTGTATTTTTGGCACAAAGGCTTATGCTCGTGTATTTTTGGCTAAAGGCTTATACTCATTTGTTTTTGTCGTAATGACCTATATTCTTGTGTTTTTTCCTATATGCCTATATTTGTGTGTTTTTAGTCCAAAAGTTTATAATCTCGTGTTTTTGGTCAAACGGTTATAGCCGTGTGTTTTTGGCCCAAATGCTTGTAATTGTGTGTTTTTGCCCCAAAGGGTTATACTCGTGTGTTTTTGTTCTAAAGGCCTATATTTGTGTGTTTTGTCCCAACGGTCTATATTCGTGTATTTTGAAGCAAAGGTTTATATTCGTATGTTTTTAGCTTAAATGCTTATATTAGTGTGTTTTGATCCTAAAACTTATATTCGTGTGTTTTTAACCTAAAGGTATATATTCGTGCGTTGTAAGCTCAAATATTTATATCCGTTTGTTTTTAGCCAAAAGCTTATATTTGTGCATTTTTTGTCCAATGGCACATTCGTGTGTTTTTACTCAAAGGCTTACATTTAGGTGTTTTTGCTCTAAAGGGTTATACCCATGTGTTTTTATCCCAATGGCTTATTTTTAGGCCTAAAGACGTATATTCGCGTGATTTTGACCCAAAGATTTATATTCGTGTGTTTTTAGTTCAAAGGATTATATTCTTGTATTTTTAGGCCAAAGGCTTACATTCATGTGTTTTCGGCCGATAGCTTTATAGTCGTGTGTTTTTGGCCAAAGGCTTATATTCGTGCGTTTTTTGGCCAAAGTCTATATTCGTGTGTTTTTAAGCCAAAAGCTTATAATCATGTGTTTTTGGCTTAAAGAGTTATAATCGTGTGTTTTGGTCCAAAAGCTTATACTCATGTGTTTTTGGCCCAAAGGGTTATACTCATGTTTTTGTCTTAAAGTTCTATATTCGTGTGTTTTGTTCCAAAGATTTATATTCGTGTGTTTTAAACTAAATGTCTATATTCATGTGTTTTTAGTTCAAAGGCTTATATTAATGTTTTTTAGCCTAAAGGTTTATATTTGTGTGTTTTTAGCCCAAACGCTTATATTAACGTGTTTTTGCCCGAAAGGATTATATTCGTGTGTTTTTAGTCCAAAGGCTTACATTCATGTATTTTCAACCGATAGCTTTATAGTCGTGTGTTTTTGTTCCAAAGATTTATATTCGTGCGTTTTTGTTTAAAGGCTTATATTCATATGTTTTTTACCAAAAGGCTTATATTCGTGTGTTTTTAGCTCAAAGGTTTATATCCGTGTGTTTATGGCCCAAATGCATATATTGATATGATTTTGGACTAAATGTTTATATTCTTGTCTTTTTGGCACAAAGACTTATATTCGTGTGTTTTTGGCCCAAAGACTTGTATTCGTGTGTTTTTGGCCAAAGACGTATATTCGTGTGTTTTTAGCACGAAGGATTATATTCGTATGTTTTTAGTCCAAAAGCCTATATTCGTGTGTTTATGGTCCAAATGCTTATATTCGTATGATTTTAGACTAAATGCTTATATTCATTTGTTTTTGACACAGACTTATTTTCGTTTGTTTTTGGCTCAAAGGGTTACAGTCGTGTATCTTTGCACAAAAGCTTATAGTCGTGTGTTTTTGGCTAAAAGGCTTATATTCGTGTGTTTTTATCTCAAAGGCCTATATTCTTGTGTTTTTACCCAAATGCTTATATTTGTGTGTTTTTAGCCCAAAAGCTTATAATCACGTATTTTTGGCTCAAGGGGTTATAGCCGTGTGTTTTTGACCCAATGGCTTGTAATCGTGTATTTTTGGCCCAAAGGGTTGTACTCATTTGTTTTTAGCGCAAAGGCTTATATTAGTATGTTTTTAGCCTAAATGTTTATAATCGTGTGTTTCGGGCCTAAAGACATGCATTCGCATGTTTTAGGCTCAAATGTTTATATCCGTATGTTTCTAGTCTAAATACTTATATTCGTGTGTTTTTCGTCTAAAGGCTTACATTCTTGTGTATTTAGCCCAAAGGCTCATATTCGTGTGTTTTTAGCCAAAGGGTTATATTTGTGTGTTTTAGGCCGATAGCTTTATAGCCGTGTGTTTTTGGCCTAATGACTTATATTCGTGTGTTTTTGGCCAAAGACGTATATTCGTGTGTTTTTAGCCTAAAAGCTTATATTTGTGTGTTTGTAGCCCAAAGGTCTATATTCGTGTGTTTATGGCCTAAATGCTTATATTCGAATGATTTTGGGCTAAATGCTTATATTTTTGTGTTTTTGACAGACTTATATTCGTGTGTTTTTGGCTTAAAGGGTTATAGTCGTATATTTTTGGCACAAAGGCTTATAGTCGTCTGTTTAGGCCCAAAGGCTTATACTCATGTGTTTTATCCCAAAGGCCTATATTCTTGTGTTTTTACCTAAATGTTAATATTCATGTGTTTTTAGCCCGAAGGCTTATAATCGTGTGTTTTAGGCCCAAAGACTTATACTCATGTGTGTTTTTAGCCTAAAGGCTTATATTCGCGTGTTTTTGATCCAAAGCCTTATATTTGTGTGTTTTTTTGCAAAAAGGCACATATTAATGTGTTTTTAGCTAAAGTCTTACGTTCATGTGTTTTTGGTCGATAGCTTTATAGTCGTGTGTTTTTGGCCCAAATAATTATATTCGTGTGTTTTTGGCCAAAGGGTTATATTCGTGTGTTTTTAGCCCAAAGATTTATATTCGTTTGTTTTTAGATCAAAGACTTATATTCGTGTGTTTATAGCCCAAATACTTATATTTGTATCATTTTGTACTAAATGCTTATATTGCTGTGTTTTGGCAAAAACTCTTATATTCGTGTGTTTTTGGCTTAAAGGGTTATAGTCATGTAATTTTGGAAAGAAGGTTTATAGGCGTGTGTTTTTGGCCCAAAAGCTTAAACTCACGTGTTTTTGTCTCAAAGGCCTATATTCTTTTGTTTTTATGCAAATGTCTATATTCGTGTGTTTTTAACCTAAAGTCTTATAATCACGTGTTTTTGGCTTAAAGGGTTATAGCCGTTTTTGTTTCGTTATGGGGAGGCTACGCTAGCGCTTAATTTCAAAAATTTACCCCGTTAGCCTAGAAACCATGCATGTAATAGAATCATGGATCGTTACCTTGAGCCTCGAGACGCACTAGGGCAGCGGAAGTAGAGTCGAAGTAGCGTGTCCTCGAGCAGCTCTTCTCCGGCTCTGTTCGTTCGTCGGCGATCTAGCGATGAACACGATGCAATCCGACGATCCAGTGAACTCCACGGGAAGAAGACGAGCACCGATGCAGCAACGGTGCCTCTACGGTATCCACACGTACATGGATGGGATCACCTCGCGTCGGCGTGCTAGCGCCACTCGCGAGGTCCGGAAGATCAATCACAACACTTGTGATCGTGGAGAGAGGAAAGGTGGCAGCTAGGGCTCTCAACCAAGAGCAACAGCAGCAACAACCAGCAACCTTTTCGTGCTTGCCCCACCTCTCTTTATATAGTGTCCCATTATGGGCCTTTAATCTGTATTAAAGCTCAACAGATCAAATCTGTTCGCTTGGCCCGGAACATTCGACTATAGCCGGAATTTCTGGACCCCGAAACTTCCGACTACAGCCGGAACTTCCGAAAATGACCTTCTGTATCGAATTAATTCTTGACCCAGAACTTCCGGTCCAACCGGAACTTCCGGTTCGTCTAGAACTCGGAACTTCCGGCTACAGCCGGAACTTCCGGTTCGCCCAGAAAATCGAATACCGGGGCTGGCCCGAAACTTCTGGTCCTATCGGAACTTCCAGATGCTCCAGAACCCGGAACTTCCGGCTACAGCCGGAACTTCCGGTTCCCCCAGAATTTTCTTGGGCACAATTCCATCAGTTTTGTTTTGGCCCAAAGGCTTGTAATCGTGTTTTTTTGCCCAAAATGTGATACTCATGTGTTTTTGTCCCAAAGGGCTATACTCATGTGTTTTTGTCCCAAAGGTCTATATTCGTGTGAATTGTTATATTCGCATGTTTTATGCTCAAATGTTTATATCAATGTGTTCTTTGTTGAAAGACATATTCGTGTGTTTTAGACCAAAAGGCATATATTCACGTGTTTTAGATTGAAATGTTTATATCCATGTGTTTTTAGCATAAAGATTTATATTCGTGGTTTTTTCATCGAAAGGCTTATATTCATGTGTTTTTAACCCAAACGCTTATATTCACGTGTTTTTGACTCAAAGGCTTATATTCGTATGTTTTTAGCCGAAAGGCTGATATTCGTGTGTTTTTAGTCTAAAGGCTTACATTCATGTATTTTCAACCGATAGCTTTATAATCGTGTGTTTTGGTTCCAAAGACTTATATTCGTGCGTTTTTGGCCAAAGGCTGATATTTATATGTTTTTTGCCCAAAGACTTATATTCATGTGTTTTTAGCTCAATGATTTATAGTTATGTGTTTATGGCCCAAATGGATATATTCATATGATTTTGGACTAAATGGTTATATTTCTGTCTTTTTGGCACAAAGACTTATATTCGTGTGTTTTTAGCCTAAAGACTTGTATTCGTGTGTTTTTAGCCCAAAGGCTTATATTCGTGTGTTTATGGCTCAAATGCTTATATTCGTATGATTTTGCACTAAATGCTTATATTCATGTGTTTTTGACACAGACTTATATTCATTTGTTTTTGGCTCAAAGGGTTATAGTCGTGTATCTTTGCACAAAGGTTTATAGTCGTGTGTTTTTGTTCAAAAGGCCTATATTCTTGTGTTTTTACACAAATGCTTATATTTGTGTGTTTTTAGCCCAAAGGCTTATAATCATGTGTTTTTGGCTCAAAAGGTTATAGCCGTGTGTTTTTGGCCCAAAGGCTTGTGATCGTGTATTTTTTGTCCAAAGGGTTGTACTCATTTGTTTTTAGCACAAAGTCTTATATTAGTGTGTTTTTAGCCTAAATACTTATATTCGAATAATTTTGGGCTAAATGCTTATATTCCTGTGTTTTTGACACAGATTTATATTCAAGTGTTTTTGGCTTAAAGGGTTATAGTCGTGTATTTTTGGCACAAAGGCTTATAGCTGTCTATTTAGTCCGAAAGGCTTATACTCATGTGTTTTGTCCCAAAGGTCTATATTCTTGTGTTTTTACCTAAATACCTATATTTATGTGTTTTTAGCCCGAATGCTTATAATCGTGTGTTTTACGACCAAAGGCTTATACTCATGTGTTTTGTCATAGAAGCCTATATTTCTGTGTTTTTACCCAAATGCCCATATTCGTGTATTTTTTGTCTCAAAGGCTTACAGTCGTGTGTTTTAGGCCCAAAGGCTTATACTCATGTGTTTTGTCCCAAAGGCCTATATTCTTGTGTTTTTACCCAAAGGCATATATTCTTGTGTATTTACCCAAATGCATATATTCGTGTGTTTTTAACCAAAGGCCTATATTCGTGTGTTTTTAGCTCAAAGGCTTATATTAGTGTGTTTTTAGCCTAAAGACTTATATTCGTGTGTTTTAGGCATAAAGGCATATATTTGCATGTTTTAGGCTCAAATGTTTATATCCGTGTATTTTAGCCCAAAGGCTTATGTTCGTATGTTTTTCGCTCAATTGCTTTCATTTATGTGTTTTTGACCTAAAGGCTTCTTTTTAGGCCTAAATGCTTATATTTGTGTGTTTTTGATCCAAAGGCTTATATTCGTGTGTTTTTAGCCCAATGGACTATATTCTTGTATTTTTAGCCAAGGCTTATATTCATGTGCTTTTAGTCGATAGCTTTATAGTCGTGTGTTTTCGGCCCAAAGACTTATATTCCTGTGTTTTTAGCCAAGGCTTATATTCGTGTGTATTTAATCCAAAGACTTATATTCACGTGTTTTTAGCCCAAAGCCTTATATTCATGTGTTTATGGTCCAAATGCTTATATTCGTATGATTTTTAACTAAATGCTTATAATCCTATGTTTTTGGCACAAAGACTTATATTTGTTTGTTTTGACTTAAATGGTTATAGTCGTGTATTTTTGGCCCAAAGGCTTATAGGCGTGTGTTTTGGTCCAAAGGCTTGTACACATGTGTTTTTGTCCCAAAGGCCTATATTCTCGTGTTTTTACCTAAATGCCTATATTCGTGTGTTTTTAAGCCAAAAGCTTATAATCATATGGTTTTGGCTCAAAGAGTTATAACCGTGTGTTTTGGCCCAAAGGCTTATACTCATGTGTTTTGTCCCAAAGGCATATATTCTTGTGTTTTTACCCAAATACTTATATTCATGTGTTTTTAGCCCGAAGGCTTATAATCGTGTGTTTTAGGTCCAAAGGCTTATACTCATGTGTTTTGTCCCAAAGGCATATATTCTTGTGTTTTTACCTAAATGTCTATATCCGTGTATTTTTGGCACAAAGGCTTATAGTTATGTGTTTTAGGCCCAAAGGCTTATACTCACGTGTTTTGTCCCAAGGGCCTATATTCTTCTGCTTTTAACCAAAGGCCTATATTCTCGTGTTTTTACCCAAAGGCATATATTCGTGTGTTTTGAACCAAAGGCATATATTCGTGTGTTTTTTGCTCAAAGATTTATATTAGTGTGTTTTTAGCCTAAAGGCTTATATTCGTGTGTTTTAGGCATAAAGGCATATATTCGCATGTTTTAGACTCAAACGTTTATATCCGTGTGTTTTTAGCCCAAACACTTATATTCGTGTGTTTTTCGCCCAAAGGCTTACATTTGTGTGTTTTAGCCTAAAGGATTATATTCGCGTGGTTTTCACCCAAAGCCTTATATTTGCATGTCCCAAAGGCTCACATTTGTGTGTTTTTAGTCCAAAAGGCTTACATTCATGTGTTTTCGGTCGATAGCTTTATAACCATGTGTTTTTAGCCCAAAGACTTAAATTCATGTGTTTTTGGCTAAAGGCGTATATTCGTGTGTTTTTGGCCTAAAGGCTTATATTCATGCGTTTTTAGGCCAAATGACTATATTTGTTTGTTTATGGCCCAAATACTTATATTCGTATGATTTTGGACTAAATATTTATATTCATGTGTTTTTGACATAAAGCTTATATTTATGTGTTTTTGTCTCACAAGGTTATAGTCGTGAATTTTTGGAAAAAGGCTTATAGTTGTGTGTTTTAAGTCCAATGGCTTATACTCATGTGTTTTTATCTCAAAGGCCTATATTCTTGTGTTTTTACCCAAATGCCTATATTCGTGTGGTTTTATCCAAAGGCTTATAAACATGTGTTTTTGGCTCAAAGAGTTATAGCCATGTGTTTTTTGCTCAAAGGCATGTAATCGTGTGTTTTTAGCCCAAAGGATTGTAATCGTGTGTTTTTGGTCCAAAGGGTTATACTCATGTGTTTTTGTCCCAAATGTCTATATTCGTGTGTTTTGTCCCAAAGGTCTATATTTCTGTGTTTTGAACTGAAGGCATATATTCATGTATTTTTAGCTCAAAGACTTTTATTAGTGTGTTTTTAGCCTGAAGTCGTATATTAGTGTGTTTTAGGCCTAAAGGCATATATTCGTGTGTTTTAGGCTCAAATGTTTATATCCGTGTGTTTTTAGCCCAAAGTCTTATATTTGTGAGTATTTTGCCTAAAGGTTTAGATTCATGTGTTTTTAGCCCAAATGCTTATATTCGTATGTTTTTTACCAAAAGGCTTATATTCGTGTGTTTTTAGCTCAAATGATTATATTCGTGTGTTTTTAGCCCAAAAGCTTACAAATCATGTGTTTTCGGTCGATAGATTTATAGTCTTGTGTTTTCGGCCAAAGACATATTTTCGTGTGTTTTTAGCTAAAGACTTATATTCGTGTGTTTTTAGCCCAAATGCTAATATTCTTATGGTTTTAGCCTAGAGACTTATATTCGTGTGTTTATGGCCCAAAATACTTATATTCGTATGATTTTGGACTAAATGCTAATATTCTTGTGTTTTTGGCACAAAGACTTATATTCGTTTGTTTTTTGTTCAGAGGGTTATAATCATGTATTTTTAGAAACAAGGCTTATAGACGTGTGTTTTTTACCCAAAGGCTTATACTCATGTGTTTTGTCCCAAAGACCTATATTCTTGTGTTTTTACCCAAATGCCTATATTCGTGTGTCTTTAGGCCACGGGCTTATAGTCACGTGTTTTGGCTCAAAGGGTTATAGCCGTGTGTTTTTGGCCAAAGGCTTGTAATCGTGTGTTTTTGGCCCAAAGGGTTATACTCATGTCTTTTTGTCCCAAAAGTCTCTATATTCGTGTGTTTTGTTGCAAGGGCCTATATTCGTGTGTTTTTAACCAAACACATATATTCATGTGTTTTTAGCTCAAACGCTTATATTACTGTGTTTTAGCCTAAAAGCTTATATTCATGTATTTTAGCCTAATGGCACATATTTACGTGTTTTAGGCTCAAATGTTTTTATCTGTCTCTGTGTGTTTTTAGCCGAAAGGCTTATATTCATGTGTTTTTCGCCCAAAGGCTTACATTTGTGTGTTTTTAGCCCAAAGGTCTATTTTCGTGTATTTTGACCTAAAGCCTTATATTCGTGTGTTTTTAACCCAAAGGCTCATATTCGTGTGCTTTTAGCCCAAAGGCTTACATTTATGTGTTTTCAGTCGATAGCTTTATAGCCGTGTGTTTTCGACCCAAAGACTTATATTCGTGTGTTTTTGGTCCAAAGACTTATATTCCTGTGTTTTTAGCCTAAAAGCTTATATTCGTGTGTTTATGGACCAAATGCTTATATTCGTATGATTTTGGACTAAATGCTTGTATTCATGTGTTTTTGACACATACTTGCATTCGTTTGTTTTTGGCTCAAAGGGTTATAGTCGTGTATCGTTGCACAAAGGCTTACAGTCGTATGTTTTTGGCTAAAAGGCTTATACTCGTGTGTTTTTATCCCAAAGGCCTATATTCTTGGTTTTTTACCTAAATGCTTATATTTGTGTGTTTTTAGCCTAAAGGCTTATATTCATGTATTTTTGGCTCAAAGGGTTATAGCCGTGTGTTTTTTGGCCCAAAGGCTTGTGATCGTGTATTTTTGCCCAAAGGGTTATACTCATTTGTTTTTAGCACAAAGGCTTATATTAGTTTGTTTTTAGCCTAAATGCTCATAATCGTATGTTTCGGGCCTAAAGGCTTACATTCGTATGTTTTAGGCTCAAATGTTTATATCCGTATGTTTTTAGCCCAAAGGCTTATCTTCGTGTGTTTTTCGTCCAAAGGCTTACATTCTTGTGTTTTTAGCCTAAAGACTTTTATTCGAGTGTTTTTGACCCAAAGTCTTATATTTGTGTGTTTTAGCCTAAAGACTCATATTAGTGAGTTTTTAGCCCAAAGGCTTACATTTATGTGTTTTCGGCCGATAGCTTTATAGTCGTGTGTTTTTGGCCCAAAGACTTATATTCGTGTGTTTTTGGTCAAATGCGTATATTCGTGTGTTTTTAGCATAAAAGCTTATATTTGTGTGTTTGTAGTCCAAAGGCCTATATTCGTGTGTTTATGGCCTAAATGCTTATATTCGTATGATTTTGGGCTAAATGCTTATATTCCTGTGTTTTTGACACAGACTTATATTCATGTGTCTTTGGCTTAAAGTGTTATAATCGTGTATTTTTGGCATAAAGGCTTATAGTCGTCTGTTTAGGCCCAGAGGCTTATACTCATGTGTTTTGTCCCAAAGTCCTATATTCTTGTGTTTTTACCCAAATACCTATATTCCTGTGTTTTTAGCCCGAAGGCTTATAATCGTGTGTTTTAGGCCCAAACGCTTATACTCATGTGTTTTGTCCCAAAGGCCTATATTCCTGTGTTTTTACCCAAATGCCTATATTCGTGTATTTTTGGCACAAAGACGTATAGTCGTGTGTTTTAGGCCCAAAGGCTTATACTCATGTGTTTTGTCCCAAAGGCCTATATTCTTGTGTTTTTACCCAAAGGCCTATATTCTTGTGTTTTTACCCAAAGGCATATATTTGTGTGTTTTGAACCAAAGGCCTATTTTCGTGTGTTTTAGCTCAAAGACATATATTAGTGTCTTTTTAGCCTAAAGGCTTATATTCGTGTGTTTTAGGCATAAAGGCATATATTCGCATGTTTTAGGCTCAAATGTTTATATCCGTGTGTTTTTAGCCTAAAGACTTATATTCGTGTGTTTTTCGCCCAAAGGCTTACATTTGTGTGTTTATAGCCTAAAGGCTTATAATCACGTGTTTTTGGCTCAAAGGGTTATAGCCATGTGTTTTTAGCCCAAAGACTTGTAATCGTGTGTTTTCGGCCCAAAGTGTTATACTCATGTGTTTTTGTCACAAAGGACTATATTCGTGTGTTTTGTCCCAAGAGCCTATATTCGTGTGTTTTAAACCAAATAATTATATTAATATGTTTTAGCCTAAAGGCTTATATTCGTGTTTTTTAGCACAAAGCATTACATTCGTGTGTTTTTAGCCCAAAGGATTACATTCGCGTGTTTTCAACAAAAATGCCTATATTCATGTGTTTTTAGCTTAAAGACTTATATTCGTGTGTTTTTAGCCTAAAGGCTTATATTCATGTGTTTTCAGCCGATAGCTTTATAGTCGTGTGTCTTCAGCCCAAAGATTTATAATCGTGTGTTTTGGCCAAAGAATTATATTGGTGTGTTTTTAGTCCAAAGGCTTATATTCATGTGTTTATGGCCCAAATGCCAATATTCGTATGATTTTGGACTAATTCTTATATTCCTGTATTTTTCGAATAAAAACTTATACTCGTGTGTTTTTGGCTTAATGGGTTATTGTCATGTATTTTTCGCGCAATGGCTTATAGTTGTATGTTTTAGGCCCAAAGGTTTATACTCATGTGTTTTTATCCTAAAGGCCTATATTCTTGTGTTTTTGTCCAAATACTTATATTCGTGTGTTGTTAGGCCAAAGGCTTATAATCATGTGTTTTTGGCTCAAAGGGTTATAGCCATGTGTTTTGGCCCAAAGGCTTGTAATCGAGTGTTTTTGGCTCAAATGGTTATACTCATGTCTTTTTGTCGCAAAGGTCTAGATTCATGTGTTTTGTCCTAAGGGCCTATATTCGTGTGTTTTGAACAAAAGGACTATATTCGTGTGTTCTTAGCTCAAATGCTTATATTAGTGTGTGATTAGCCTAAATGCTTATATTCGTGTGTTTTGGCCTAATGGCATATATTCGTGTGTTTTAGGCTCAAATGTTTTTAGTCCAACGTGTGTTTTTCGCCCAAAGGCTTACATTCGTGTGTTTTTAGCACAAAGGCCTATTTTCGCATGTTTTTAACCTAAAGACTTATATTCATGTGTTTTCAGCCCAAAGGCTCATATTCGTGTGTTTTTAGCCCAAAGGCTTACATTCATATGTTTTTGACCAATAGCTTTATAGTCATGTGTTTTCGTACCAAATACTTATATTCGTGTGTTTTTGGCATAAGGCTTATATTCATGTGTTTTTAGCCCAAAAGTTTATATTGGTGTGTTTTTAGTCCAATGGCTTATATTCATGTGTTTTTTGCCCAAATGTTTATATATGTATGATTGTGGACTAAAGGCTTATATTCCTGTCTTTTTGGCACAGAGACTTTTATTCGTGTATTTTGGTCTCAAAGGGTTATAGTTGTGTATTTTTTGCACAAAGGCTTATATCGTGTGTCATTAGCCGAAAGGCTTATACTCATGTGTTTTTGTCCCAAAGGACTACATTATTGTGTTTTTACTAAAATACCTATATTCGTGTGTTTTTAGGACAAAGGCTTATAATCACATGTTTTTGGCTCAAAGGGTTATAGCGTGTGTTTTTTCAAAAGGCTTGTCATCGTGTGTTTTTGGTCTAAAGGGTTATACTCATGTATTTTTATCCCAATGGTCTATATTCGTGTGTTTTGTCTCAAAGGCCAATATTCGTGTGTTTTGAACCAAAGGCATATGTTTATGTGTTTTTAGCTCAAAGGCTTATATTAGTGTGTTTTTAGTATAAAGGCTTATATTCGTGTGTTTTAGGCCTAAAGGCATATATTCGCGTGTTTTAGTCTCAAATGTTTATATCCGTGTGTTTTTAGTCCAAAGGCTTATATTCGTGAGTATTTCGCCTAAAGGCTTACATTCGTGTGTTTTTAGTCTAAATGCTTATATTCGCGTGTTTTTCACACAGAGACTATCGAGAATATGACCCCGGGTACCCTGAGATAGGCTTATCAGTCCGGCTCAAAGTGTTATAGCCGTGAGTTTTTTGTTCAAAGGCTTGTAATCGTGTGTTTTTGGCCCAAAGGGTTATACTCATGTGTTTTTGTCTCAAAGGTCTATATTCGTGTGTTTTGTCTCAAGGGCCTATATTCGTGTATTTTGAACCAAAAGCTTATATTAGTGTGTTTTTAGCCTAAAGGCTTATATTCGTGTGTTTTTAGCACAAAGACTTACATTCGTTTGTTTTAAGCCCAATGGCTTACATTCGTGTGTTTTCAACAAAAAGGCTTATATTCGTGTGTTTTTAGTCCAAAGGCTTATATTTATGTGTTTTTAGCCGAAAGGCTTACATTCATGTGTTTTCAGCCGATAGCTTTATAGTCACGTGTTTTCGGCCCAAAGACTTATATTCTTGTGTTTTTGGCCAAAGGTTTATATTGGTGTGTTTTTAGCCCAAATGATTATATTCATATGTTTTTAGCCTAAAGGCTTATATTCGTTTGTTTATGGCCCAAATACTTATATTCGTATGATTTTGGACTAATTCTTATATTCCTGTGTTTTTGGAACAAAGACTTATATTCATGTGTTTTTGGCTCAATGGGTTATACTCGTGTATTTTTGGTACAATGGCTTATAGTCGTATGTTTTAGGCTCAAAGGCTTACTCATGTGTTTTTGTCCCAAAGGCATGTATTCTTGTGTTTTTACCAAATACCTATATTTGTGTGTTTTTAGGCCAAAGGCCTATAATCATGTGTTTTCGTCTGTTTTCGCTCAAAGGCTTGTAATCGTGTGTTTTTGGCCCAAAGGGTTATACTCATGTGTTTTTGTCCCAAAAGTCTATATTCGTGTGTTTTGTCCCGAAGGCATATATTCGTGTGTTTTGAACCAAATACCTATATTTGTGTGTTTTTAGTTCAAAGGTTTATATTAGTGTGTTTTTAGCATAAATGTTTATATTCGTGTGTCTTAGGCCTAACGGCATATATTCGCTTGTTTTAGGCTCAAATGTTTATATCCATGTGTTTTTAGTCCAAAGTCTTATATTCGTGTGTTTTTACCTAAATACCTATATTTGTGTGATTTTAGGCCAAAGGCTTATAATCATGTGTTTTTGGCTCAAAGGGTTATAGCCGTGTGTTTTGGTCCAAAGGCTTGTAATCGTGTGTTTTTGGTCCAAATGGTTATACTCATTTATTTTTGTCACAAAGGTATTCGTGTGTTTTGTCCCAAAGGCATATATTCGTGTGTTTTGAATCAAAGGCCTATATTCAAGTGTTTTTAGCTCAAAGGCTTATATTAGTGTGTTTTTCGCCTAAAGGATTATATTCGTGTGTTTTAGGCCTAACGGCAAATATTCGTGTGTTTTAGGCTCAAATGTTTCTGTCCGTGTGTTTTTAGCCCAATGGTTTATATTCGTGTGTTTCTAGCCAAATGCTTATAATCATGTGTTTTTAGCCTAAAGGCTTATAATCACGTGTTTTTGGCTCAAAGGGTTATAACCGTGTGTTTTTGGGCTAAAAGTTTGTAATCGTGTGTTTTTTGGCCAAAAGCTTGTAATCGTGTGTTTTTGGCCCAATGGACTATATTCATGTGTTTTGTCCGAAGAGCCTATATTCGTGTGTTTTGAACCAAAGGCTTATATTAGTGTGTTTTTAGCCTATAGAACACCATCTAAGAAACTATTGGTTAGAACTGTCCTTTCTATTTAGCTACATGTAAGCACAGCCGCACAAGGGATTGGCCCCAGTGTGGCTGTGTAGTCAGGAGACAATATGACATAGCCTATGCACTCTATCCTTCTATCCGTTATATGATGGTTATATGCCCTAGAGACAAGTTCTGGAGGAACCGGAAGTTCTGGTTGGACCGAAACTTTCGGGCCCGCCCTGGTGGCGAGTTCTGGAGGAACCGGAGTTCCGGTTGGACCAGAACTTCCGGGCCTTCTCTAGAGGCGAATTCTGGACGAACCGGAAGTTCTAGGCTTCGACTGGAATTTCTGGGCCGAAATAAATTCGATACAGAATGTTATTTTCAGAAGTTCCGGTTGGATCGGAAGCTCCAGGTTCAAAAGTTCCGGTTCAACCGGAACTTCTGGATTGAAATAAATTCAATACAGAATGTTATTTTCAGAAGTTTCGGCCGAGGCCGAAACTTCTGGGCCGAGCGTGCAGATTAGATCTGGTGGGCTTTAACATTAATTAAAGCCCCATCAGTGGGCTCTATATAACGAGAGGAGAGGGTAGGGCGCAAAAAGCTATTGGACCTCCCCTAACCCTAGCCGCCACCTCTCCCCTAGCCTCGCGCGCGGTACTAGCATACCGGCGTGAGGTGATCTCATCCCTGTACGTGTGAATACCGTAGAGGCGTCGCTGTAATTGCGGCGCTGATCATCTCGACATGAGGATCGCAAGGCTGCATCGTCTTCACCGCCAACGATAGGACAGAGCTGGGCGGAGTTGATCGAGAACGCGCTTCTCCAACTCTTCGTCTGCTACCCTAGCGCATCTCGTGGCTAGAGGTAACAATCTATGATGCCATTACTAGCATGGTTCCTGAGTTGATTAGGGTAGAAAAAGTTTTATTTTTGGCTAGCATAGCCTACCCGTTCCCCAACAGTGGTATCAGAGCCTACGTGTGTAGTGTTCAATCTAGATCATACACATATAGGTGATATGTGGTGGAAATAGATTAGATCTATTTTTCTTGCGTCGGATTTTTGAAAGTTATGGGCTCTAGCCGGAACTTCCGGGCCAAAATAATTTTCGTACAGAAGGTTATTTTCAGAAGTTTCGGGTTTGACCCGAAAGTTCCGGGCCAAAATAAATTCGATACAGAACAGTGATTTCGGAAGTTCCAGTTCTTAAGCCAAAAGTTCTGGGCTTCGGCCGGAAGTTCCAGGCCTTGAGCCAGAAATTCTAGATCCACTTTTAGACACGCATAGATTCGACGCTTAACTCGTTTTTGCAGAGAATGTTGTGACCGGTATGGCCTTGTGATGTATATGATGCACGCATGTAATTTTCATGGCCTGCGTGTCATGGTTAATTACAGCCCAAGGCTGTTCTATTGTTGTACGACCTACGTATCGACATGTGATGCTTTTTCTCATGTAATTTGTATAGTGCTATTAGATGTAATAGACTCATACAAGATCATCGAGACTTGAAGCGTGATGACCCGAAGGACAGGAACCGTGGAGATGGAGATCACCATGTGAGAAGGGCCATACTGTATCACTGTTAATATAATTGCATGTGTTGTTTACTTATGTTCCTGTCATACTATTATTTTATGTTTTATATGCGGTAGGCATCGTTACCATGCTAGAATAGTTTCCCTCAGAAAATTAAGAGTCATTGATGCCCTTTCTAATAGCTACACCTACAAAGGTTTTTGATCATTGCATGCTACGTCTGCCAAAGCAGGGTGCCATCTTTTATCTTAACCAGTTAGAGTGGATGTCACTAATTTTCTAGCAGTAATACCAAAGCTCACTAGAAGTTAGTCGAATATGGATCTTGTCCCACTGCATGTCGTAAGAGGGAAACAATTATATATCATGTAGTGGAGCATCTTTTATTTAATAAAAGATTCATATAGCATAGTGCTAAAACTTGCATTTCTGTTGTAGACCATGGTACCTACTGCTAGTAATACTTCTGGTTTGAATTTGTGATCAATTCTTGAAAAGAAAAAGCTTTATGGAACAAACTTTATTGATTGGAATAAAAATTTGAGAATTGTTCTCAAACAAGAGAAAAGAGAATATGTTATAGAGTTGTGCTTGGAAGAACTCAAGAAAAAGAAGGGAAGTGTGAGTTGGATATCCGCGTCGACAATGGTGCAAGAGTTGCTGCGTTGGCCGTCGACGTTTATTCCTTATCGCTACCCTCAGGATTAGTTTTAGAATTGAATAATTGTTATTACATTCCTGCCTTAAGCAAAAACATTATCTCTTCTTCATGTTTGGAGGAAGATGGTTATGAATTCATAATAAAGAACAAGTGTTGTTTGATATTTTTGAATGGTATGCTCTATGGTACTTGTCCATTGTTGAATAGATTATATATTCTGAATCTTGAGGATATAAATGTTTATAACATTAATACGAAGAAGCCACAGCTTAATGATTTGAATCCCACTTTTATTTGGCATTGTCGTTTAAGTCATATAAATGAGAAGCGCATGTAGAAGCTCCATAAAGATGGTCTTCTAGAGTCATTTGATTTAAAATCATTTGACACATACGAGTCTTGTTTACTTGGCAAAATAACTAAGACACCTTTCACTGGTCAAAGTGAGAGGACAAATGAATTGTTGGCCCTTATACATACAGATGTATGTGGACTAATGAGTTCTACGGCTAGAGGTGGTTTTCAGTACTTTATTACTTTTACCGACGACTTTAGTAGATTTGGTTACATCTACTTAATGAGGCATAAGTCTGAATCCTTTGAAAAGTTCAAGGAGTTCCAGAATACGGTACAAAATTATATAGGCAAGACAATTAAATTTCTACGATCAGATCGTGGAGGTGAATATTTGAGCCATGAGTTTAATGATCATCTAAAGCAATATGGAATTGTTTCACAGCTAACTCCATCGGGCACGCCTCAGTATAATGGGGTGTCTGAGCGAAGAAACCAAACTTTGTTAGATATAGTCTGGTCAATAATGAGTCAATCTGATATTCCATTGTACTTCTGGGGATACGCTCTAGAAACTGCTGCTTTCACCTTGAACAGGATTTCATCTAAATCTGTAGAGAAGACGCCATATGAGATATGGACTGGGAAGCGTCCCGGGTTGTCTTTTCTAAATGTATAGGGTTGTGAGGCCTATGTAAAATGTTTGATGTCCGATAAGCTCACTCACAAATCTGATAAATGCTTCTTTGTGGGGTATCCAAGGGAAACCAAAGGATATTACTTCTATAACCGGGAAGATGGCAAAGTGTTTGTTGCCCGAAATGGTGTCTTTCTTGAGAAAGAGTTTCTCTCGAAAGGAGTTAGTAGGAGCACAGTGCGACTAGAAGAGGCTCGGGAACCACTCAAAAGTGTTTCAGCTTCTATTGAACCACAATTTGATATGCAAGATGTTGCAGAACCTGTTGTCGAGACACCAGCCCCACGTCGGTCGGAAAGGGTTAGTCGTGCACCCGAGCGGTTTACGTTATTAACCACAGTGCAGCGTGCCATATTATTGTTGGATAATGATGAATCTAAGACCAACTCGGAAGCAGTGATGGGACCAGACTCTGAGAAATGGCTTAGAGCCTTAAGATCCGATTTAGAATCCATACGAGAGAATCAAGGTTGGAACTTGATCGATCCACCTGATGGTGTTAAAACTATCAAGTGTAAATGGATTTTTAAGAAAAAGATATGCGTTGATGGAAATGTTTACATCTATAAGGCACGATTGGTGGTGAAAGGTTTCAAGCAAATTCAAGGTGTTGATTATGATGAAACATTTTCACCTGTCACAATGCTAAAGTCTATCCGGATCATATAGCAATTGCAACATATTATGACTATGAGACGTGGCAAATGGATATCAAAACGGCTATCCTTAATGGAAACCTAAGCGAGGAAGTGTACATTGATGGAATTGTGCCCAAAAGAATTCTGGGGGAACTGGAAGTTCTGGCTGAGTGCCGGAAGTTCCGAGTTCTAGAGCATCCAAAAGTTTCGGTTAGATCGAAAGTTCTGGGCCAGCCTAGTTTCGGTTTCTGGAGGAGCCGGATGTTCCAGTTGGACCGGAAGTTCTGCGCCTGCCTGGACGAACCAGAAGTTTCGGTTAGACCGGAAGTTCCGGGTCGAAATAAATTCGATACAGAAGGTTATTTTTGGAAGTTCCGGTTAGAACCAGAAGTTCCGGTCCAGGCGAACAGATTAGATCTGTTGGGCTTTAATACAGATTAAAGGCCCGTGATAGTGCATTATATAAAGAGAGGAGGGCTAGCACGAAAAGGTTGTTGCTGTTGCTCCTAGTTGAGAACCCTAGCTGCCACCTCTCTTCTCTCCTCGATTGCAAGTGTTGTGATCGATCTCCCCGGATCTCACGAGTGGAGCTAGCACACCGACGCGAGGTGATCCTGTCCCCGGACGTGTGGATACCATGGAGGCACTACTCTAATAGTGGTGCTCGTCTTCTTCCCGTGGAGTTCGTCGGATCGTAGGATCACGTCATCTTCATCGCCGGATCGTCGATGAATGAACGGAGCCGAGGAGGAGTAGCTTGAGGATGCGCTTCATCGACTCTACTTTCGTTGCCCGAGCGCGCTCGTGGCTTAAGGTAACGATCCATGATCCCATTACACGTATGGTTCCTGGGTTAACGGGGTAAATTTTGAAATTAAACGCTAGCGTAGCCTCCCCATAACCCAACAGTGGTATCAGAGCCTACGTGCGTAGTGTTCGATCTGGATCGATCACATATGGTGATATGTGATGGAAATATATTGGCTCTATCGTTTTTGTCGTCGGATTTCTGGAAGTTCAAGGCCAAAATAATTTAAGATACAGAATGTTATTTTTGAAAGTTCCGGGTATGACCCAGAAGTTCTGGATCCGGAAGTTCTGGACAGAAATAAATTCCGTACAGAAGGTTATTTTCAGAAGTTCCGGGTGTGACTTGGAACTTTCGGGCCAAAATAAATTCGAGTCAGAAGGTTAATTTTGGAAGTTCAGATCCTGAGTCGGAAGTTCTAGGCCCTTCGACTAGAAGTTCCGGGACTACTGGCCCGATGTTCCGGGTCTAGTTCAGTCACGAGTAGATTCTGCCTAACTTATTTTTGTTGGGAATGTTATGACTAGTATGGCCTTGCAAAGTATATGATACTCACTTGTAATAACATGGCTTGTGTGTCATCATTAATTACAGCCCAAGGCTATACAAATGTTGTACGACCTGCACGTCGACATGTGATGCTTCTGCTCATGTAATTAGTACAGTGCTATTATGTATAATAGACTGATACAAGTTCATGGAGGCCTAAAGTATGATGACTCGACGGATAGGAACCATGGAGATGGAGATCGCCATACAAAAGGGCCATACTATGTCACAGTTAATATGATTGCCTGTGATGTTTACTTATGTTCCTGTCATACTATTCTTTTAAATTCTGTGTGCGGTAGGCATCGTTACCATGTTAGAATAGTTTTCCTTAGAAAATTAAGTATTGATGCTCTTTCCAATAGTTGCACCTACCAAGGTTCTCAATCATTAATGGTGGGTCTGCCAAAGCAGGGTGCCGTCTTTTATCTTGATCAGTTAGGGTAGATGTCGGACACCATATGCATAGTATTGGTTTGCTTAACAAAGCTATCAAAACGGTTTTGGGCTTTGGGGCATGGAGTTGGGAGTCGGGCATTGGATGCTACCCCAACGAACAAAAATCACATAGAGATGTGATTCGTAAAGTGTTGCTTACCTATGTCACTAATCTTCTAACAGTGATGCCAAAGCTCACTAGGAGTTAGATGAATATGGATCTTGTCCCACAATGTGTCGTTAGAGGAAAAACGATCATTTTACATATTGTGGTACATCTTTTATTTGATAGAAGATTAACATAGCATAGTGCTGAACCTTATATTGTTGTTGTAGATCATGGCACCTACTGCAAAGAACACTTTCGTTTTTAATCTGCGACCTATCCTTGAAAGGGAGAAATTGTCTGGAACAAACTTTATAGACTGATACAGGAATTTGAGAATCGTTCTCAAACAGGAGAATAAGGATTACATTCTAGAGAAACCTCACCCTGATGAACCAACGGATAATACACCAATTGCTGAAAGGCGGGCTTATGAGAAGCACGTCAGTGATTCAATTGATGTCAGTTGTCTCATGCTTGACTGCATGTCTTTTGAGATTTAGAAGCAATATGAGGACAGGGATGCCTATGATATGATCGTGGGGCTGAAGGGCACGTTTGAGAACCAAGCGCGGACTGAGAGGTATAATGTCTCAAAGTCCTTGTTTGCATGTAGGTTGGCGGAAGGCAGTCCAGTGAGTCCTCATGTGATCAAGATGATTGGTTACGTTAAGAACCTAAACAAGTTTGGCTCTAAACTTGATAAAGATTTGGCCATAGATGTGATTCTTCAGTCGCTCCCTGCGAGCTTCGAGCCATTCATCATGAATTATCATATGAATGGCATAAAGAAAACATTGACTGAATTACATGTGATGCTCAAGATAGCCAAGGAAAGCCTTAAGAAAAATCCTAGTCATGTCATGATGGTTCAAAACAAAAGTAAGAAGAGAAAGCGTAAGGGAAAGGCTAAAGCTCCAGATGCGATTTCGAGCTCTAAGTCTAATTCGGCTGGAAAGTCCAAGTCGGGCCCTACTAGCTCTGACACTTGCCACCGCTGCCATAAGCCTGGCCATTGGCGGAGGAATTGTAAGTTGTACTTGGAAGAACAAAAAAAAGAAGGGAAGTGCGACTTCCGCTTTAGGTATAAATGTTATTGAAATTTATCTTGCTACTCGTCCAAGTAATTCATGGGTATTTGATACCGGATCAGTGATTCACACTTGCAAATCGTTGCACGGGCTGAAAAGAACTAGGAAGTGCGCAAGAGGCGAATTGGATGTTCGCGTCGGCAATGGTGCAAAAGTTGCTGCGTTGGCCGTCAGCGTTTATTCTTTGTCGCTACCCTCAGGATTAGTTTTGGAGTTAAATAATTGTTATTTTATTCCCGCCTTGGGCAGAAACATTATCTCTTCATCGTGTTTAGAGGAAAACAGTTTTGAATTCGTAATAAAGAACAAGTGTTGTTTGATATTTTCGAATGGTATGCTCTATGGTATTTATCCATTGTTGAATGTCTTATATATTCTGAATCATGAGGATACACATGTTTATAACATTAATACAAATAAACCTCGACTCAATGATTTGAATCCTACCTATGTATGACATTGTCGTTTGAGTCATATAAATGAAAAGCGCTTATAGAAGCTCCATAGAGATGGGCTTTTGGAGTCATTTGATTTCGAATTATTTGACACATGTGAGTCTTGTTTACTTGGCAAGATGACTAAAATGTCTTTCACTAGTCAAAGTGAGAGGGCAAACGAGCTATTGGTCATCTTACATACTAATGTGTGTAGACCAATGAGTTCTACAGTCAGAGGAGGATTTCAGTACTTCATAACTTTTACCGACGACTTTAGTAGATATGGTTACGTCTACTTAATGAGGCATAAGTCGGAATCCTTTGAAAAGTTAAAAGAGTTCCAGAATGATTTACAAAATCATACTGGCAAGACAATTAAATTTCTACGACCGGATCGTGGAGGTGAATATTAGAGCTATGAGTTTAATGATCATATGAAGCGGTATGGAATTGTTCCACGGCTGATCCACCTGGTACACCTCAGTGGAATGGGGTGTCCGAGCGGAGGAACCGAACCTTGTTAGACATGGTCCGGTCGATGATGAGTCAAACTGATCTTCCATTATCTTTCTAGGGATTCGCTTTAGAAACTGCTGCTTTCACATTAAACAGAGTTCCATCTAAATCAGTAGAGAGGACGCCACATGAGATATTGACTGGGAAGCGTCCCTGGTTGTCTTTTCTATAGATCTAGGGTTGTGAGGTCTATGTAAAGTGTTTGACGTCTGATAAGCTCACTCACAAATCTTATAAATGCTTCTTTGTGGAGTATCCTAGGGAAACCAAAGGTTATTACTTTTATAACTAGGAAGAGGGCAAAGTATTTGTCACCCGGAATGGTGTCTTTCTAGAGAAAGAGTTTCTCTCAAAAGGGGGTAAGTGGGAGCACGGTGCGACTCGAAGAGGTTCAAGAACCACTAGAAAGTGTTTTAGCTCCTACTGAACAGCAACTCGATATGCAAGATGTTGCAAAGCCTGTTGTCGAGACACCAGTCCCACGTCAGTCAGAGAGGTTAAGTCATGCGCTCGAGCGGTTAGCATTTTTAACCACTAGATAGCACAACGTATTATTGTTGGACAATGATGAACCTAAGACCTATACGGAAGCGTTGATGAGACCAGACTCAGAGAAATGGCTTGGAGCCATAAGATCCGAGTTAGAATCCATGTGAGAGAATCAAGTTTGGAACTTGATCGATCCACCTGATGGTGTAAAAACTATCGAGTGTAAATAGATTTTTAAGAAAAAGATAGACATTAATTGAAATGTTCACATCTATAAGGCACGATTGGTGGCGAAAGGTTTTCAATGAAAGATCTTGGAGAGGCAGCATACATTTTGGGCATAAAGATCTGTAGAGATAGATCGAGAAGGTTAATTGGATTAAGCCAAAGTATGTACATTGACAAGGTATTGAAACAGTTCAATATGCAGAATTTCAAGAAAGGTTTTCTGCCAATATCACATGGTATTTCTCTCAGCAAGAGTCAGTGTCCTTCGACACCTGATGAGCTAGAGAAGATGAGTGCGATCCCGTATGCCTCGTTAATCGGATCCATCATGTATGCCATGCTTTGTACGCGCCCAGATGTTTCTTATGCTCTAAGTGTTACGAGCAGATATCAGTCAAACCCAGGTGAAAGTCACTGGGCGATAGTAAAAAGTATCCTTAAGTACTTGAGAAAAACTGAGGATATGTTCCTAGTCTGTGATGGTGAGGAGGAGCTCGTAGTAAATGGTTACACGGATGCTAGCTTCCAAACCGATAAGGACGATTCGCGATCGCAGTCTGGATTTGTGTTCTGCCTCAATGGAGGCGCAGCGGGTTGGAAGAGTTCCAAGTAAGAAACGGTTGCAGATTCAACGACAGAGGCTGACTATATTACAACTTCGGAAGCCACGAAGGAGGCAGTTTGGATCAGAAAGTTTGTTTCTGAGCTGGGTGTTGTCCCTAGTGCGTCCAGTCCTGTGGACCTCTATTGTGATAATAGTGGTGCCATTGCGCAAGCCAAGGAGCCTAGGTCACACCAGAAGTCCAAGCACATACTACGGCGCTATCACATGATCCGTGAGATTATAGATAGAGGTGATGTGAAGATATGCAAGGTGCACACGGATTTGAACATAGCCGATCCATTGACGAAGCCTCTTTCACAGCCCAGAGGCGCACTTGAGCTCTATGGGTATTAGATACTTGCGTGAGTGAGTCCAGTGTATGTGAGAGAAAGTATTTTGTCTATGCTGATGTATATTTGGATAATTGGTTATCTTGTTCCTTGAATAAATATCTTTTACATTGATCAGCAAGTTAATGACTTGTTTGTGAGACTCTTTGTGTTATGATGTTGTTCTAAACGATCCCTAATCTCACATCGTCATGTGGAACAGTGATAATTCATAGATTAGCACATCAGTCTGATTGATGATCATGTTTCATAGATCATAGACATGAAGATGTTGAATTAGTGATGTGGACTCATATTGGTGAACATGGAGTTAGATAGACCCACCTTGAGATACTGCTGGGATTGTTATTTTATATGTGCCATCAGTTGTCATCTCAAACGGTGTACCTATAGAATCCTTAGATCTGAGATCGTCATTGATTCCAGAATGTGTAGTAGCACACTTTGGGGCTTCCAAACGTTACTCCATAACATGATAGTTATAAAGGTTACTTTCGGGTGTGTCATGAAACATGTCATGGGATGTGAGTGGTCAAGATGAAATTTACCCCTCTTACATAACGGGAGAGACGTCTTTGGGCCCCTCGAGGTAGTCGGATTGGAAAGTACATGGCCATGTCACTATGATCAAAGAGTTGATCATGATTGAATCACTACTTGATCGAGTTAAGTGTCGAGCTATCAACAAGGGTGGCACAAATCTCGCCTTGAGTTTGACTGATGTCGTGTGGTAAAGGGATTGGTACATGTGTATATCAAGGTTCAGAAAGTATGATTTTGACTTTGTATGCTTTCGGGGGTCAATATGTGCTGCTAGGTACTGCTATTGATCGGCGATTCGGAAAGGGTTTTTGGGTAGTGGCCGTTTGCATATGAACCTATTGGGTCACACGTTTAAAGGGATTGGATTTTAAAGCTTGCAAGAATTGGCTCTTGTGCAAGTGGGAGATTGATGGAATTGTGCCCAAGAGAATTCTAGGGGAACCAGAAGTTCTGGCTGAGGGCCGGAAGTTTCGGGTTCTAGAGTATTTAGAAGTTCCGGGCCAGCCTAGTTTCGGTTTCTGGAGGAGCCGGAAGTTCTGGTTGGACCGGAAATTCCAGGCCTGCCTGGATGAACCGGAAGTTCCGGTTAGACCGAAAATTCTGGGTCAAAATAAATTCGATACTGAAGGTTATTTTCGGAAGTTCTGGTTAGAACCAGAAGTTCCGGTCTAGGCGAACAGATTAGATCTGTTGGGCTTTAATACAGATTAAAGGTCCGTGACAGGGCACTATATAAAGAGAGGAGGGGCTAGCATGAAAAGGTTGTTCCTGTTGCTCCTAGTTGAGAACCCTAGCCGCCACCTCTCTTCTCTCCTTGATTGCAAGTATTGTGATCGAACTCCTTGGATCTCGCGAGTGGTGCTAGCACGCCGACGCGAGGTGATCCTCTCCCCGGACGTGTGGATACCGTGGAGGCACTACTCCAATAGTAGTGCTCGTCTTCTTCCCGTGGAGTTCGTCGGATCATAGGATCACGTCGTCTTCATCGCCGGATCGCCGACGAACGAACGGAGCCGGGAGGAGCAACTCGAGGACGCGCTTCATCGACTCTACTTCCGCTGCCCGAACGCGTCTCGTGCTTGAGGTAACGATCCATGATCTCATTACATGCATGGTTCCTGGGCTAACGGGGTAAATTTTAAAATTAAGCGCTAGCGTAGCCTCCCCATAACCCGACATACATGACGCAGCCTAAAGGTTTTGTCGATCCGAAAAACGCTGGGAAAATTTGCAAGCTTCAAAAGTCCATTTATGGGCTGAAGCAAGCTTCTCAGAGTTAGAATCTTTGTTTTGAAGAAGTGATCAAAGTGTTTAGTTTCATCAAGAATGAAGAAGAGCCCTGTGTTTACAAAAAGGCTAGTGAGAGCGCACTTGTATTTCTGGTCTTCTGGTCTTATATGTAGATGATATATTGTTGATCTAAAATAATATTCTAATGCTCGATGCTGTTAAATCTTTGTTGCGAAAAAGTTTCTCAATGAAAGATCTTGGAGAGGCAGCATATATATTGGGCATAAAGATCTATAGAGATAGATCGAGAAGGCTAATTGGATTAAGCCAAAGCACATACATTGACAAGGTATTGAAACGGTTAAATATGCAGGATTCCAAGAAATGTTTCTTACCAATGTCACATGGTATTACTCTCAGCAAGAGTCAGTGTCCTTCGACACCTGATGAGCTAGAGAAGATGAGTGTAATCCCGTATGCTTCTGTAATCGGGTCCATCATGTATGTCATGCTTTATACACGCCCAGATATCTCCTATGCTCTAAGTGTTACGAGCAGATTCTAATCAAACCCGGGTGAATGTCACTGGGCGATGGTAAAGAGTATCCTCAAATACTTGAGAAAGAACTGAGGATATGTTCCTAGTCTACGGAGGTACAGAGGAGCTCGTTGTAAATGGTTACATCGACGCTAGCTTCCAAACCGATAAGGACGATTCGAGATCACAATCTAGATTTGTGTTTTGTCTCAATAGAGGCGCAGTGAGTTAGAAGAGTTTCAAGCAAGAAACGATTGCAGATTCAACAACAGAGGCTGAGTACATAGCAGCTTCTGAAGCTACGAAAGAGGCTATTTGGATCAGAAAATTTGTTTCTGAGCTTGGTGTTGTCCCTAGTGCGTCCAGTCCAGTGGACATCTATTGTGATAATAGTGGTGCCATTGCGTAAGACAAGGAGCCTAAGTTGCACCAGAAGTCCAAGTACATAATACGGCGCTATCACCTCATCCGAGAGATTATAGATAGAGGTGATGTAAAGATATGCAAGGTGCACACGGATTTGAACATTGCCGATCCGTTGACGAAGCCTCTCTCACAGCCCAAGCATGAGACGCACTTGAGCTCTATGGGTATTAAATACTTGTGTGATAGAGTTTAGTGTATGTGAGAGAAAGAGTCTTGTCTATGCTGATGTATTTTAGATAATTGGTTATCATGTTCCTTGAATAATTATCTTTTACATTGATCAACAAGTATGTGATTTATTTGTGAGACTCTTTGTTTATAATGATGTTATTCTAAATGATCCCTAATCTCATATCATCATGTAGGACAATGATGATTTATAGATTAGCACATTTGTCTGATTGATGATCATGTTTCATGGATCATGGATATGGAGATATAAAATCAGTAATATGAATATATGTTAGAGAACATGGTGTTGGATAGACCCACCTTGAGATACTGCTGAGATTATTAATCTTGATGTGCCATCAGTTATCATCTCAAATGATGTACCTACAAAATCCTTTGACCTGAGATCGTCATTGATTCTAGAATGTGTAATAACGCACTTAGGGGTTTCCAAACGCTATTCCGTAACTAGGTAGTTATAAAGGTTGCTTTCGGGTATGTTATGAAACATATTGTGGAATGTGAGCGGTCAAGATAGAATTTATCCCTCCTAAATAACGGGAGAGACGTCTCTAGGCCCCTCGAGATAGTTGGATTGGAAAAGTGCGTGACCATGCCACTATAATTAAAAAGTTAATCATGATTAATCCACTACTTGATCGAGTGAAGTGTCGAGCTATCATAAGGGTGGCACGAATCTCGCCTTGAGCTTGACTGATATCATGTGGTAAAGGAAATGGTGCGTGCGTATATCAAGGTTCAGTTGATATGATCTTTGTACGCATTCGGGGGTCAGTATGTGCTGCTAGGTACCGTTATTGACTTGCGATCTGAAAAAGGTTTTCGGGTAGCGGCCGTTTACATATGAACCTATCGGGTCACACGCTTAAGGGATAGGATTTAAAGCTTGCAAGTATTGACTCTAGTGCAAGTGAGAGATTGATGGTTATATGCCCTAGAGACGAGTTCTAGAGGAATCGGAAGTTCTTGTTAGACCAGAACTTTCGGGCCCGCCCTAGTGGCGAGTTCTAGAGGAACCGGAAGTTTCGGTTGGACCAGAACTTCTGGGCCTTCTCTAGAGGCGAATTCTGGACGAACTGAAAGTTCTGGGCTTCGGCCAAAACTTCTGGGTCGAAATAAATTCGATACAGAATGTTATTTTTGGAAGTTTCAGTTGGACCGGAACTTTCGGATCAAAATAAATTCGATACAGAATGTTATTTTCGGAAGTTTCGGACCTCGGCCGGAACTTCTGGGTCTCGGCCGAAACTTTCAGGCCGAGCATACAGATTAGATCTGGTGGGCTTTAACATTAATTAAAGGGCCATCAGTGGGCTCTATATAAGGAGAGGAGAGGCTAGGACGCAAAAAGCTGTTAGACCTCCCCTAACCTTAGCTGGCACCTCTCCCCTGGCCTCACCTGCTGTGGCCACATCTCCCCTAGCCTCACGCGCGGTACTAGCATATCGGCGTGAGGTGATCTCGTCCCTGTACCTGTGGATACCGTAGAGACGTCGCTGTAATTGTGGCGCTGATCATCTCGACGTGAGGATCGCAAGGCTGCATCGTCTTCGCCGCCAATGATAGGACGGAGCTGGACGAAGTTGATCGAGGACGCGCTTCTCCAACTCTTCTTCAGCTGCCCTAGCGCGTCTCGCTGCTAGAGGTAACAATCTATGATCCCATTACTCGCATGGTTCCTGGGTTGATCAGGGTAGAAAAAGTTTTGTTTTTGGCTAGCGTAGCCTATCCGTTCCCCAACATTATACCCGTTGCTGAAGCGACCGGTGGGCCGCGACGTGGCGAAGTCAATGCCGTTGCGCAGGAAGTTTGCCCACGGCATGGCCGAGTTCACCGACGCCGGTGACCAACATATGAGAGCTATGGTGATGGCCAACACGCGTGTAGACTGTAGAGGCCAGGGTTGAGCGTGGCAGCGAGCAATTGAGGAATTTTTTATAAATAATATTTTTTCGTGAAATTATATTTTTATAGTCGGTCCGAAAACTTATAAAACTAGATGGAATAAGGTATAAAATTTTGCATATAAAATTACAAAATTATATGCCTGGTTGTGTTGCCACATGAGAGCCTCAGGATTTTTCAGCCTTGTTTGCTGCCGTCATCTATCTGACGTGGATTTTTATAAAGAACCTTAAATTATAATTGTAGGAGTTTTTAAGTTGGGTTAAGTATTGTGTGTATGATTTTTGATAAAATTTTGTTATAAATGGAATAAGCCCATCTAAAAAACGACGGCGTGTTGAATTGCCATGTTAATCGGATTGGACCGCCCGCCGAACAGCGCGCGCCGGCCCAACGCCAAGCGACTCGAGGGGAATCCATGCAGACACGCATGACGCATAGCACGAGGCAATCGGATTGGCCCGAGCACGGCGGCATCGAAGAGTCCGCCCAGAGCCTCCGTTGCCTCCCAAGTCAGACGCCTCGCGAGTCGCGAACCCAAAACACAGCACACCCAAATCCGTGTGTCCCACCATGCATTCATACATACACGCGCGCCTCCAGCCAGCCAGCCCCGACCAGAGCGCCTCCCTCCTCGCCTCGTTTGCATCGC
>KE372970.1:135426-151138 GCA_000418225.1 Zizania latifolia | reverse complement strand
GAGCCCGAGGCGGTGGGGACGAGCCGGCGTCGTCTCGTCCTTCTGAGCTTCCAAAGAAGCAATAAAAATCAAGTCTTTTTTGGCTGTAAAAGGGTGTAGCTTTGAACAGTTCAGCAATGTACATATATGGCTTCCAAATTTCAGGCTCAAAGCGCAGCAAATTAGCAAATTCAATCCTGCGGATTTGAAGCTGCAAATTGAACCAAATCCCAGCTAGAATACTGCAAACCTGCAGATTACTGCGAGTGGTAGGTAAAGGAGACACGATTACTGTGAAAAAAAATGCATCTTTACACTCACGGCTGATGCTGAAATGTTCTGACCTGACTCAACATGACGTTCCTTGGAAGCCACGTGAATTAGCATGGTTTACTGCAGTTCAGGACTTCAGGTTGAGAAGTACATGCAGCTGCAGGTTGAAGTCCCAGCTCACATGCGACTATGCGAGTGAATATACCAGATGCGTCTTGGGAGTAGAGATGAGATTGTAATGTTTGATTATTTTTAGTTGAGATCACGATGCTCTGGCAAGTATCTGTATACGAATGCATGATGTTTGAATATAAAAAGAATTATCTATTTTTTCTACCGGTTTACGTTTTTAGATTGAATATGCAACTTAATAGACGATGATCTTACTATTACTATCTAATAGATGCCTTGAGTCTAATTGTGACAACTAGGAAATGAAACATTTTTCGCCCGTGACCATTCTTATCTTTTGTTCTAACGATGAAAACCAGATGGTTTTGTTTGAAATTAAAATTAGATGAAGTGGCGATATACATCCGGATTCTTTGCAACATTACAATATCATGGAAATCACTCAACTTGGCTTCTGGGCTATCTGGCTTCATCGCAACCGCTGCATCTTCGACAACATCAACCCCTCCATCTCGACCTGGAAATCTATCTTTCTAGTCCAGCTCTCTAACCAATCATATAGATTTCCAACTGTTCTTCGTTCCTCTATTCTACTTTGGCTTAACAACTTGTAACCCCCACCTTTCCCCTTCACTAAAACCGCTGTATCTGTAACTGTTTTCACCACTTTTATTAATACATTCCTCAGTAGGAGCCTCTCCTACTGATTGTCAAAAAAAACAATACAATATCATATAAACTAAAAAAAGAGTATCACATAAACTAAAAGAAAAGTTTTGCCCGCGAGCTCCTCCCGCTGATAGCTCGCGAGCTCTGCCCACACGCTCCTCCTGCCAGTCGCTTGCGAGTTTTGCCCCCAGGTCACCCACGAGCTCCTTTCGCTGGTCGCCCGCGAGTTCCTCCCGCCAATCGCCCACGCGCTCCGCCTACCGCTCGCCCTCGAGCTCCGCTCGCCGCCGCAGCCACTCGCTTGAGCTCCGTCTGTTCTTGCAGCCACTCGCCCCTGAGGCCCTAAGCTCCGCCCGCTGCCGCTCACCACCCCTGATCAGCAAGGGGATATCGGGAGAAGGGGGAAGAGACGTGTTTTATCCTGCGCCAGCCGATGAGCCGAGGAGTAGACAGGAGTAGTATGGGAAGATTTGGGAGAGAAAATTATGAAAGTTGTTATATTTAGGATAAAATTTGAATGATAGAAATGGTTGTATTTTGGGACGGAGGAAGTACAAAAGACAAATATACTATAGTTTTATTATTTATTTATTTATTTGAGTAAAGCGAGAGGGTCGCTTGAATGATTAAAAGGAGAGCAGAATTTTGTGAATACAATGCCCGAAGGCGGGGAGAGCTGGAACTACTAGAGCAAAAAAACCTACAGAAAGGGGAGGGGAGAATTACATTGCGCCAATTTTTGTGAAATGGAGCGCTTCTATTTCAGAAGCAGTAGTCTCTACGATCGAATGGATTGGGTTTATCTCGTCTGTGAAGATTCTTCGATTGCGTTCTTTCCACACGTTCCACCACGTGTGAATGAGGATGCCGTTGAACTGATTTCGAATAGATTTTGGGGTGAGCTTTGATATCTTGCACCACCATGCTTGGATGTCGTTATCTCGAGGAAGCGGGGGAAGTCCCAAGATATTATAGCGACGAAGAAGTTGATTCCACACTTGCACGGTGAATTGACAGTGGCAAGCAATGTGAGCTGCAGTTTCAAAAGCTGTGAGGCAGAGCCTACAGATGGGGTTACATGGCCATTGGCGCTTTAGAAGGTTATCAGTTGTTAGGATTTTTTGGAGAATCAGTATCCACATGAAGAATTTACATTTCGGCTCGGCCTGCGCTTTCCAAAGTTGGGAATTGATGGTTGCACCCATGGAACCCTTGAATTGGGCTGCGTAGGAAGATTTGGTGGTGTAAGCGCCATTTGAGGTCCAATTCCAAGTGATGTCATCTGAAACTCCATCTTGAAGAGCAGCATTTTGGACTAGGTGTGCAACTTGAAGAAATTGCCGCAGATGTTGTTCAATAGAAATTCTTCGGACCCAATTGATCCAAGAGTTCTCTTGTAGCGCCTGATGCACAGATTGGTTCTTTTTGGTGCAGATTTTATAGAGGTCAAGGGCTATAAACTTGAGAGGTAATGCAGAAATCCAATTGTCATGCTAGAATCTTGAATAAATGCCATTGCCAAGTATAATTGTTGTTGAAGCGAGGAAGAGAGCTTCGTCCTCCTGATTGCAAGGAATAGGAAGATTTATCCATGGACGATTTCGATCTTTCCATCTAAACCATAGCCAACGCATTCACAGGGCACGACTCATTTTTGTTAGGTCCAGGATCCCTAACCCGCCGAGGTTTTTGGGGCGGCAGGTGGCCGACCAATTCACTAAAATGAGCCTTCTTGGCGGAAGATTTGAATTATGTTTTTGCCAAAGGAAATTTCTTCGAATCCTGTCTAAGCATTTGATAATCCAAGCATTACGTGGGAGGAGCGTTAGGTGAAAAATGGGTAAAGCGGAGAGAACGGATTTGACAAGCGTTTTTCTGCCACCTTTACTAATCAGCTTGCCCTTCCAAGATGCAAGTTTAGAGGCTGTTTTGTCGATGAAGGGCTGAAGATGATTTTTTCGCAGCTTCGAGATATGAAGAGGAAGGCCAAGATAAGTGCATGGAAAGTTTGAGATCTTGGCAGGGAAAATATGCAGGATGTCCTGCTGCGAGTGCTGTGACCGACCAATTTGGAAGAGCTAATCTCATTTTAAAATTAATAATCAAAATATATATAATTTTAGTTAAAACTGAAAGTATTCGTGAGCGGTGAGACCCCTTTTAGGCGTAGCCACGGGGGCAGTGTTTGGAACGAGCCAAATCTTGCATGGTGCCGGGCGGTCGGTGGATGATTCATTCTACCAGGATGATTCTGCTCTGTTATCGTGGTCTAAATATGCATGAGTCTAAATAGCCATGCATGTAAGTGCTTGCTGGACACCAGTCCTGATGCCGAGATACAAGTATACGTACAGAGATATGCCACAATAACTGTACAGTACTGATAAAACAAATGATAAATCCGTAATACGAATAGGATTATCTACAGTAACAATGTAACGTACATGCAGTACAAGCCAAGCAACGGACATATCGACCTCACTCATCTCTAAATCCACGTGTCAGTTGCTTATACTGCAGAGATGCTGCGTCCGAGCAAATGTAGACATCTGATGTACCACACGGTTCATAATACAATGATTTTACCACAGAACTGCCCTCAGTACAAAGACTACATTTGTTCTCAAGGCAGCCAAGACGAAACATTTTTGTTATTCACCCGGTGGAATTGCGAAGACGAAACAATAATTTCTGTAAACGGTTCGAGGAGCTCAACAATGAACAAATCCTCCCTGAAACACAAAAACCTGAAAACATCGAGACTATTGTTTAAGTTACAAGTCACGGGCTACAAAATTGAAGGCGCCGTAGGAACCTGTGTTTCTCATATATCAGAGTCTTTTAGTGTGGTTTTGGTACATAGCCATCCACAGCAAAGTTTCGTGTAGCTGCTGGTAATGCCACTCGCATGCCATCAAGTTCAGGTTTTGCTATTACTTGGCAGCCAAGACGAGACCTGAATGCAGTTCCAAAATTTGATGCCAGATCAGAAGGAGAAACCTTCAGAATGCACCTTTCATATGATCGAGGTTCATACACAAATTACTTAATTCTCATGCATGTATTACAACAGAATTAAAACTCTCAGTAAATATAAAGCTGCCATGGCATTTATACAGTTACAACTCATCAGTATGGGAATATTTCACTCAGCCATTTTACCATGCCAGATGATTTGTCTATGGGTAGTAGCAAATAGTTTGTAAAGGTTTGAACATAGATACAGGTGATGGAGACATATCATGACCATTAAGGAAACAACTGCATCTGGCATTCTCTCTATCTCTCTCTCTTATATATATATATGAAAATTTTGCTACAGGACATCTAAAAACAGTGGTATTTGCTGATAGACATCGTAAAAACGTGGCTTTGCCAGAGAACATCTCAAAATTATGAATATTTACTGTAGGACACCATCACCATTATTTTAATATTTTCTGAAGATAAAATTTTTGAAATACCCAAAATGCCCCTTACTCTCTCTTTTTCCTCTCTCCTCGGCTTCTCCTCTCTCTGTGCTCCGGCTGCAACCGGCGTCGGCGGTGAGCGGCGGCGACAGCAGCGTCGGTGGCTCCAGCAAGCGCGCGAGCAGAGCGGCGGTTGGAGCTTGCGGACGGAACTCGCGGGCGGAGGAAGCGACAGCGGCAGACGAGAGAGGAAAAAGAGATAGTAAGGGGCATTTTGGGCATTTCAAAAATTTTACCTTCAGAAAATATTAAAATAATAGTAGCGGTGTCCTGCAGCAAATATTCATAATTTTATGATGTTCCCTGACAAAGCCACGTTTTTACGATATCCATCAACAAATACCACTGTTTTTAGATATCCTGTAGCAAATTTTGCCTATATGTATATGTATATGTATATATGCCCCCAATCTCGGTATTTTGGTATTTCCCCTCCCCCCTCACTTTTGTCATCAACTACGCATCGCATTTTGACAATATATGTGCCTAGTCATAGGTGGACTGAAGATATATAATAAGCTTCTTTGCACGATATTCAGATAGCACATGCCTTGGAATAATGTAAATGAATAAATAATAAATAATAAAACATTTAAGAGATTGCCACTTACGTTTCTGTAAGCCCAAATGCAAGGTCAAGCATATCATTTTCTTCGTCTGTTGGATCTTCTAGCTTATTATAATATTTTACATCCTGAACAAAATTGAAATTTTTGCTAGTCAGCTGCATTTTAACCTGTAACCTCTAAAACAGCATAAAAACCAGCATTGGTTATTTAGAGCATACCATAACTATAACATGGCAAGTTGAACATGCAAGTGAGCCTTCACATGCTCCTGCAGTACCAAAAATACCAGGTGAAGTTACTAACAACAATTGAAATCAGTCGACAGGTCATTAAAAGGTGAGATAAAATCCCCTTATTATTATAGATGGAAGATGATAACTTGGTAGTTGGTACCATCAGGTAACAGCCAATGAATGTCATGTCGATGGGTGTAAACATAATTACTTTTTACAGCTGTTCTTACCAGCTACAAAGGACTGAGTAGCGAGTACATGAGGAAAAGAAGTTACATATTAAATTGAAAGCATATTTGCAATGATCAATTTGTCACCTTCAAGTTCAATGTCATTTTCATGAGCAGCTTCTAATATGGACATTCCAACAGGGACACTGATTGTCTGCTCTGTGCCATCCTTATTCACAAATGTTACAGAGATTCTGCACAGCACAAAGAATTGTCCTTGTGAGAAGACTATATCATTACCCCAATAGTCAAATATTGGCTTAAAGCGGAAAACGGAAATTTAGTAAAACCAACCAAGCTATTGTTTTGGACCAGATAATTCCTATGTGGGAAGGACCGAAGGAGCAGCTCCTCAAAAGGAAAGAGAGACATTGACAAAGGAAGAAGATTACAAAAGGACCTGCCGACCTGGACTACAACACTTTGTCCCAAGATAAAAATAGCGCTAGGTGTTCAAATTGCATACCATGTCAAGAGAAAATGGAAAAAAAGGAGAGAAAAATATGCTTACTTATCCTTGTCCTGAGGGTCCTCATCATGATTACTAGTTGTGGAGAAGAGGGTGTTCTTCTGAAAAGTTATAGATCAATGTTAATTACATATAAGGAGATTCAAAAAATAAAAAATGTGGGGGTATAAAACAAACTTCATCAATACACACAAGTGGTGGTGGAAAAGTAACGTGCAGATGCCAGATAGATAGTTTTTTATCTTTCCATTTAGCCACTTCATAATGCTCAATTTTCATATTGGACATTTCAGAATGCGCACATCATGTATAGAGAACATTTATACCAGTGATTTGATCGAATTGTTTGTGACAACAGATAGAAATTTCAGAATGCACACATCAGGCATATAAAAATAGTTATGTAGCAATGACTTGGTGCAATTATCAGTGATAGCTGATACAGAATGAAAGCAAGTTTTAGGAACAAAGTCTCCACTATCGATCGCAACAATTATCAAACAATTGGACTAACCGCTGGGGCAAAATGTCGGCTAAATTGACCTCGATAGTAGCTGCTTCTACTGTTCGGCAAGTATGCTGCTGCATAAGAGTAAGATTTACGAGAATGAGATGGCATAAAATCCTCACCTTTACTAAACTAGCATACATAAAACGTAGGAGTGGCTCAATAAACGTGGAATAAGTATAAATTCATCAATCAACGTGGCTCTAAACTCAGAAACCGGCCATAGAGTGGTTGATGCCACAACGGAAGCACAAATCGAGTTTATATAAATTGATCACACTTTAATCATTCAGGATAAGTATAAATTCATCACTGAGATAGCAAATAGTTTTCACCTGCTTCCAGAGCATTACGCCATAGGCAGAGAAAAAAAGTAGGAGCAGGCGCGTACCAGCTCTATTCTCGCGCAGAAGCCGCGCCCCAAACTGGGAGATCCTGGATAACATCGCCGCAGCGGACTAGCCGAGACCACACTGCTTCCGAACCCTAACAGTAAACGATCCACGAGACCACGAATCAGCGAGAACCGCCTGGCTAGTCGAGGAAGACCCGGGGAGAGGCGGGGACAACCGTAGTGGACCAACCTTCTGGAGGCGGTGAGCTCCGCCGGTCTGCTCCCTTCCGAGACGGCGGGAAGAGGGGAGGAGGAAGACGACGACGAGTCGGGTGGCGCCGTGGCGGAGGCGGAACCGTGGAGTCTGGACGCCGCCTCCAGGCTCTCGTGGGCCGTGATTTGGCGGGGGCGTACGGCCCATTAAAGCCCACTACCGTCGCCACACACGCTATTAAAGCATCTCCGCTAAACTCTCTGTCTCACTCTTTAAGCCAAAATTTAGTCATTTGAATAAAAAACGCTCTCCAACAGACTAATCACCTGACCAAGCCATTCGGCTGACCAAATCGGGCTCTCACTAGCCAAACTTGGCCAGCCAAGTTGGATGGGCAAAAAATTGTGGATCCCACATGCAGTCTCTCTCGTGCATCTGTCTTTGCGTCTTTACCTGTCACCTGCCGCCGATACTGCTGCATCTAGGCCGGCACCGCCTCGCCCCCAAGCCGGCGCCGCTCCTCCTCACGGTACACGGCGCTTTTCACGCACCGCCTCCCCTCGCGTCCAGGCCAGCGCCGCCTCCCCTCGCTTCCAGGCCGACGCTACCTCCCATCGCGTCTAGGCCAGTGCCGTCTCACCCCTAGGCCATCGCCGTTCCCTGACTAGCGCCTCCTCGTCTCCATGCCGATGCCGCCTCGCCCTAAGGCCGTTGCCGCTCCGTTCCCATGCGAGAAGTGAGCAGAAAGAAGCAAAACAAAAGAAAGAAAGGGAAAAAGAAAGAAAGAAGAAAGGAGGAAGAGAAAAAGAAGAAAAAGAGAAATAAAAAAGAGATTTTTATAATTTCTAAAATTTGAAATTTTATAATTTGGAGATTTCTAAGGTTAGAAATTGAGATTTCAAATAGAAATAAAATCTTTTAAAATATTTTGAGATTTTAAAAGGGAGAGTAATTTTTTTTAGAGAGTTGAAAATAGAGTCTGTTGAAGTGTATAGCAAATATGGAGAGGAATCTTTTTGAAGAGTTGGTTAAATAGACAAATAGAGAGTCAAAAATAGAGAGGCTATTGGAGATGCTCTTAGTTCCTTACATTTAAATTTTTTATCAAATTACTTAAAAATTTAAATAATTATCAAATTAATTAATTTTTTTTATCAAATCCCGCTTCCAAAAAAACTACTCTGCACAAGAACTTCAGACAAATACACCTCTCCAAAACTAAAAGCCCAGCATTTTGGGAAATAGACACCGATCACAAAATGAAAACAAGAACAAACATAAACAACTAGAGTCAACAAAAAAATAAATCTCATGGAAAAATCAAATGCTGACATAAATTCATCTGAAAGAACAAGGTAAGATTTAAAAAATACTAATTTAAATAAGAAAAAAAGAGATCCCAATATATTTTCACTGAGTCACAGGCCAGCAGCTCGCGCTCCTCCTCCCCTCGCCTCACGGATTTAGCACCGAAAAAAGCGAGAAATAATCTCCCTTTCACGGCCTCGCCTCCTCCTCCCAAAAATTTCCCCAATTCCTCCGCCTCGCGACCGGCATCGAGCTACCGGATCCCGATACGCGACCGTTCGCCGGCGGCGGGAGGACTCTGCTCCGGGTTCCGATTTGCAGGGCCGGGGCTCCGCCGGCCGCCGGCCGCCGCTGTGATTCGCGCGGGGTTACGGGGGAATGCTCTACCTCAAGCAGCCGGACGCGGATTTAGGGTTCCGGCGGGCGGCGACGGGGCTGTGATCTGACGGCGGCGGATGCGAGATCGAGCCGTCCCGCGCCGGGGGTAGTCGGCCGGCAATGGCGGCGGCGGAGGCGGGGGGCTGCCTCCAGAGTTTCGAGCTCTACGAGGCCGAGTCGGTGAGCTCCTCGCATCCGAATCACAATGCGCTGCTTCGTGCTGTCCACTTGTGTGCTACTCTCCTGATTCTGTTATTTGTGCCGCTGCTGCTCTGTTGCTTGATTCGGGAAAGGCACGAGCTTTCGTTGTGCACGTGACTCTGGAAATTGTTCAGCCTTTGGGACGCGTACTTTAGGTATAGACAGGTGACAGGTGTGGTATGACGGTGGGGGTCGCGGATTTGCGGTTGCTTGGATCGCTCTATGCCACGCCGGAAGATTTGGAATCACGACCCTTCAGTTAATTCACGGTTCTGGTTTGTGATTTGGGTGTGCTTGGTTGGGAAGCGATCACCGCGAGAGATTTTTAGAAAGTTCTTAGAGCATCTCCGAGAGTAGTTCTAAAATTTGATTCCCTATATAGCCTTTTATGATTTTTTTTAGGAATGCAAATCACTTTAAATATGTTTCTCTCCAACAGAGTCTTTAAATTTGAGTCCCTGTGTATACTCCCTAAAAATAGGGAGCGAAAAAATTAATTTTAGGGATTCTTTATTTTTGGGAGCCATTTAGAGTATGTGTTGGAGCTGATTTTTCAGTTATAATCCCAAAAATTCAAGGAATGGACCTCTTTAGAGCTTCTTTTGGAGATGCTCTTACTTTTTTAGCCGTTTTTGTTGTTCATTCTAAGTATAGATGACCATATGGGTCGGGCTATTTGGGCCAGCACGAAGCACAGATGTTTTAGCCAGGCTCAGGCCTAGCATGGCCCATCTTTTATGGGGCCGGGTTGGCCTGGCACGAAGCATCGGGCCGTGCCTGGGCCGAGGGGCAAACCCGTGGGCTAGCACGGCACGGCCCGATGTTAACGGTAGGCACGACGTCGGCTCGATACCAGGAACGACCTAGCAAAATACTCCAGCCCATTTGCTAACTCGCGGCCTCGCCCATGTACTGGCCTCCAATTTTCTTGCCCATTGGCCTGTGAGTTTTCGATTTTTTCGTAGGGCTGCCTAGTTTTCCCGCCGTCTTTTCGGTTTTCTCGCCCGGCCGTTGGTTTTCCACTTTTCCCGCCCACGGTTTTCATTTTCCCGCCCTGGCCGCCCGTGGCGCCTCGCTAGTAGTGCACCGCGCGCCTCGTTTTCTCGCTAGCAGCTAAGCAGCGCGCCGCTCGCCTCGTTTTCTCAGCTTCTCGCTAGCAGCGCGCCGCTAGCAACGTGCCATGTGGCGCAGGGGTGCGGGAGCACGGCGTGGCCTTGTTTTCTCGCTCTTGCCGCTCGCGCTTGGCCGCTGGCAGCTTGTCGCGTGGCACGGGTGCACAGCGTGGCGCTGGCGTGGGTCATGGGCTGGCCCGAGCCCATCAGGCTATTGTGCTTTCGGGCCGGTACGGCCCGATTTTGGCACCATCCGTGCCGTGCCTAGGCCGAGGCCTTGGCCCATGGGCTGGCACGAATCGAGTCAGGCTCGATCGCACAGTCGGGCCATGTCGGCCTGGCACGAATCGAGTCAGGCCGACCTCATGCTCGGGCCAGGCCAGGCGGCCCATATGGCCATCTATGATTTTGAGTGTGATTTGTGAGCTTTTCCCCTCTTTAGTTTCTGTGCGTTTGTATTGATTTCTGGTTAGCGAAAGGAGAAACTTTTTTCCTTGTTTCTAAGTGCTCTTGGGAGTTTAGTAATTTGTTTGGAGCTGTGATCGTAACAAGTAGCTCCGTGTTTTCTTGCAGTCCTCTTATAATTATGGCTTACCTTTCAAAGGGAGAGTATATGATTCAATCTCCCCTTTTAAAGAAAGATTTGATCATATACCCTCTATTTAAATGAAAATTAAGGATTTACTCTCCTGAATCACATGTCATTCACCTGTGTGCTCTCTGTGTGCCTGCTATTAAGGCTTGGACACTGCAAACTGCTCCTGTCCTGTGCTGTGTGTGCAACTGATATCGACGACTTTGGAGAATAATCAATGGATCCTACTGAAGATGGTGGACATAACATGGATGCTTCTAACAATTTTGATGAGTTTGCATTGTATTTGGATGACTTTTGATAGTCATGAAGTATTATCCTTTATGCTACTTTTGCATTGCTACTTTGATGTAGTAAAATCCTAGAATATGGCTTTTGCGCTACATTAAGTCTCTTTTGTGCTACATTTGCATTGCTGTCTACTTTACATTTACATGTCGTAGTGGTCCTAATGTATTTGACTGTTCGCCATACTAATGTGTCTATAGCGTCGCTACGCCGAGTGCCATAGGCGTTGTAAAGTTGTGAAGGTGGTAGGTCGTTGCGCTTTGCCATGTCGCTATAACAACCTTAGTTTGTTGTTCCCCTACAGATATAACGGTAAATTAGCAGTCATGTCATATTCGCATTACTTATCTGTGACAAATATACTTTTAACTTGTTCACTACATCTGGATGTACATGGAAAAAGTCTACTTAAACCCCCCAAGTATATACCCGTAGACACGTATTCCCCTAAACTACAAAACCGGATTCTTAATCTCTCATTTATTCTATACCGGAGAAATTACCCCAGGGCGGTTTGGGATTGTGGTTTTGCCTATGTGGTAGTCCACACTGGCATAGGACAACTGAGCTGGCTCGTTGTGGGTGGCTGATATGTGGGACCCAAAAATTTGATGTGGATCGGTGCCCCTTCTCTCTCCTCTTCCTTCCTCCTGCCTCCTCCTAGCCGCACCCTCAGCCTGGCTGTGCGACGGAGGCTGGGCGCACGGGCGCTCGGGCGCGTGAGGGGCTGGACGCGCGGGCGCTCAGGCACGGGGGACAGGGCGGCACGTTGGGGGCTGGGCGCTCGAGCGTGGGGTATAGGGCAGCGTGCGGGGGCTGGGCGTACGGGGGCGTGGGCGCTCAAGCGTGAGGGAGAGGACGGCGTGTGGGGGGCTGGGCATGCGGGGGGTCGACCGGTAGGCTGAGGTGGCGGCTAGGAGGAGGAAGAGGAAGGAGGAAGGAGGGAGAGAGAGAAAGAGGTAGGCATATTTTCCATGTCACTGACAAGACGGTCCCATATGTTAGTCAAGCCAGCTCAGCTCCCTCTGCTAGTGTGGACTGCCATGTAGGCAAAACCGTCGTCCCAAACCGCCCCGATGGGTAATTTCTTCGGTATAGAACGGGTGGGGGATTTAGAATCTGGTTTTATAGTTTAGGGGAATATATGTCTACATGTATATACTTGGGGGGTTAAGTAGACTTTTTCTGATGTACATATTAGTTACTTTGTTTGCAGAGCTGTCAAATCAATATCTTTGCTCTTGTTATTTTCATTGCCCAAGAATTTCTCGTGCCTACCAGTGAAAATGCATCAGTTCTTCTCCTTTTGTTTTTTGTTTATTGATTTGAATAACTTTTGTTATAGATTCTGCCCCTTTCTGTTTAGAAATGTTAGCATTGATGTCCTGTCTGACCTGAATTGTCTGGTGGATTCCTTTTCCCGTTGTGCCTGGTAATGCAGCATGTTCATATGAATTTCTAATTTTGAATGCGGGCCTATTTGATGATATGCAACTCTCCCCCTATGCAAATCTTGACCTTTGAACAGTGCGTAAGAAAGTGCCAAGTTAGATATATTTGCTATATAATGATCAATAAACAATCCGTTCAACAGTTCAACTTATCTATTGGCCCTTGTTTATTCCTTTTATTCTGTAACTTACTTTTTTCCTAATGACCAATTTTTAAGTATGCCTTTGTTTACCCTGAATTCTTCTAGTTATCTCCAGAAGTTAAGTACATTGGTACAAAATTTTTGCCATTAGGATTTTGGTTAGGCAGTCTCCATATTCTGGATTTGCAGCAGCAGAAGACAAAATGTTAATGTGGTGACCTGCTAATGCACAAATTTTAGGCTAGCCATGTGTGGATTGGTCCATGCACATGGGATGTGTGGTGAAGGTGATGGGCTTAATTAGCAGGCAGATCAGCAGATTATTGTCATGGGTATTGGGCTAGAGTTATTGGGCCAGGCCTAGCCCATAGGAACAGTACCTGCGGGTATTGTAGCACGAATTAGGGATAAGGGTTATATTTGGAAATAGTATCTCTAGGGATTAGATCTTCAAGAGTCTTAAGTTGTATTATTTGGATGTATTATAAATATGTTCCCAGGCAGGAAGAAATAATGCATCCAAGATTAGATTAAAACAAGCTGGGTTGGAACCCTACCTCACCGGCACCGTCGTGTCGATAGGGCAGGGGCCAAAACAAGCCGTGTATTCCAGAAAATATCGCTACACGTGACAATTATGGTGTGAGTTAATGACCATTCTAAGTTGAGAAAGGGTGCATTAACATTTATTTTACTACCTTTTTGTCACATTCTAGGTCTAGGACAGGGATATTTGGGACTGATCTAGAAGGGGAGATTATATCTGAAAGGGGTAACTGGTCGCCGGCCTCGACCTTGCCGGCACGGCCGCACCGTGATGGGAGACGCGCCGGCGAGGCAGAAACTTGCGACCATGAAGTTTTCTCAAATCCAATCTGCTTTATTTCTCTCAAAACCTCTAGTGGTAACAAACTAGGTATTTCCTTAGCGATATTACCTGCCTAATCATATCTCTAAACTAATAATTCCTAAATTGCTGCTACAGCACCACGTGGTACTGTTCACGCCCTATATTGGGCTATGATGCGGGCCTTGGCCTCTAGGCCCATGCCCATGGCACTTTTGTTCTTTAAATTTTCTTTGTCCGTAGTCCAACCAGGCTGTCATCAATAAGCTAATGTTGCTAAAATGGTCTAGCTCTCTGTTATCCTCTGTGACAGGTAGTGGTTATAACTGGCATCATTGGTCGCGTGCAGAAATTGAACAGTATTTTCATATTGCAATGAATCTTTTTTATTTCCTTTCAGAATTTTCAGCTTTTTGCTAGTAGATAATACTTATCTATTGGTTTTACTTTTTCTGCTATTTGATCTTTGAATAATTAAGAGTTAACTGAAAAAATTGCATTACAATTTAGTTGATTATATGGTGGTTTATTATTTTGTTACCACACTTAAATTATGATTTCTTCTTTGCAGAAATTTTATATTCTTGGAACTAACACTGACAAAACATCATGGAGATTACTCAAGATTGATAGAATGGAGTCATCTGAGCTCAACATAGAAGAGGGTTCTACTGTGTACTCACATACTGAATATCTTGATCTTCTTAATGTTCTTCATGAAGACCACAGGTCAACTGGTGGAGTAAAATTCGTTACAAATTGTTTCGGAATCATCGGTAAGTTATCCATTTTCTATAACCATTTCATCATGGAAAACATATGACAAATAAAAAATAATGCATTCAATGATTATTTTTCTGTTCAGGTTTCATTAAGCTCCTCGGACCTTATTACATGTTAATTATCACCGAGCAGAGAAAAATCGGGGCTATATTTGGCCATCCTGTTTACCAAGTTACTAGGACTGCAATGATTGAGCTATCAAATTCCAAGTCGAGGGCAAATTTTCTCAGTTCCAAGGATGAGGACAGGTATCTTGTGTCACATTTACCATTGATGCCCTACACTCCACATTACCTTGCATTGTCTTTTTTGATTATTTACCTTACAAATTTTCTGACCATGGAACAATTCTATAAAACTTCAACAACAAAGCTGCATATTTATTTCCCATGCTGAATGGCTACACTACATGTTCCTGATAATCTAACCTTTACTAACGTGCAGATACAAGAAGCTCTTGCAGACAATTGATCTTAGAAAGGACTTCTTTTTTAGTCACTCATATAATATCATGAGAAGTTTCCAGAAGAATTTTAATGATCCACAAGAAGGACGGGACCTTTATGGCACAATGTTTGTATGGAATGAGTTTTTAACACGAGGGATTCGTAATACTCTGAAAAGTACCATATGGACTGTTGCATTAGTCTATGGCTTTTTTAAACAGGTATTCTTACCCCTAAATTAGCACATTTGTTATTTGCAAATAGAATAAGTGAAATATGGTAGATTGCAACGCAATAATAGACCCTTCTTTCTTTTAAGAAATACCGGACTACACAATGCCAACTGCCAAGGTTGGCAAAAACCTGCCCACAAGGTCTTATTGATGTTGATACATCCATTCATTTCCCCTGGTTATTTTATTCATTTATTTTAGTTTTTAGTGAACCAGGTTCATGATTTTTATTTGCTTGTGATAGACTAGTAATAATCATAGGTTATTAACATTGCTTTCTACGTTGTTTAAATCAGTAAAATCATGCTGTTGTGGAAAAAATATATATAGGAGAGGACATCAAATATTGGAATATAGTTGTATTTATGCATTGATTACTGACTTATCTTGTATATCTGAGATGTTTCTTCTTATGGGGGAAAAACCTTAATCCAAAGAAAAATTTGGCAGCATATCCCTTCCCGTATGGTTAAGTTATTAACTTCCTTTTTGTCTAAGTTCTTTATTGCTCTTGGATATGAGTGTTAGAGTATATGCTAGTGTTTTGTCTTCTATTCTGTAATTTCCCATTGTATAAGGGGTCTTTGTGCATATTTTCCTTCTCTTCTTCTGTATATGTGTAACTTGGGCATTTTGCCCCAAATCAATGGATGAGGGCTGTCCACAAACAATGACAATTTTTGATTTGTCACAGTTTTAGAATAGTATATGTTGGAGTGTGTGGGTAAGGCCCACTAGACCCATGTACTGTGTATATATATGCAGCCCTCTTTAAGGTTAGCCTTAATGAATTATCTCAGCACTTAGCATGGTATCAGCGCTAGGGTTAGGGTTAGGGTTTCTCTCT
>KE372970.1:56261-121463 GCA_000418225.1 Zizania latifolia | reverse complement strand
CCCTACAAGACGCCCACCCCGTCCTCCGTGCACGCCTCTGTGGATCCGCTTCCGGTAGCCCAACATTGCCTTCCCCTCCTCTACTTCGCCTCCACTAGTGCTCACGCTCCTCTTCGTGCTGGAGTCCACCCCCAACTTCCACTCCCTCATCGAGCATGAACTCAATCACAATCCATGGGCTGACCTTGTGGACGACAAGCCACCGGTGCTCTTTGTCACACTATACGAGTTGCCGCAGCCTACGGCTAGGGGTTCGGCGCTGTTTCCTCTGGATCCACACGTGCTTCGAGGAGAGGCACGATGTAGGAGAAACAACAACGCTCTGGGTCAAATTTTTGAAGAGAATAGGGCAGTTGGCGCAGGCGTGCGCGTGAGGCAATGGTAGGGCGCACAGGTGTGTCATGCAGCAGTTGGGCGCAACGCGCGGGAGGAGCAGGCGCATGGGCACTCGTATGCAGGAGCGCGGTGCGGGCTGCCTGGGGTAGGTGGCAGGCCGGCGTAGGCCATCGTGGGGCAATACCCGTGACAATGGTAGCATTTGAGTCAGCCTTTAGTACAAGTGGCAGAGTGATCAGTTCAAATCGTAGTCAACTTACTCCTCAAATTGTAGAAACACTTATATGTTTGCAAGCTTGGTGTCATGCTGATATGTTAGGTATGTTTGTTAGTTATCACACTTTTGTTTTTTTATTCTTCTTTTCATTTATGAACAATGCTTAATTCTATTTGTATGCTAATATTAAAAGGTAAATTTGGTCACTTGTCAAATGCATTGAAGATTGTTCTTGAGGATGAACAGGAATCGGTATTATTAATTATTGTTGATGTTCTAAATGTCTACTAGAGCACCTAACTTTTTATTTCCCATTTTTTGTTTTTAATTCAGGACGATACTCAACCTACTGTTGAGAGTAGAGACTTAGTAGGGGGTGGCCAGTGATGAACATGTTATTATTTATGTAGCTATGTTGTGTTGTTTTTTTATCTAAAATGTTACTGGATTATTAAGTAAAATCAAGTTTTCTGTTGCATATTAAGTTATTTGCTGCATATGTGCCCTTTGAGAGTTGTAGATCATCATTGGTGCTTTTGGTCATCAGAAATCAGGAGTTTAGGTGCTGATCATCAGGTGACTGCAAATCTGCAATTAGATCTTGCTTTTGTTAATTGTTAGATAGGTTAGATGTAGAAATGTTAAGGTATTGAGTATTGACTAGGCAACTGACATACAATATTTTGGTTGTTGCATGTGAAAATGTTCGGTACATATTTTGGAAAACTTGAAATGTTCACTGGATAGTATTAGTATAGTTGAAACTGGATTGTATGAAAGAAACTGGATTGTATGGATGAAACTGGATTGTAATTGCATGGATGAAAGTTATAAAACTGAATATAATGGATGCACTGTGATGTTTGTGGGAATGTAATGTTCATTGGATGTTTGGTCTATGATGGCTTGAAATGGGTTCCTGGATATTGTTGACTTGTGTTTATGCTTTAATACTAATGGAATTTGCTTGCTGGGAAGTGTAAACAGGTTGATTCACGGTGATTTGCTTTGAATTTTGCTACATGTGATTTGTCAATTGTGTCATTTGTGTGTTTTGAAATTTCAAAGCGGGTCTACGGGGACCCGTCGGGTTTGCGGGTGACCTGGCGGGTCTAGGTTCAGGTGAGAAAATTCACCCGTGAACCTAACGGGGTCGAGTCCTACATGTCCGGATTTGGGTTCGGTATTAACCAATCTAGACCTGACCTGTCCTGTTGCCATCCCTATAACAAACCAACAAGGCTCACAAGATAAAAAAGCTAGGAAAATAGAGAATGACATTTTGGTTATTTCTAGGGCTAAAAAATGGAAAAAGAAATTAAAATAGAAGGAAAATGAGAGATGCGATAAAATAGTAAGGGTGCACGTTAACTATGAGGCAAAATAGCAAGTCTATTCAACAATAGGATAAATATACAAACATTCGTTAACTATAAGGTAAATATGCAATTTTCTCATTTTTCTGCCCCTCTGATTCAAAGGGCGCAAAGGCATTTAAAAAAGGACAAGTAGGTCTGTACCGGTGGCAATTTATTAATTTGCGTGCAAATTTTAAGAGAGCACAACTTCAAAATTTATAATTTTTTTCTGATACGTAAGAAAGATATATTTTTTTCAATAACACTTAGGAGACATATACGTAAAAAACACAAAAGGTCTAGAGAATAACTTGAACTCTGATATCGATCCTATGGATATGTCAACCACAGGTCTTAGAGACAAGTTATAGGAGATGCAAACACCAAAACAACTACGAATTGTGCCACGTACTTCGACCAAATGGAGTCAATTCCCAGCACCGTTCTAGATTCCGAAGCGTTGAATCGATTCAGTCTATAAACTCCAGCGACGTAGCAGCTGCCACTATTGAAAAATACGGTTCGATGGTGTACTTATACTCGAATTTATATTGCATCTGTTGAATACAGACGGAATTGTCAATTCCTCGTTTCTGCAAGCGCCTAATTCCCTAAATTCTTCAAAGGCCCGGGGTACGGTTAACCTTTCGTCAGAATTCAACCCAAATCAACGTACTTGTATGTATTCTCTCTCCTTATACAAGTTATTTTAGAGTTTTTATTTTTTTTAAATATAAGTTATTTTAAAACTTCTGTTCACTTTTTTTTTGTTTTATCATTGTCAAATAAATATTACCTCTATTACTGATGCTTGTGATTGATTGAGAACGAGAGCAACTATATGCCTATATTTTAGGATAAAATTTGAATTATAAAAATAGTTATATTTTGAAACGGAAAGAATATATTAATACCCACAGAAGTCCATACCATCCCTTAACGACGGATTTGTGTGAAAATTATTCTCTGGCAATTTTCACCAACCTAAACCCGTCTGTCATTCACATTCGAAGCCCCTGTTTCTGTATGCAGTAATCACTAACCAGTTGATGCAAAACAAAAGAATGACAGCTATAAAGGAGTTGATCACCACTCTCGTCGTAACGCAGAGAAGGCGCGATCAGAAATCAGAATTCAGAACGTGGTCTGAATGCAAAAGAGAGATCGGTTACCATCTGAATTTTCTTCTTTTCTTTTGCCGTGGGTCAAGCGTCCACATGATCAAATCGGGCGGCACAATGTCCTATAAAATGCTCCCATTTCGGCTCGCTATTGTAGGTCACCGGCGTCGTCTGCTTCGTTGGTGTTCTTGCACAGGTAATGCCTTGTTCTAATGTTCTATCAGTTGTTCTCTCTGTACAGTGCAACTGCAATGCAGGTTAGATTTTGCAGATGCGTGTTTCTGGTTGTTTTTGCATGAATTCTTGGCTAATGAGTTAAGTGGGTTTATTTATGGATATTTTGTGCACGTTCCAGGAAAAAATTGGACAGAATCTTATGCCTGCCTAGCTGCTCGCTTGATTTGAAAATTTTTAGAGAAATTTAACTAACCCTATAAAAAATCTTATAAAATTACTGCGCTCTAAAAGAGTAGCTGCTATTGTTCATCAATGAGTGAGATAGAGCCGGGAAGGATATGGAGAGACTTTTAATCTGAATCAAAAGCATTCTTAGCGTAAGAGCAAAGCATTTCAATCCCGTGTGACAACTGACAAGAACCTTTCTTCTCATTATCTTTTCTCTTCCTTTTTCCAAAAAAATGTTCCTTCTCTAGCAGTTTTGGCCACGTCCTTCCCAACTTCTTAGGCCGGTCTCTTCTTGTTTGTTTGGAACGTCGCATTCTCACGGAATCCTCCATGTAACAACTCACGGTCCTGACGGCCAGTTAGGTAGGAGTAGTAATTTGGTGTATCTGCAAGAAGCAACAGTGCTTTACTTCCTTGAAAGCATATTCAGACAAGTTGTTGTTTCTGCTTGTCCTCTCTTATGCTGACTAGACGCCACTCTGCTCTGTAATGTTATATTAGTAAATCACAATGTTTAAAGCAACATATAATAATTACCAATTGGATTGTGAATGTTACCATCTCCTTGGTGTTTCCCCACCGTTTCTGCCCATGATCTTTCTGCTTTTCTGAAATACCAATGTTTCAGAGGTCAAGCTTCTAGAAAAGGGTTGCTGGCCAACTGGACATTGCATATTGGTCCATGATTTTTGTCTGTGGTGCCCACTAGTCAATAGGCATTAGCAAGGGGTAGAATTTTCTTGTAGTTTATTTGAACAATTTCATTGCATCTGATAGCCGGCCCTGTTGTCAAATCTGCAGCTTTCTCTACTCCACCAAATCAATTTGTTAGATTTGCAGAGGCAAAAAAAGAAAAGCATCTGCTTTCTTTCTTCTTTTCTTTTCTTCCCCAACCAGTCCTTTTTCCACTGTACATTTGTACAAGTCTGATTGCAGTCTTTTCTACAAAAAAGTTTGAAACTTTTTCCAAACCAGCCAATGGTGCCAGCGTATGCTAATTGGATACTTGCCTACGCTACTGACACTGTTAGTGACACCATTGGATTAAAAAAAGAATCTGGTGGCACAATAATTTGGTGTTATCCATTGCTGTTTCATCATGTCAGCTGAAGGGCCTACCCCAGTACCACCAACCTATGAGAGCACTGAGGTTTTGCGCCTATTTATTACTCCCTCTGGATCTCGGATAAACCCTCCATTTGGCTGCTCGCTCTGACCATTGGGTAAGCTTGCGCTTCTGATGTCATCATGTCAACCTGTTCCCTTTACACATAGGCTGATCTTGTGTGTGATTTTGCTTGGTTTTTGAGCTAATTTCTCAGCGCTGCCACCTTGATCATGGTCTTGCTCCACCATTTCTTGAGTTTTCCTGCTTCTCTTGCGATTCTTTGGTGTGTCGTCAGCTGAATCTTGCAAGGGTTTTGCTGACATGTTCTTGGGTTTATTGCTTTCTGCAAATCTGAATCTATCCTTCATTTGCATCGAGAGCTTCTTCTGTCCTTTAGCCTCCCCTCTCCCCCGAAAAAAAGTACTTGATGCAGTTAGAATCATTTGGCCTCGGTAGAATTTCTCGATCCCGTAGTTCGTTGATTTCTTGCCTGATCACTTGTTCTGCTTCCTGCGAAATGTCTTGGTGCCTTCGGTGGATGTCGAGTTAAAAAACGGAACTTTCTTCAAGAAGTTGTTTAATAAGAAAAATCTCCACTCTTCAGGTTTATGTTGGATTCATGGAGTCAGGATCCTCCATATTCTTCTCTTTGATCTCCCGCTTGAGGGATTCATGATATCGGGGACATGCTGTTGTCTCTGCTTAATCTGTAGCTAAATCCTTTCTCTTCATGGATTTTTTTACTGTGACCTATTGGATTTAGGATCTAAGTGACGCCACTACTGTAAAACCAACAATCTGTTTGATAAAGTTTGTGCCTTTTATCCCTTTCTGAAACATGATGAAAGAACGGGTATCTTGTTACAGGTTACTTGCCTTTAGTTTGGTGTAAGATTTGAGTTTGGTCCACAATGTTCTCTATCTTGTTTCATGTCTCATTTGGCTTAAAACATAGTTGCTTCAGTTTTTTTAGAAGAAAACAGCTGTTTTTAGTTATGTTTTGAAATTCCAATGCTTGTGTATGATGCAATTGATGTTGATTTAGCATGGCTTTCCGGTTCAGATATAGTCTTGGTACGCTTAGTGATGGCTATTGACTGATTATTCCTGTGCAAGTGGTTTTGAAAACAGGAGTGCTAATTGTTATGAATATGACTTGATGTATTGATATAACGTCAAAAAGGCCGATATATATACATGTACAGAAGAAAATACAAAAAGAAATATATGAAAGAAAAGCAATAAGCTATCCATATGTATATACCTAACATATATTAGACTAACATATATAGACCTAACATATATGCCTAACACTAATTTGTACCTTTGCAGTACTGGGTCCTGAAGTTGTGAATCATGGCTGCCAAGCTAGCTCGCCTCCACAGTCTCCGTGAACGCTTGGGTGCCACCTTCTCCTCTCATCCCAATGAGTTGATTGCACTTTTTTCTAGGTAAAGATATCAACATAATACGTGTATCTCCTTTAAATCTGCTATTGAAAACTGTTGAGTTCTTATTAATTTTATCCATACCACTGATTAGTTCTTAGCAAATACAGATGTGAAATGAGAACATATTTACAGATTTGTATCTAACAAGGTGATGCACTCCTTCGATGTTATATAGTTTGTCTCCCAGAAGATGTTTGTGATAGACTGATAGTATTTAACAATCTTCGATGAGCACTAACATGTTGATTACGAGTCATGAATCTTGGATGATGTTGTAATATTGTTCATCTGTAGCTAGAATCAGTAGAAATCTGGTTGATATGGTAGTGCCATTAACATAATTGAGCCACAGGAAGGATATGAGGTCTAACGTTTGTTTTATTTCTCAAATATCGCTCAATTTAGGTATGTTAATCAGGGCAAGGGGATGCTTCAGCGTCACCAGCTGCTTGCTGAGTTTGATGCCCTGATTGAAGCTGACAAAGAGAAATATGCTCCCTTTGAAGACATTCTCCGTGCTGCTCAGGTAAAATCAGCAATGTTCCTAGTTCCTACACCAGCATGGTGGCTCTTGTCAACTGAAGAAATTCACTAGGCTTACTAAATTAACTTCCTTGACTGCATGTAGGAAGCCATTGTGCTGCCCCCCTGGGTTGCACTGGCCATCAGGCCAAGGCCTGGTGTCTGGGACTACATCCGGGTGAATGTAAGTGAGTTGGCTGTGGAGGAGCTGAGTGTGTCTGAGTACTTGGCATTCAAGGAACAGCTTGTTGATGGACAGTAAGTTCCAGAACTACAATACGCGCATTATAACCGTAGCAAAATAACAACATATGAATTCAGTCTCTCTCTCTCTCTCTCTTTCTTGAACCAGAACCAACAGCAACTTTGTGCTTGAGCTTGATTTTGAGCCCTTCAATGCCTCCTTCCCGCGCCCATCCATGTCCAAGTCCATTGGAAATGGGGTGCAGTTCCTTAATCGTCACCTATCTTCCAAGTTGTTCCAGGACAAGGAGAGCCTCTACCCCTTGCTGAACTTCCTGAAGGCTCATAACCACAAGGGCACGGTAAGCCTGCAATATGCAGAACCTGCCAAATGCTTTCCACTACATGTTTTTTCTTGTGTGATTTTTTTTAATGTTACTCCTTCCTTTAGGAACCTGACATTCTCTGAAGTTCCACTAAATGATGGGATCCATAATTTCTCAATGATAAAGTATTGTTTTCCATTTACAGACAATGATGCTGAATGACAGAATTCAGAGCCTTCGTGGGCTCCAATCATCCCTTAGAAAGTCCGAGGAGTATCTAATGAGCATTCCTCAAGACACTCCCTGCTCGGAGTTCAACCATAGGTGATTACTTTATTACTTCCCCTTACAATGTAGGCGGTAGCCCATGTTGAACTACTGCATCACTGATAATGTGCTTCATGATTTACATATAGGTTCCAAGAGCTCGGCTTGGAGAAGGGTTGGGGTGACACCGCAAAGCGTGTACTCGACACCATCCACTTGCTTCTCGATCTTCTTGAGGCCCCTGATCCGGCCAACTTGGAGAAGTTCCTTGGAACAATTCCAATGATGTTCAATGTTGTTATCCTGTCTCCACATGGATACTTTGCCCAATCCAATGTGCTGGGATACCCTGATACTGGTGGTCAGGTAGGGCTTATTAACAACAATTGGCTTCCTTTTATCCACTACATTCAAAGCTTGTAGCTTTGACCTGCTATGCTGTTGTTTTGCAGGTTGTCTACATTCTGGACCAAGTCCGCGCTTTGGAGAATGAGATGCTTCACAGGATCAAGCAGCAAGGCCTTGATATCACGCCTAAGATCCTCATTGTATGTTGGAGAAAACCATCTTGAGTGTTTCAACTTGTTTGTGTGTGAGTGGCGAGTAAATATGCCCGCATGATGCAGGTAACCAGGTTGTTGCCTGATGCTGTTGGGACTACGTGCGGACAGCGGCTGGAGAAGGTTATTGGAACTGAGCACACTGACATTCTCCGTGTTCCATTCAGAAGCGAGAATGGCATCCTCCGCAAGTGGATCTCTCGTTTTGATGTCTGGCCATTCCTGGAGACATACACTGAGGTAAATGGATCATCTGGCTGAACATCCTTTGGAGATTGGCTATAGACCATGAATTCTTGTGTGAGCACGCATGTTTTGCTGCTGCAGGACGTCGCAAATGAAATTATGAGAGAAATGCAGGCCAAACCTGATCTCATCATTGGCAACTACAGTGACGGCAACCTTGTTGCCACTCTGCTTGCTCACAAATTAGGAGTTACCCAGGTATGTTTGGCTGTAAACGACTCCTTTGTATTTCTTTCTTTTAGCCAATTGCTTATGATTTCTTTTGTACATGGATGCAGTGTACCATTGCCCATGCCTTGGAGAAAACCAAGTACCCCAACTCAGACATATACCTGGACAAATTTGACAGCCAGTACCACTTCTCATGTCAATTCACAGCTGATCTCATTGCCATGAATCACACTGATTTCATAATCACCAGTACATTCCAAGAAATAGCTGGAAGGTAATTCTACTCTATAGTAGTAGAATATCGCTGCGCCGTGGCACCAATTAAACGAGTATCTGATGGTTGACTCTGTTTTTGCAGCAAGGACACTGTGGGGCAGTATGAATCACACATTGCATTCACCCTTCCTGGGCTTTACCGGGTTGTGCATGGCATAGATGTATTTGATCCCAAGTTCAACATTGTCTCTCCTGGAGCTGACATGAGCGTCTACTTTCCGTACACTGAGACTGACAAGAGGCTCACTGCCTTCCATCCTGAGATCGAGGAGCTTCTTTACAGTGATGTCGAGAATGATGAACACAAGTGAGTAGTCAACTGCTGATTGCATCTCTGTTATTTCCCTACCATGCATGTCCCAAACAAGTGCTGATATGCGTGTCTGATCTAGCAGTCCTGGCTCTTCAATCTGCCAACTGCCATGCGTTACAATATTGTAGATTTGAACTAGCAATCCTCAATTTCTTATTCCTTGATAGACTGCAGCATTAATTATCGTGTCCGAGCAGGTTTACAGTAGTTATTTTTTCCTTGAACAATTGCTTACTTTCTAGTGTATGGAACATGGACGTCTAGACTGGGTCACTGGAGTAAATATAAATGCTCTGCAGGTTTGTATTGAAGGACAAGAGCAAGCCGATCATCTTCTCAATGGCTCGTCTCGACCGTGTGAAGAACATGACAGGTCTAGTTGAGATGTATGGCAAGAATGCACATCTGAGGGACTTGGCAAACCTTGTGATTGTTGCTGGTGACCACGGCAAGGAGTCCAAGGACAGGGAGGAGCAGGCTGAGTTCAAGAGGATGTACAGTCTCATTGAAGAGTACAAGCTGAAGGGGCATATCCGGTGGATCTCAGCTCAGATGAATCGTGTTCGCAATGGGGAGTTGTACCGATACATTTGTGACACCAAGGGAGTATTTGTGCAGGTATGTATGTGCCCTCTCATATTCTACTATCGCGAATCTAATCCGAGCTTCCAACATCAATTTTCTACTTTTTACAAAGAACAGCCTTGTGCTTGCATAAACTAAAACTGCTTTCACAATTTTCTCAGCCTGCATTCTATGAAGCATTTGGCCTGACTGTCATTGAGTCCATGACATGTGGTTTGCCAACAATTGCAACATGCCATGGTGGCCCTGCCGAGATTATTGTCGATGGGGTGTCTGGCTTGCACATTGATCCTTACCACAATGACAAGGCTGCAGATATCTTGGTCAACTTCTTTGAGAAGAGCAAGCAGGATTCAACCTACTGGGACAAAATGTCACAGGGAGGACTGCAGAGAATTTATGAGAAGTACGTATTTCTATTACCTGCATGCCAATTACTTGATGTCAGTATGATTTGTCTGTGTTCGATCAATATTGACCCTGAAATTACTTGTTAGGTACACCTGGAAGCTCTACTCTGAGAGGCTGATGACCCTGACTGGTGTTTATGGATTCTGGAAGTATGTGAGCAACCTAGAGAGGCGTGAAACTCGTCGTTACATTGAGATGTTCTACTCTCTCAAGTACCGCAGCCTTGTAAGTTATTCTGAATGTTCAAGAACACATATTCATTTCAGCACTCTGCACTGTAACACAACTCTGAATTTTTTGGTTGATACGTTTCTTTGTTGAATTCAGGCCAGCGCCGTCCCATTGGCCGTCGACGGCAACAGCTCCGCCAAGTAGTGTGGGCAAAGAGGCAACTTCAGCGGGAGAAGCCGTCAGCTGCATTTGAATTTGATATTTTTACTCTAGTTTTATCATTTGGCAGCCATGGTTGTCATGGATGCGTGCTTTGTCTTAAGCGCTTGGTACGTTTGCAAGCAGTGTTGTCTCAAATAAACGCCTGCCCGTGGTGTTTATCTTTCAGAATTAAATGCAATGTTTTGTTGCGGCGTTCCCTCAATCTGTCATGTTGAATGATCACTCACTCCCGCTGCTTGTGTGTACTGTTGATGTCACCAAGGCTCGACATGCCGTGAATCCTCTTGAAAGAGAGGGTGCCCTCGGGAACACGGACACAAGTGGTGCATGGCTGTTGTCAGCTCGTGAGAATGTCGGCTTGAGGAATGAAAACATTGGTGGGAATCCAATGCCTTGAAAACCCCAGATTTTCTCCGCAAGGTTCGTCCATGGAGGGTGAATCTGGCCTAAGATCAGGCCGAAAGGTATACTCGATGGACAACAGGTCAATATTAAAGGGTATGGAGAAACAGAGGAGGCTAAGTTAACCAAAAGATAGCTATATGCTTAAGAATACAAGGTGACCCTATCTTTTTAGGGTAAAAAGGGATGGAGAGAATGCCTTGAGCCAAGGTCTGAGTATGAGCCCCGTGGATTAGCCATTGCTTCTCCACGAGACTTATATCAGGTGCTACGGTGCTAAAGTATGTAACCCACGCCATATTTTTAGGAAAAGCTCGAATGATCTTCAACAAAGGGTACCTGTATGGGAGATAACTCTCTTTAAGAAACTTAGTAAAATAGCCCCATAACTTCGAGAGAAGGGGTGCCCCCTCACAAAAGGGGGTTGCAGTGACTAGGCTCGGGTGACTGTTTACCAAAAACACAGGTCTCCGCAAAGTCGTAAGACCATGTATGGGAGCTGACGCCTGCCCAGTGTCGGAAGGTAAAGGAAGTTGGTGAACTGATGACAGGGAAGCCGACGACTGAAGCCCCGATGAACGGCGGCCGTAACTATAACGGTTCTAAGGTAGCGAAATTCCTTGTCGGGTAAGTTCTGACCTGCGCGAAAGGCATAACAATCTGGACACTGTCTCGGAGAGAGGCTCGGTGAAATAGACATGTCTGTAAAGATGCGGACTACCTGCACCTAGATAGAAAGACCCTGTGAAGCTTTATCGTTCCCTAGGATTATTCCACTTGAATCGTCAGATTCCTCTTTAACGAAGAAGCCTGTGCTTGAAATAGAGCAGACAGAAGTGTGAAATTATCGAAAATGTAAGTGATTACCGTAGAAATATAGAGAAGCTTCTTTAATTTTTCGATGAAATCTTTACCACTCTGTCTTACAAATTAAATCTTGTATTCATTCCAAAAAAATTTAGAAAAATGGATAAGAGGCAAGAAGTCTTATATTATGAACCCTCAATTGTAAAATTCAAAGTTAAGCATGCCGCATGCAGGAGTAAGAATGTGATGTTTTTGGAAAGTGTCAGCAGTTCTTCAACTGATATTAGACCCTGAAACACTGCCGTTGTACTATGAAATATTTCATCCGATCCTAAGTTGCTATATTATAAGATGGAGAGAGTATTAAACATTTATTAGTTTTTTTTACCCGGGTGCCAATGCACCTCTGGTCAAATATGGCTCCGCACATGCACTTGCATTGCTCTCCTCTTATAAATGGAGAGAAAGAATACTACCCTTGAAATTTCAGAGAAATTTTGACATACTTAACACTCTTCTTTGTAATGCCACAGAAATTTATCCAACTATTGTGTAGATTGTACAATAGGCATGCGAGACATTGAAGAAGTGGCACCACATGACACAAAGTTGTTTTGAGCAGTTCCAAAAGGAACATGAAAAGGAAGAAGTGTGACTGAAATTCGTCCTACCAAAGAATTCAGTATATTTTCTGGTGGGGTTAAGTGAAACTGAAGGAAGGATGATTGATATTGGCCATCTTCCTCTTGTACAACAGCAATTAGTACGATACCACTTGGATCAGAAATTGTTTTCATAAGCCAACCATTTGGCAACTTGTGCAAGAACGTTATTACAAGTTCAGCTTTACTTTGTAGGATATTTTGGAAGGAGCATGCTTGTCAAATATGATCATTGATGGTGCTTATCCCCAGCCATAGCAAGACCATTGACAGGGAACCCAGTTGACTAGAGCTACATTAAACCAAGCACATTATATAGCAAACATTGGTTACAAATTTTCACAAGGTTCACAGTAATCTATAGCAAGTACAGAGATAAGGTAGAAGCTGAATAACTTGTTCCAGACTCATAATAGCAGTCACAGATATATAGTCCACTGCCAGAGAGTACTTGATACTTCATATATCAACCTAAGCATCTAAACTAGACATGGCATATACTAACATAGCTACAGCACAACTAGCTAGAGATGCCTGACACATGCACTTCTTGAGTGTCCAGAAGGTTTATTCCTGAAACAAGGTGAAAAAAAGATCAAAGAAATGGAGATTGAAGTGCCACAACCAACTGCTGATGCTTACCCTTATATACAGGCACCAGTTGCTACACCTCAGATTGCTCAGTAGAAATCAGCAGAGACGGGCATGCCATCGAAGCTCCAAAGGTCCATGCTACTGCCAACATCCTGAGATCCCTCGCAGCTCAGAAGGGTATCAATTGACTCATCTGAACCACCTTCGATCAGGAATTTCATGTAGGGCTCCAAGTCAGTGAGATCAATACTAGCATCCCCCACCACAGGAGGTACCATTACATCACTGGCATTATTCTGGAGGAACGCAGAGTAATCAACATCTGTCAAGGTAGGTGCAAGCACGGATGATATGTCAGGGGTCTTGGTATCATTCTCCCGGCTAAAGTCGGAGCAACCGAAGGAGTTGCTCCCTTGATCAGAGGACAGTTTCATGAAAGGATCCTCAGTTGCATCCATTGCAGGAACAAAATACATATTCTGTGTCTGCACAAATGGCTCCTGTAAGGTGTAGCCAACGGCAGGGTAGGCATAAGCATTTGGCATGATAGTCGGCTTCTGTTCAGCGTTGAAAGTAGGCATGTTCAGAGAGGAAGGATCAACATGGCTCCTCTGAGAAGCCAGTGGAGCCCCATCCGGGAAATTGACCTTGGCCTTCTTGCCTCGAATCCTTCGTGCTTCAGCATCATAAGCTCTCGCTGCTTCCTCGGCAGAGTTGTAGGTGCCAAGCCAGACGCGGACACCTTTGCGAGGATCTCTGATTTCAGCAGCCCATTTGCCCCATGGCCGCTGGCGGATACCCCTGAATTGGTTCTTTCTCTTCCTTTTCGCTGCAGGGCCATCAGCACCAGCACCAGTAGTGTTTAATCCGACTGAAGCAAGGAGTAAGATCAGTGTTAGTCATCCACCACTCTATAATACCATTGCTACCATATGATAGCTTTGAATCGTTTGAATCATTAGCATACAAGAAGCAGTAATGGATGGTTAGAGCATTGAACACTTCAACGCAAGAACTCCCCGCAAAATAAGCACTGAGAAAAGAAGAAACGACATCCAAAAAATCGAAGAAAACAAATGCCCACTCCAATCACAAGGCATATGAATCATGTATTTCTTCAGAATAAGAACCTACTACAGAGTACTAACTTCGTTCAGAAATACTACTTCTCATTCCTTATATAAGTCGTTTTAATATTCTCAACTCTTTTCTAAATATAAATTGTTTTATAACTTCTAGTCATTTTTTATCTTTTATTAAATGTTTACCCTTGTCAAATAAATGCTACCCTATCATAAATAAACAATTTACATTTTCCAAAGCAGAATAAAGGAGGGACAGCAATGAACAAAGTCATTTGAGATGATTTATTAATTCTTATGCACAAATTTAAAACTCCTTATATAAGGAGTCAGAGGGAAGTATCAAGATTATACACGCCCATTGCCGCATTCAAGTTTTTTCATATGAGGCCAATTAACATGAAAAGGCATAGATCTGATCCAATCTGGGGCAAATTCTCATAAGCTCTCGGCTCCAAAACTGATCCAAAACAGGAATCAGGATATCATAATTCATAACATAGGCCTGATTTCTAAAACTGAGACATGATATTGCTTAGGATTATTATGGCAAGAAGTAAAACCCCAGCAGAAACCTTACAGTATAGCAAGCACTTACTGCAACAACAATTAGGTGGAACTTGAAAATTGCAGACATTAAATCGTACTGAACAATAGGAAAAAGGCATCCTTCTCACCCAATCCGTCCACTGAGCAGCAAAACAGTTGCCGCAAGGGTAAAAGAAAATTTTGGACCAACAAAGACCTCGTTTTTTTTTCACCGAATCCAACCACCAACCCACCGAAACCCAAATCTACCTCCCAAATCCCCATCAGTGACCCAAAAATCCGATCTTTCCGAGACGAATCCGAGGAATCTCCAACCTTTCGCTCTACGGAAACAACCGCGCAGGCCGAAACGCCCTAAATGGGCGGTGAGCCATGTCCTTTACCTCTGGCGAAGCCGTTCCTGGGAGGAGCGGCGAAGGGCTTGGCCTCGTCGACGTCGGACTCCACCTCCGACTCCCCCTCGAACTCCTCGAAGTCGGCCTCGAAGTCCTCCTCGTCGAGCTCCCCATCCTGGCGCCCGGGCAGCCTCCGAGCCCTGGGATTCTTCTTATTATTCTTCTTCCTTTTCTTATCCAGCCACAGGTCGCCGGCGGTGACCCGCCGCGGCGGCGGGATAAGGTCGGAGAGGATGGCGCCGCCGCACATGGCTAGCTAGGTGGCCGACCTGTGGGACCACGGCTGTAGTGCTCGCAAAAAGCAACGTTGCGCGGCTCGGCTCGGCGTGCGTGTGTGCGTGCAGGGTGATGCTTCGCTTTGCTTGCTTGTGGGGCAACTTGTAACGGAGAGTGAGGAAATGCTTGGCTTTGGAGCTTAAATACGAGGCCAGGGAAGGTGACGAACTCACAGGTGTGCTTGCGTGAATCGTGATTGGTCTGGTCGGATGAGGACGATGGAGACCGTCTGATTTATGATTCAAGGTTCAGATCCAGTCATCTTCCTCGTTGCCTTCTTTCCCTGCACCGGCACTCCCAATTTGCAACATATGGATTTACATGTTTTTATAGGAATTAGTTTAATTTCTATAAATTTTCTTAAATCCATTAAGTGATTATTTAGAATATACTTTCTATGTCTAAAATCTAGATATATTTATGTTTGTACATATGTATTAATAAGATGTTCAAAAAGACCATAATACATTTCTATGGTTGGGTGAGTGTGGCTTCGGAGTGATTGAGTGAAAAAATAAGTAATAAAGTCCAAAAATAGTATGGTACTGTCAAGATAAAAATGACATTTCACATGTATGATTTGGAACTCTAAAAGGAGTTATATTTTATGACAAACACAAATTTAATAGATTTTTATAGGATTTCTTAGGAAACCAATCTTAGATTCTCTAAGAAAATAGGAAATTTTTCATTTTATAAACGGGATCTATGTAAAGAATATCAACGCAATGAATTAGGATAGTGAGGCAGTATCTATCAACGGATTAGTGGCAGAGCCACAATATAAGTTGTGGGCTAATATGACCCCACACCTTTCCTAGAAACACTTACAAGTCTTAATTTTTATGTGTAGGTGTATTAAAATGTAGTAAAATGACTCCACTAAAATATAGAGCAATAACAATTGATTTGTGAATTTAGGTGGTGTTTGGTTATCTAGATGAGATCATCTCATCTAAATTTTTAGGTGAATGGCGGGCATTTGGTCCGTGGCGTAAGGTGGATGGGATTATTCATCTTGAGGGAATATTTCCTCCAAATGCTGGATGAATCCATCCTAAAAAATTGGGTGGATGGATTCATCCATCCTCTACCAATGCACCCAGCCAGCTAATGCTGTCACTAGGGCCTCGCCCAGGCTGCCAGTCGTTGGCGCCTCGTCACTCGGCTCGCTGCCGACCGTCGTTGGTGTCGGTGCCTCCCTGTCCTTGCCCTCAATGATGGGCGTTCTCGCATCGGTGGCCGCACACGCCGGTCTAGATCCCGCTCCCGTGCTTTTGTTGACGTCTGCTCTAGCGCCTCTGCCCCCACTGGCGACCGGTCAAGATCCCGCCCCTCTGCTTCTCGCCCCCGCCGAAGTCTTCTCCCATGCCCCTGCCCCCGCTAGTGGCCGGTCTAGATCCTGCCTCTCTACTTCTCGTCCTAGCCGACGTCTTCTCCCACGTCCCTATCCCTGCTAGCGGCCAGTCTAGATCTCGCCCCTCTGCTTCCCGCCTCCACCGGTGACAACTCATGCTCCTATGCCCCGTTGATGACCTCTTTCGCGAGTGCACCCCCACCAACAGCCGTTCTCATGCTCGTGTCCTGCAAAAATCTCATTCATCATGTCCTATAACTAAATAAAAAACAGGATCATCACATCTAACTAAAAAATAGACGAGATTATTCTATTCACATTTATCCTCTAATCAAATGGGATTATTTTGCGGTCGGATTTTCAATAAACCCACGAATTGCAGTCCGTTGCATCGGCCTAGATCTTCAGCCTGCACTCAACGAGTCAACAGCCAACAGTAGATACAACCTGGAGTTTAGTAATGTGTTGGTTGAGATATCTGCACTTTTTGCACTTTTTTAGAGGGCAGCCAACTTTTGTGATCTTTTTTGCTGAGACAGTGGAGATTGGCGAGGCGTGCCACCAATTTGGACGTCACATTCCTGCCAAGAAACAATTCGTACAGAGGCCAACACACTAACTAGTTGCTGCTAGTACAATAATTGATCAACTTGGCTTAATAATAAGGTAGTACCCTACGATGGCTCAATTCCATCACGTATTTAGATTCGGATCCTCTGACATCAGGTTTTTTGACGTGAGAGGAAAATTGCAATCCCAGCCATTTGGCTGGGATCCGACGGTGAGCGCAGGAACCGCGGCGGCGATGGCCGGAGTAGGACAACGGCGGTAGTCAAAGCAGGAGGGTGGCGGCCGGAGCAACCACAGGGGGGTGGTGACCAGAGCAGCCACGGGGGGCGACAGCCATAGCAAGGAGGGACGACGGCCGATACAGAAAGAAGCACCGTCAGATCTCAGCCGAACGGCTGAATCGTGACTTCCCATGATCTCGTTTCCACATATTTACCCCCACCAATAATTGTTCCTACTGTACTGTTTTGTCGCGAGTTGATCTCTCTTCTGCTATCTCTGTTTTGTATTGTCAGATGTTTGAACTTAAGTCACTGTTCGATTGAACGTTTGAAAGGGTAATCTGTCTGAATTATCGTGTGACACGCTTTTCAAACTCCTACACGCTTCAAAAAAAAAAAACTCTTAAACGGTGTAATTTCGTTTCTATATAAGAAACATGTTGAAAATTTGTTTTTAAGTGTTTTATCAATTTTTAGCATTAAACCTGTTCTTTTGAGCTTTTAAACTATTCAGTTAGAGAGTCAGATCATCTACATCTATTTTGACCTCCAAATAATGATACCTTATTGGAACGCAAGAGTTTTATATGATTTTCATGCTTAGTACCACAAAAGTTCATTCAAAACTTAACCATTACAAATAAGACCTAAATTCAGGTTTACTATAGTACACGAAAAACTTTGTGTGGTTTGAAATTTCAGTACTAGTATTCCGCTGCTGTCTGTCAAGTTCCTGCAAGAAATTTCAGTGCTGCTTATCTCAAGTTTCTGAAAGCATCTGGATGAATTATTGAAGACCGAATTGTCAGGTGACTGGCCGGAGCGCACGATGCACCTGGATGCATGGACCACGCATCCAAAGTGGTGAGTAATGTTTAATGCTCATTCAACTATTATTAACCAATCATCTAAAAAAAGTTCATAGATTTTATAACAATTTGATAAAATTTAATAAAAAATACGAAACTAGATCTACAGAAAACCTCAGCAGTCTCAGTCTAGCTCGTACCTATCTCGGCCATGGATTGGCCCGTGCCCGGTGGATGCAGCGATGAAACGGCTGGTGACACGATGCAGGCCTCGTCAGTTTTTCCAAGGGGAGACGAGCTGACAACAGTGTGATGGATGGGCATACATCTCCTACCTAAGCTAAGCCACGTTGTGTAGGCGTGACTTGCAACAGAAAAATCTGCAGCTGCAAAGTGCAAACCGGCAAAACTCTAAAGAGGACAAGACACCTTGGAGCTTGGACTGGACTACACCAGAGGAGATTAGTAGAAAAAGAGATGGCACGGGATTCCATAGGTAGATGCATGCACCGCGGCGGGCCGAGCAGAGCCACTTGTAAATACTGTACGGTCGGCCGCATTTTGTTTAGCTTTTAGATTGTCTACCCGAGGAAGGATCCTGCCAAGCCTAAGACTCTAACTAAAACTAAAATTACCTAAATTTGATATTCTAATATTCTAAATCCTAAATCAGAACATCTAAATCCTAAAGTGATGAATTACTGGACGGGATTAATTTTCTTATCTAACTCAGAGCTTGTCACTGTTCACTGGCTAAGGGCGTCGACTCGTTTTGCCATCATCGTCACTAGGAAGCAGTACCGCCAACACTCGCGCCTATTGAGAGCACTTTGCATTTGTGATGTTCATAAAGCTTAGAAATGTTGGTAATCCTTTTCAATGTAAAAGCTGACTTTGTGAAAGACATATGATTCTCTTTACCATCTCATCTTAATCATAAACATCAACCCCGTAAATTAGAACATGATTCAATTTAAATTAACTTGCTCATTTGAAATTCACGGGAGAATCATGTCAAAGTCCATGACAACGAGCCTATGTAACTCCACGAAAAATGTACACCCTGAGGCAAATTTCGGCCTCCCATTTTGCTCATACCATAAATCCTAGTGTCTCTGTTCGTTGTGTCTACATGGCTTCGAACCATACGCGGCGAGCAACGGTGGGGTGTCACTCTAGGCGTAGACCGACAGATCTCACACCATCGCCGACGTCGCAAAGCAACCGCTCGCTAGGTCACATGTGACCGCCAGCGTCCACTTGCCAGCCAGCCAAGGAGGCGCCTGATGGGGACGAACACGACCTACGGTGGGGCAGTGGCCACAAGCGATCGAGAGCTAGGGGCGGTGGCAACTGGCAGGCGGGGGCAGGGGTAGAGTTCAGAGGCTCAAAGTGCACTTAGTACGGTGGGGTGGGAGACTGACAGTGGTGGCTGGGAGGAACCAGCGGTCCAACGTGTTTTGTTAGGGTTGTGTTGGCCTCAAGCTGGTGAGTTTGGTGGGCTGCGCGTACCACGCAAGCTGCTGAAGAATAAGGCCTAAAAGAATGGGGTTGTGCCTTTAAGATTTGTTTTTCTGAAAATTTACTAGGTACCATAGAGTAATCGCGGGTGGGGCTAGGGTCTAAGTTGCCCTAAGCCCAATTCTGTCCCTAACTTTATAAACATTTTATGTATTATAGCATAGTAACAGTAATATATATATATATATTTATATATGGACTACACAACTATACATAAATGTTGATGTAGTGTGATAGATTTTTCAAGTGAATATGAGATTTGCGTATATTTCACAATTTGAACTAAAATTATGAACTTGAATCCTTCTCCTTCACTAAACTTTATGTCCTCTCAATTTGAAATATGTACATACAAAAGAAAATAACACGAGCTGGTATTTACTATTACCTTCATCCTAAAATATAGCGTTTTTTAAATTCAAATTTTGTCATATATATATCAACCTAGTACTAATAAGAGTTTACTTTTACCTCCCTGTTTAGGACTGTTCTGCTTCACCAAATTCTACTTCACTCCACAAAATCCTCCTAAGAGCATCCCCAGCAAGGTATGCATCCCAACCTCCAAAATTGAAATGACGTTTTCTCCCCCAAATCTAGTCTCCAGTAAACAATCTATCCCAACAGCTAAAAATGGATGGCCATCTATATTGAATAGAGAAACGTCAACTTTGACGCGTCTCTCTCCTCGAGCTATCTACCTCCCGAAGCCTCCTCCCGCGCTTGCTCGGAACGCTTCCAGACAGTCTTCGTGCCCAAATCCGTCCGCACTGTCCAGATCTTCCCCGCCGACCACCACCCTGCCCTCTACCAGGTATCTCTATCCCTCTCCCTCTTCCCTCTCTTCCTCTCCCTCTTCCTCCACTTGCTTGCCTACGTTGCGCTATTCTTGCCTGCTGTGAGTGGACTGCACGGATGTCAGCGAGGCTTCGCCGCGCCGCACCGAGGAGGAAGAGGAAGAGGTGGAGGAAGAGGAAGGCATCGAGCTCGGCCCCAGCCCTAGGATCCGCATCAAGGAGCAGCTCGAGGTGCACAAGATCTCTCTCTATCCCCTTCTTGCTGCAGCTATCTGCTTGGAACCCTTTTCAATTTCTCGGATCCAGCCCAAACTGAACTGTATCGACAATGTTCCCCTACTTCATGTTTAGAATCTCCCCTTGAAATTTTTCAGCCTGGTATGAAGTGAAATGGGCTCCTTCCTCACGGTCTGCATCCATCTCCATGGCTCCTTCAATTTCCTATCGTATGCTCAAACTTATACTGGAGCTCTCCTTTGAGCATGGTATTCTGTTCCAACTATACCTGCAGTTCAATCTTGAGTTCTCTTAGCTGTTTTTCTATGGCATTTGATTCAAGTTTTACTAATGGATAATCTCCACAATTGTTGCCTGTCATGGGCTTGTCCTCATTTATTAGCTTCCCAATCTCATATTGTAGTTGCTCATACTTGGTCTAAAATCCTTGGATCTGTTGGAATGATGTGCTGAAATTCATCTAGAATTCTAAATTCTCCTCCAGAATAGCATCTATGTGTAGATTATTTTTCATGCTAGAATTCTCCAAGATTATTCTGGAAATGAAAGAAACACCTTGTTTAACTGTGCAGTCTGTGATGAAATCATGAGTTGTATTTCAATACAAGTAGCAATTTTGTCATATATAATAGTATACTGTAATTTACTGAATCATTTGCTAAGTTGTATAGTTGTAATCTGATTTGTATGGTTGAAATATTATATGTGCTAGACGATTTAATGGATTGCTACGCAGATTTATTGAACTCAAACATTGATATAGAAAATTGGAAAGACAATGGAAATTTTAGCCCAATTGAGGAGCAGACAGAACCAAATCCATCGGTTGCTCTCTCTTCTAAAGCAAATAATAAAAGAACAAAGAATTTCTGTGAACAAAAAGATAAATTATTGGTGTCGGCATGGCTAAATACTTCATTAGATGCATGTGACACGAAATGAACAAAACTGTAACTCTTGTTGGGCAAGGATCCATCAATATTTTCATGATAACAAGAACTTTATTTTAGATCGTAACCAGAATTCTCTTTCCAATTGTTGGGGTATCATTCAAGAACATGTAAACAAGTTTTGTGGATTTTATGATCAGATTCTTAATAGGAGGCAAAGTAGGATGACCGAAAAAGATTATGTAAGATCTAAAATCTTTGTTCTTTTCCTCTAGTACCTTCATCCATGGTTTGATTAGGTACAATTTTTTTTGTTTTGCAGGTAGCTCAGGCTTTGTCTTTGTACAAGGCAAAATATGAGGGGAAACAATTTAGGTTAATGCATTGTTGAAATATGTTACATCTTCATCCAAAGTGGACCTCTAGGTTGTCATAGAAAAAATAGAAGATGGATGTTAATACCACTCCTACATCTAATCCTAGTCCTAATACAAGTTGTAATCAATTTGAAGATATATCAGATTCTGACACTCCCCATTCTGATTTTTTGCGGAGGCCAGCAGAAAAGGAGACAGAAAAGGCACATTTACGGCGAGGTAATAATTCTTCATGCACAAGTGAGAGTAGTCTTGTAGTTGTGGCTTTGAAATATATGTGGTCAGAGAAAAGAGAGATGCATTCTCAGCAAAATGTGGAGAAAAATGGTCGTTTAGATGAAGTTATTTTGCTAGAAAAGAGGAGACTACAATTAGAAGAAAAAGATTGGACTTGGAAAGAAGTGAGAGCGAGGAAAGAATTATGAACATGGACCTTAGTGGAATGATTGGTGCGGTGAAACGATATTATGAACGCTTGCAAAATGAGATCATGTCTCAAAAAGAGGAATTATCTACTTTAAATTATCTGGTATAAGCTACTTAATTTGTGTCTTGTATGAACTTATTTAAATTTATGATTTGTCTGGACTACTTTAAATTGTCTTGTATGAGCTACTTAGGTTGTGTCTTATATGTGCTTATTTGAATTCGTGACTTGTCTGAACTATTTTAAAGTGTCTTATATGAGCTACTTAACTTGTGTCTTGTATGAACTTATTTAAATTGTTGTCGTCTATAAAATGACAAACATAAGTGAAGTTACACACTAAAAATTGCATACATAAGTGAATTTGCATATAATAAAAATGACATCCATAATTAAAGTAGCATACAGTAGTTTCTACCATGAAATTGCCACAGATGTTCAACTAAATCTTCTTGGAGCTGAGAGTGAGTTTGTCTATTTCTAATAGAATGATGAGCTTGAATAAAATCGTCTAGTTCAGTTGTATGATCATGAGACACTGTGACACTTTCTCCCACTCCTTTATAGTTAAAATCATTTTGACATTCATCTCTCTCATCTTCTATTATCATATTGTGCATGATGACACAAGCTGTCATGATTTCACGGAGTATCACTTGATCCTCGCACTATTGCAAAACGAGCTTGTAGAACTCCAAATGCTCGTTCCACATCTTTTCTAGCTGCTTTCTGTGCTTGAGCGAAATGTTTTTTCTTATTTCCCACCAGAGATAGTATTGTCTTAACAAATGTGGCTCACGGTGGATATATCCCATCAGCAAGATAATACCCCATTATATAGTTGTGTCCATTGATGGTATAGTTCACTTCTAGAGCTTGACCTTCAGCTAACTTTACAAAGAGAGGAGAACGGTATAGAACATTGATATTATTATGAGACCCTGGTAAACCAAAAAAAGCATGTCAAATTCAAAGGTCTTGTGAAGCTATGGCTTCCAAAATAATAGTGGGCTTATGAACATGACCAATGTACATGCCTTGTCACGCTGAAGGGTAATTTTTTCACTTTCAATGCATGCAATATATACTTCCTAGCATTTTAGAAAAATCTCTCTCCTCTCCAATTCTAAGTAATCTAGCAGTATCATAATTATTTGAAGACCATAGGTATTCATCTCTAAAAATTTCAACAATAGCTTTCACAAACCTTTTCAGACTCTCTATCGTGGTACTTTCTCCGATTTGAATGTATTCATCTGTAGCATCCACCGTAACTCCATAAGTTAGCATTCGTAACGCGACGGTCATATTTTGCATAAGAGAAAACCCAAGGACACCGATATTATTTCTTTTTTGCATAAAGTAATTATCATGGGCTTCGACGGCATGCATTATGTGCAAGAAAAAGAACGGCTCATCCTAAATCTGTGACAAATAATTATTAAAAAAAGAAGCATAAAACATGGAACGCACATTAGCCAATTAATTACTAACCTTCTCTGAAACATAGATGGCCCATAGATAGGATCCTCTGAGAAGTAGTCTTCATATAACCTCACATGGCCGTCTAGTCGATTGCGATAAATAACTCGACGTCCAGGAATGGAACCACCACGCCAACGATGATTCGACTGCTCATATTCATCTTGTGCAATGATAGCTACAACAAGAATGAATTCATCGTCATCAGATGATGACGATGAATCCTCATAGATCATGCATTTTAAAATGTTATGACTCATTACTAGATATGAGAGGATGGATGTGAGAATTACTAGCACATTTGGATGAGAAGATTGTAGTGTGTGCACTTGTATATGTAGGTTCTTGAAATATAGCCGTTGAAAATATAACCGTAGAAAATATAGTTGTTTGAAATATAGTCGCTTTAAACAAATCTAACCGTTACAAATACATAGTTGTTGCAAAAATCTTTAGCCGTTACGAATTATATTCAAACTTTAGCGATTAAAAATATATAAAAATATATGATAGTTGAAAGATATTATTAAAAGGAAAAAGTCGGAATTACACCCTCGAAGTATCACTGAAGTTTGAATAACCCCTAAAGAATTTTACCGTCTGAAAAGCACCAGTGGTATTGCAAAATAGTTCAATTTACACATTTGAAAAGCGATTTTGGTGATGTGGCGAAGGCAGTTTTGCTGATGTGGCAGCTGACGTAGTGCTGCTGATGTGGCAGAATAGTGCTAGAACCTTTAAAAATTCATAACTAATTCATTTTAACTTTTACCATTCAAATTGCATAATTTTCTAGAAAATAAGCTCTACATAATAAAAATATTTTCTAAATAAAAATTGTCAAAAAATTATTCTAAACAGTACAATTTTTAAAATAATTTCTAAATAAAAATTGTCAAAAAATTATTTAAAAACTATTTATCATTTTTATAATTAAATTTATTTGTTTGAACCCTTAAATAATTGTTATAAACTCATTTTCATCCATAATCTATCATCTAGTCTCTGTTAATCCTTAATAATACCAGGCAAATAAGCAATCAATCAATATATATAGGCCAATAGGTGTACCCATGAGAGATTATTAAAAAAGAAACGGAATACATGATGTCATCGCTGCTCTGAGTGTTGGTCTCTCTCCTCAGCCGGGTATTTTCTTTTTACCTCTGGTCGAATTTCATGAATTGCAAAATATTTAGCTTAAATTTTAGCACAAACCAAGAAAAATTAAACAAGATTGTGAACCCTGCCTGCTGGACGCAGGGCCAATTACATTCACGTTCACACATTCACACAGCTTATCAATACAGATACATGTACACAAGCCAATATAATACATGTACCAGGCAACAATTACATCTAAGAATTCATATATGAATCTGATACGCCCACGTAACAAAAACACCAACATTTATGTTCAAAATGGTCATAATTCGGATAATCGGTATGCATCCTGATGTTGGTTAGGGTTCGAGGTGACCAGCCGAGGGTGCTGCGGGACAGGGGTGTTCGAGGTGACGCTGATGTGCAACAGGTACACGGCGCACACCTGCAGGGACGTCAACAAGTACCTCTTCTGGGACACCTACCATCTCACGGAGAGAGGCTACGACATCCTACTCACGTAGATCATAAACAGATATGGGTTCTGAATTTTTGATATGGCAGAGTTCATGGTTCATGGACGATCGGCGAGATCTTGGTTCCCTCCAGAAAAATGAAGACTTGATTTCGTATCATCAGTGCAGCTACTGCACTCCAAAAGTCCAAAACATGTCTGCTACGATGTGTAGTACTGAAGATTTGTTTTGCATGACCCCCGGATAGGTCTCATTCCATAAGCTGCACTGCTGCAGTTTAACGACCTGAATTTTATTTTCAATAATACTTCATTTATGGCGTCATAAGATTTGAAAAAATCAACTCTCAGTGAAAAATTATTACGTTGTCATTTCATTATGGTGTTTCATTAGGTAATCACATCCTGATGTAGATATAACACAGGGAAAATGCATTTGTGCATGCAGTTTTTAAATAATTTTTTGACAATTTTTATTTAGAAATTATTTTAAAAATTGTACTGTTTAGAATAATTTTTTGACAATTTTTATTTAGAAAGTATTTTTATTACGTAGAGCTCATTTTCTAGAAAATTATGCAATTTGAATGGTCAAATTTGAAGTTAAAATGAATTAGTTATGAATTTTTAAAGGTTTTAGCACTATTCTACCACGTCAGCCGCCACATCAGCAAAACCGCCCGCAGTTTCGCCACATCACCAAAACCGCCCTTCAAAGGTGTAAATTGAACTGTTTTACAATACCACTTGTACTTTTCAGACGGTAAAATTCTTTAGGGGTTATTCAAACTTCAGCGATATTTCGATGGTGTAATTCAGACTTTTTCTTATTAAAATATAGAAGAATATGATATGGATGTTGTAATATGGATGGCCTGTTGGAGTGTACTGAAATATAGAGGGGGAATCTTTTTAGATGACCATCTAAATTGGAATACAGAGGTCCAAATTTAGAAGGCCTGCTGGGGATGCTCTAAGAGCAGATCTAGAGTAGAGTTGCTGCTCTACTGTAGAGTAGTTATATCTGTTTGGTTTACAGAGTAGATTTAAATTCAGAAATGGTAGAATTTGGTAGGAATGTACCATTTTGCCTGAGTTGTTGTATGGAACTTGTTTGACATACCTTAATATAAACATATCACAGTAGCAAATGTTTTGCTTTTTTTAAGTAAAATAACTCATATTAGCTAAAAATTCATGAGCCTCGTCATCATGGACAAACCAAATGTTGTGGGCTTGCATAGATTATTTCAATTCTTACCGTACCTGCTTTGACATGTAAACAAGGCAAACATTGAAATGGTGTGTGTAATGGTAGTGGTGCAAATGACCGTCAACTCCATGAGAAAATGTGAAAGACCCATTCACAGAGCACCTCTTGACCTGCTAACAGAAAACGTGAATCTGGGGAGTGAATCCTTGATTTTTTTAATCTAAAAGCGTGAAGTTAGACCTGTTTAACTAGACTTTCGTGGAGCGGAGCTAAAATTAGTGGAGTGGGGCACTCCCAAACAAGGTCTTATACTATATTTATACTTTATTACTCATTACTTCACTTAATTATTTTTGAGCCCACGCTCACCCACCCTAAAATAATACTATGGTCTTTTTTCATATCTTCAATATATTAACTATAGTAGCAACCCAAACATTAAGACCAAATAGGCAAACTAGGCACAAAATTGTTACAAAAACCACAACACGGCATTGGTAGTGGTTGGGCCGCGTTGGTTTAGGGTTTAGCGACGACTGGGCCTAGTATTGGCGGCCCCGACGGAGACGGGTCTAGATTGGAGAGCAGTGGCCGGTAGCGACGGCTCAAGCGAGCAGTCTTAGCGGCTTGGCCTGGCGTTGGCGGCCCCAAAGGCTAGAGCGGCGACGGCTTGCCCTGGATCGGTAATGGAGGATCGTCGATCGACTATCGCTCGTCCGTGGCGGCGACATGAGTGTGGGTGGAAGCTCCAAGTTTCCAACCCTAGAAGAGAGATGTATACGCAGGTGTAGGTGTCTGCTCGCGCGTGAGGTAGCAAATTTTTTGGTCTCCCGTGCAGGACTACATCGCCTAAACATGCTGCGAGTCGCCCTGTTCATCGTATAGAACTGTGTAATTGCTCTTCTGTTTAGTACATAGCCCAATAAGAAAGTGGCCCGCTTTGAGAGCACCCACTTTTTAGGTCCAAATAAAGCTGCCCATATACGAATCCAGACAACCAATGCACTATGAACAAAAGGGATAAATCCTCACATTACATCACAAATTTTCAAATTTTGAAAATTGCACTGTTAGTAATTGTGGTAGCTCTGACTGTAACACGCCGATATCATATTTTTAAACCTTGAAAATTATAATGACACATTTTGAAATAGCCTAATGAACAAATAAACCACTTTAGGCCTCTTAATAAAAATTTTACCCATCAAGAGTTGGGCTTACATCGTGTCGATAATCAGATTCGGCCTCCTTCCTTGAACGAATAGGACCCACATTTGACCCCATGAACTAATTGGCCCAAGCATAGAGAATTGCCCGTATAAAAATGGTCCATTGAGGAAAGAAAAAATATGGTCCAAGTCCACTAAAACGACACGCTGAAATATGAGAAAAAACCTAAGCCTGTCAGATACAGATAAATCAGGCCATAAAAAGCCTTATTAGTAATAACTCTGCATTGCATCTAATCACTGAACTCACCATCAGAATCAAAATCCTAACCCACATGGGACAAACATGGGCACTGGAACATCCCATCCTGTCTTGTCTCTCAACTAAACATACTGTAAAGGTGTTGAATAGGGGATGCACTTAAAATAATCAGATAAAGCTATCTATGTTTTTAATCTCCTGGTTACTTGGAATGTATTTACTTTCCCATTAGTAATCCTTAAAGTTTTTCTCATAAAATATTTATTCAATTTGCAATCTTGATTATACAAAAGATTCTACACACTTCTAACTAAATATCTATACTTATAAATATATGAAAAGCTTTTAGAAGGTTGCCTTGATCTTCTCACCATAAAGTTTTCATGTTGTCAAAGTTGCATGCTTTGCTTGTAAGCATTGCACTAACTAACCGATCATAAGCCCAGCATGATTAGTTGACCTACTCAAACACAAACTCATGGAGTCATGGTTGAAATAATATCTACCTTTTCTATATGATATTAAATTTTGAGCTTACTGTTTTTTGCTGAATTATACTCTACATAGGCCATGAATTCATGCGACGAAACCCTTTTCTTCTTTTTATTTTTTGGAATGGTTGGCTAACCAATTTGTCGCCGTCGTCCTAGTTGAACCAAATTCACAGTCAGCGGTCGGATCTGCATCTAGATTCGCGCTCGCGCGAGCTTAATTAGTCAAATCGTCCGGTTAAGCGAAGTGGTTAGTAGAGAGCTAATCCCAACTGCCAAGCCACAATTCGCGGGGGCGCCAGCGAAATTACCGCTTCGACCTCGCGTCGCGGCGGCCGACGTGGCCAGTTCGGTAAATTTGGCGCGAAATGCGTTCCTGCACCTTCGCATTGCATGGCAGAAACCGCCTTTTTTTCAGTTCGAAACCGACACGGGTCACCTGTTCTATAGCCAGTCAGCCCGCTCATGGCGTCGCGAGATTAAATAGCGTTTTAATCACTAGCTTAATTACTGCTTTCGACCTTTCTACTTTGTTGAAGTTGACAGCGGCATGTAAAGTAGCTAGCTAGCTACAAATGTTAGGGCATAGAAGAAAAAACCCTTGTCTTACTACCAAGATGAAGTTGACAGTAGCATGTCGTGATCTTGACAATTTGTGGTGTTTGTTCGGTTAATTAATGTGCTCATCACCGGTTGGTATGCGATTAGGTCAATTACGCGGTTGCTGATTGCAAATTGCGTGCACCCGAAAACAATCAAGCCTGGGTTTACGCATGAATCATAACCTGGACAGATATATGCATGCGTCAGAACTGAGAACTGGACAGACAAAGCCAGATTATTTGGTTGGAAAGGGGCCATGCATGCGTAAAGCATTTAACAAAGTTTCAAATGGTACTCGAATTAAACAGTAAATTAAACTGCCTCGTCCACTTCGCTAATTAAGCGTCTTTAATTTTCTTTGTTTTGTTAATTAATCCGGTCGGCCTGCCTGTTAATTGACCTAGAACTACAGAAGTCGTTCATGTGCGATATTGATGAAGAGTCGTTCGTCCGTGCTTTGTGTCTGATTATCTCCATATAATTTCGTCTACATAATTAGTTGGGAAAATGGTAGTTTTGATTGACAAGAGACGATGATTAAAGTTTAATTTATTTATGATGATGAATTTGCTATGCAAATTTGTTGCTTTAAAACAAATTTGTTTAACAAGGGCTTGCTATGAATCATACTTAATTTGTTTAAAAAGAATTTATTTATAATATTTCAATTTTATTTTTAAAAACTTTATTTCTGATAGCTTCAGTTATTAAAATAAAATGTTTTATTTCTTCGATGTCCGCTAAATATTTTTTTCTTATCACTTTATAATATTATTCTTATATTAATAAGTGACATTTGTTTTTGAGAAAATTCCGTATATGCCACTTAAAGTTCACCGGTTTTTATATATGTCTGGAAATTTATTGTTTCCACATATGCCTCTGCTTTAATTTTTTTGTCCATATATATCATTACCGTTAGTTTTAACGTTAATGTTAGTTTTTTTTTCTAAATGATAAAACTGTTCTTAGCTCATAAAGCTAGCTAGCTTGCTTTGCTCTTGGTCGGTCTCAGTTACGCTGGATTGAATAAGTGATTGGTACACGCGCGCCCGTCGGAGCGAGTGCTAGCTGATTATGGAGCTTAAATCATCTTTAATTTGTAGTGAGCTGCCAACAGTTTTGGCATTTAGAAAAAACTAACGTTGACTTATGTTAAAATTAACAGTAATGACATATATGAATATAAAATAATAAAATAATAAATTTTCAGTGTATATATAAGAACGAATGAACTTGTAGAATTTTCTCTTTGTTTTTTTATTGTGACCATTAATTAAAAACAGAGATTTATGGCATGGAAGGAATAGGTCATGAAAATCCTCCTGCGAGGATCATCTATCTTTCTGCCAAATGTGGGCCCCAGTGAACCGAAGAACACTAACACTAAGGTGGGCCCACTTGCACAGTGACGTCATCACAACCTAAACTCTCGCCGTCTCGCGTGATATAATCTGGGCAAGGCTGCTTTCTCCCTTTGGCCCTTCTCTTTCGGCGAAATTTGTCCTATCTATTCTATGCACTTCTCTTGCGAACAAATCCTGCAACAAGCAGAATGTATAACCCTAGGTGGAAGGTGGAAGATCGATTGTACAGATGAATAAAAAAATCAAAGCTTTTTTTAAACAAGCATGCCAAGATAGAATTAAGTAGTTGGATATATGTTTGGTAGAGCTCTAATTTGAAATATATTTACACTATGTTTGATACAGCTCTAATTTCGAGATTTATGTTTAATCTGGGGTTTGTATAATATATTAAAATAGTTTAAACTTTTATTTTTAGTTTAAAATAAAAATTATACTACTCAACTAAATACCATAAATGCATCCACAACTTCAGATCCAGGATTTCTTAGAGCTTGCTTGGATCAGCTTAAAAAATTATACATCTGAAGCCATGCCAAATGAAACCTTAGAGTATGCAGCTGATACCTTTGCTATGTATTTTAAAGCAAACCAACATGCAAGAAGAGAGAAATAAATAGGAAAAGCAAAACAGAAAAGAAAAAAGAGGATCCATTCCAAACAAAAGAACAAAAGAGGCTTATAAAAACAAAACTATATAAAATAGAGTGCAACTCTATTTGACTAATTTTATAAAAAATATTACAACAACTGTAATATCAAACTAGTTTTTATTAATCTACTATAAAATATGTCTCCATTAAAAACTTAATTAAAGTTAAGGATATTAAACTAAAAATAAAATATCCCCATCCTAAAATATAAAGGCTTTTAGGTTTGAGCATATGCATTAAATATATGGGTAAAAACAATAATAACCTTATCGACATGAGTAAATGTGGGTCTGAAAGTAGTTGGGTGAAGTAATGAGTAATTAAGTTAAATGATAGTATAAATATTTTATAGATAAAAAATAACATTTTATTAGTATTAAATTATTATATTTAGAATAAAATTCGAAGAATAATATAATTTGGAATGGAGTGAGTAACTTTAGCGTAAAAGGGAAATAGGAGATAGGGCCGCAGTCAGCACCAACCACTGTACCTTTCCGGCTAGCGTTGCGTTTGCAGTGCAGCCCCTGGCTGGCTGTGCATCAGCAGCAGCAGTCCAAACTCCAAAGCCAACGCGTCTTCCTCACCCGCAGCAAGCAAAAGCCACCCTTTTTCTTCCTCTCCTCCGCCCAAACCGTCTCCTCCTCCTCGCCCTTCGTTTCCGCTCTTCGCTGCGCCTTCTTCGGTAGCGGCATCGACAGCTTCCGGTGCACTGCCCTCCCCCTCTCTCCGGTCAATCTCCGGCCTCGGTCTCCGTCTCTCCGGGTAAGTGCTGGGAATTTTGGCTCCCCTTTGCCTTCGGTGTGGCCGTGTTGCATGCTTGTTGTCCGTGCTGCGTCGTGCTCTGTTCTTGGTGGTGTTTTGGGCCATCTGGTCATCGTTTCCGCGGCTTGGGAGGTTTGCTGGGGTTTCTTTTTAGCTCCAGTCTGCGGCTAGGGCGTGGTGATTAGCGTTTCTTGATGGGGTTTAGTTTTTTTTTCCGCGTGTTTTGATTGTGGTTGCTTTGTTGTTTTTGATGTTTTTCCTTTCCAAAACTGCCAAAGATAGATTTTTGTTGATTGTATCGTTAGGTAAAAATTGGCTCTTTATTGTTCTCAACTTTGTTGTTTTTTTTGTTTCCTGTAATAAATCTTATAGACAAAATGGATAGGTAAAAGGCGCTTCCCTGGTCTCTGAATAAGGGTTATGTTATGGTTCTAAGTTACATGTGAGAATTCGCGGGAATGACATCTTAGTTGTAGAGCTCTTATGATCAAAAGCTCGTTTTTGGTTAGTGTGCAGCAGACTCTGAAGTAGCATTTGAACAGTTGGACGAAGCATAAGTCGGTTATGACTTATGACAATAGCTTTAAACAGTAGAAGTTGTTGAGCAGTTTAGTTATAACGGACAATAGTTTCATGATAAAGTTAAGAGGTCAGGCTTCTTGTATCGAAAGTTGGAAGAATTCTGTTCCTTAAATGCTTCATTGTATGAACCATTTGCTTCTTTTTTCCCAAAGAAATTCAGTTGCTGAATAACTGTAGAACAAAAGTGAAAATAAATTATAATAATCTGCCATTGATCAAAGGAGAATCATTCTGTTAGTATGGTTGATGACTTAGGACTGCAGTTATGGTTTAGATTTTTCATGTATGTTCTATTTTGGGTTTAATAAGGAGTGGCGCAGTCGCAGACTGCAAACTCGTTATGTATCTAAGCTTTGATGATACAGTACCATCCATGCTCTAAAAAATATCATCTATAGCTGTCCATCTGCTTTTCTTTTTATTTCCATCACAAATATCAATGATAATAATCAAGTATCCTTAGTTCAGCTGTTAGTCACATCTCATTTTGTAAGGCAAACAAAATGTGAATCATGGAAGAATTCAAATCCCTTCTTTAGGAAAAAAAAAACATTACACGGAAATGAATATGACAAGAATGTGTTTTAGCTGAGGATATTTCGTCAACTATTGCATTAAACAATAAGTCATCCTACACATTTGGCATATTTTAGTACTGGTTTCCTGAAGTTGTTATCACGTTCTGTAAGATCCCCAGATTTATAAGTAGCTATCCTATTATAGTATTATTATATATTTACCATTTCTTCTTATCTGATCATATCTTTTCATTTTTGGTTCATGTATGCAATATGTCAATAGATGACATCTTTGCTTTGCTGTGCAGAGTTAACAATTCTAGAGGCCGCTCTTTGTAACACTTTTGAGCAAAGATTGTGAAGTCGATTTATAGGGTGCTGCTATCATGGACTACCCTCCTGGTTCCTACATGTGGTCTGGCAATTCAGCTTCTGAGGACTATAGTTTTATTGATGGTTCAGTGGAATCATATGCAGAAGAAGGAGGCATACCTCCATCAGGCTATTTCATGGGAGTTAGACCAGATCACAGTTTAAAAATCACGGATCTTGAAGGGAACCCCACTATGCTTGCAAATGGTTGCTTGCCATACAACACCCAGACTAATCCATTATCTGGCCAGATTCTATCCAAGGATGAGCTTCCTAACAGTCTTCTGGAGCTTCAACAGCTACAGAACAACAGCAATCTGCAAGACAATTCAATTGCCCCAGGGGCTCTTCAGTGCAATTCGACATCTGGAACATTCGATGCGAAATTGGATACACCTGGTCTTGCAGAACTGCCTCATGCCTTGTCCAGTTCAATTGATAGCAATGGTAGTGAAATTTCTGCTTTTCTTGCTGATGTGCATGCTGTTTCTTCAGCCTCGACTTTGTGTTCAACATTCCAAAACGTTTCTTCCTTCGTGGAACCAGTAAACCTAGAAGCTTTCAGTTTTCAAGGGGCACAAAATGCTGCTATGTTGAACAAAACAAGCCATCCAAATGGGAGCCCCTTGCTATTTGATAATGCTGGCATGGCATCACTACATGTAATGCTCATCACATAGAAGAAGCTGCTATATATCTACTTCATTAAATTAATTTTTTATTCTTTTGGCAATACAGGATAGCAAAGAATTTATCAATGCTAGTGCCATGTCCTCTTTTGGCACTGTCCAGCAAGCACAGCTAGCAGCTGGCGGTTTGAAGCTTCAACAACAGGTTTTAATAAACAGCAATTTCTGCAACTGCAGCTCAATCCTAACTGTACTGATGAATCAACTTTCGCATTGCAGGAACAAAATGTGCACAATATACCTCTCCCTACATTCACATCTGGTAGCCGTTTGGCAGTTACTGATGCACAAGCGCCACTTATTCCTTCAAAGGTTCTATTTACATTTCTGATTTGCAGTGTTTCTTTTACTCCTGTTTGCTTCAAATTTATGCCTCAAAAGTTGGATTCTTTGTATAATAATGTTCAGATACCACCGTTGATCCATGACAATAAAAGTGAGTACCCTATTAACCATTCTTCTGATGTGGAACCCCAAGCAAATTCAGCTGCTGGAAATAGTGCCAGCATAAAGCCACGTGTAAGGGCTCGCCGTGGACAGGCAACTGATCCTCATAGTATTGCGGAACGGGTTAGTTCTTTTTATAAGATCACTTCACTTTGAAAGAACTCAAATTGTTGTATAATATATTCGAATTATTATTATTTGTTTGTGTGCACCCATAGCATGGTCTTACATAGAATTTATCATATGCTGCAGCTTCGCAGAGAAAAAATTTCAGAAAGGATGAAAAATCTCCAAGACCTTGTCCCAAACTCCAATAAGGTACTACTATTTTTTTGTTCCATGTCTTGTGTAATTTGCTTCCTCCCATGTAGTATGCAATTGCAGTCATATCTTTAATTATTTATTGATAAGAGCTAAGAATATGTGAGGGGAATATACATACTGAAGTATGATGTGAAATTGACCAAGTGTGACAACAGAAGCAAGCAATCTTTTGGATTTAAATGGCAGACAGCAAATAAATCAGGTCCAAATATTGATCTTTTGGTGGAGCCAACACGTAGGCATTAGATGTTATGCCATTAGCTTTGTTTCAGTGGGATGCAATTTAGAATGCTGCTGATATATTATTCTGCTTCTAATGAAATTGTATTTTCATTTATTGGCAGCTCTAGATAAAAAAGTATAAAAGTTTGTGGTTTAAATTCCTGACCATAAGCCATTTTTTATATGAGCAGGCAGACAAGGCATCAATGCTTGATGAAATAATTGATTATGTGAAATTTCTTCAGCTTCAGGTCAAGGTACAGCTGCAGTCAGGTTTATGGGGGAAAACTGGAAAAGCATAAGTAGCTTTGCTTGAGCCTTGATGACTGACATTTTTCTTGAATATCTTATTTCAGGTTTTGAGCATGAGTAGGCTGGGAGCTCCTGGAGCAGTTATTCCCCTTCTCAGGGAATCTCAAACCGAGGTGTGTAACTTTTTATTTCTTAAAACTTTCTAACTGAATCCCTGTTAGAAATACTCAATAAATGTAGGCTGTGCTATGTTTAAAATATCGGTGTGCTACCTTTTTCTCCAAGTTTTGAGTTATTTTTTCTTAAATCTCATTCCCCGCCCTCATTTCTTCTATGCTACTAAGACTGAAATTATTGATCCTGGATATAATACTGGAAGGATTTTTTTTGTCACTTGCACTATAGTCCCAATTTGTATTTTAGATTTTGCTTGAATTTTCCCTGGGGTTTCCATTGAGTTGGCTGTAATAGTTTAACTTAAATATCCAACTGATGTGGCCGCAATTCACATGGGTATTGCTTTGTCGAAAACGATCATGTACTCATTGTTATACTGTCAAACTTCCTGCAGGTCCATAGTAATCCACCTCTATCAGCTCCAACCATTTCACAAGGTCTACTAGACATGGCAGACTCAGAAGGTAGCTCTGCCTTTGAGCAAGAGGTAGTGAAGCTTATGGAAACAAGTATGACCAGTGCAATGCAGTATCTTCAGAACAAGGGTCTCTGTCTGATGCCTATTGCTCTTGCTTCGGCCATATCCAACCAGAAAGGCATGGCTGCTGCTGCAATCCCTCCTGAAAGGTGAAGCTGAGAAGGTATGCTACTCCTGCTGGCATGTGGGAACAACGACAGAATACATAACTCAACGGCTGCAGAAAATGTGCTAGACTCATGTATTTTGTGAGCGAGGGAAGTCAAATCCAGGGGCTTAAAAGATAGGAAGTTGTCTGACTAATGCAAGCTTATGGCATAATCAAATCTATAGCTATCATGTGCCTGTCGCACATCAGTTGATGTGTATTCTTTTGTTTTTTTTTCGTATTACATCCGGATGCTAATCGGTTAGGAGTTCTTAAGTTTCGTTGGATTGTACATGAATCTGTCTATGCAGTTTATCCATTGTGCATACCTGCATACAAAGTACAACTTATGCTGATACAATTTTTGCTATCCGAGTTGTGTGCCTGACCATGCATATCTACAGGAGTGGGAGCTGGTAGTTCCTGCTTCTGTTCATGTACTAGCATTCTTTTACACAATCACAAACTGACAGCAAGATAGGGAGATTAAAGTGGCCATATCCTTCTAGGCCTTTTACTGTTCAGGTGGTCTAATGAAGTGATGGTAATGGAAATGGGCTCAAACTTTTTTGGTAAAGGCCACTGTTGAGATAGATGGACAAACTGCTAGTCTTTGTGTTACCCCTAAAATCAGTTCAGGTCATAGCCTCATGGCCATTGGACAGCTTAAAATAATCCGAAAGAGATGAATGATTCTGACTATTAGTTATGTTACTTATTATGATTATTATTAAGCTAGCTATGATTTTTCTAGTTAGCACATAATCTATTTCTACTTTAAGCATAGGTTGCTAATAAGTTGTTCTAAAGGGATCCTATTTGTTAGTTAGATAATTTAAACCATTTATCAAACATGATTATTGAGGCTAATTATCATATGTTAAGAGTGAAAAAGACTTGAATATCTTCGAGTGAACGATAGAATAGCAATTATTTTTATACCGAGTGGTAATTTACGGGTAATTTAGAATAACTTCGAAGGGTATATATATTTGTGTCTAGATAATTAGTTCTTCATAGTATTATGGTTATTAGTTTATTCATGGATTATGATTCTCTAAGATGCTAATATTTTTTCCGTTTGACAAATAATTTGTTACTGATTTAATTATAATCCTTATTTAAATTGTACTAAAGAGGGCCATAGTCTTGAATGTTAGCATTGAACAAGCACGTGTCACCTATGAAACAACGCTTGAACTGAATAATGTGCTATTGTTAAACATTATCGTTACCCCTTGACAGCGAACCTGTTGCAAAATAATATGCAGAGTGTATAATAGAGAGAATTATGGCCCTGTTCGGCATAAAGGCTTTAGGTTGGAATTAGGTATATGCCAACTCTAGCTTTAGGTTACAACTAGTTAATTCTAACTTTAAAAATTGAATGTATGAATAAACGTGAATATGTGTTCATCTTCTATTTTGGCACGTAAGAATCTCAGTCCATTCATATGAAATGGGCTAGAATCGTGACGTACTAAATTAGATCTATATGTGTCGCTTGGCCTCAAGGTCTGTCGTCTCTAGCTCGTGTGCTCTTCAATTTCTCTGTCGCGTCATGGCTTCTCTCCTCAGCCTTCTACACAAGTAGAAGCAAAAAGACAGTGACAGCTTTGGTACTGTTGTGGCAAAAGAAAAACATCTAGCTAAACTTCATGGTATTTTTTATAAAGCAAAAAAAAAAATCGTGTGAGACGATTATAGACCACTTAACTCGGTAGCAATTTTCCATTTTTCTTCAGCCTGCTGCCCTGCTGAGTGTTACAACAGTAGGTCAGTGTTGGCTCAGTTTTAATAACTAGATCACTCACAACATGTTCTCTGCAGGAAGCAATTCAATCATTCATGATGCCGCTAGCTTCAGGTAGTTAAATACGCCAAAACAACTACAAGTGCGATGCGATATGACTCATCACCTGATATGATTACGCCACTCTTGCTCGCCTACTACCACCACAGCTGCACCAACCGGAAACCGATGGCTATAAAAATATAATCTGCAAAGTTTCCTTTCCAACGTCGATTAGAAAATTCTACGGTATTCCTTTCTTTTATTACATTGAACTATTAAAGACGGACCTCTAGAGAGGAACACATGGCATTGATAAATTTGTAATGCTCATTAAATGTCTTAACAGCAGCTTTGCTTGTATCATAATATTCCAGACCAACTTTCTATAAAAAAAAAGGGTAAATGGGAACATAGATAGTTAGTTAGTTACACACAGAATGGGATTAAAAGTAAACCAAAATGTTTACATCCAATTCAAGCCCCCCCAAAATGTACATCTTTTCACCGCACAGACCATTGACACCTTTAGATAACAACATGGCTAAACAGTTGTTTAGTAAGACGCCGACGTCAGCAGATAAGGTTAGCTAGTGGTGTCTACTTGATTAAGGAATATTATCAACAACTGTAATGATAACATTTTTTTGACTTTGTGTGGTAATGGCAGGGGCCCAACGAGGCGACATGTATCATCCATCTCAACGACAAAAACCATTAGCTGCACATTGCTTGGCTTCTTCCATGCATCCACCAAAACAAGGAAAACAATTTATGTTGTGCAAATGTTCCTCCTTTTCTTTTGGGATCAAGATAGTTTCTCCATGTTTTTATAAAAAAAAAACTAACAACGTTTTGTGCAAATGCTCATTAGTTCTAGGTTTACAGCACGGAACATGGAAGAAATAAAACTTGCACTAGAGAAAGCAATTAAAACTAACAAAATGGCAAGTCAAGTTTAAACAATATTTATTTTTATATTGGGGAAAAACTAAGGTAATGTACTCGGCACAGCAATTCTTCCATTTATGACTTACTTTACTAAATACAAAAATTATAGGAAAAATATTACACAATCAATATTTACACAATATCTGCAGCGATACACAAGATTTTTATTTTTATTTTCTATTTAAAACGGCTCACGGCTGAAAAAAAAAGCGACAAAAAACCGTAATATAATTTTGAATAATTAAATTTGGCTACAGTTTTTTAGGAGAAGATTAATAAGCATGCTCTTGATTGTCAATGCAACATTTTTGCAATAAAAGCATCTCCAACAGAGTTACTATTTTTTTTTTCTAAAACCTTATATAGGAATTATCCTAAACTTTATTGATCATTAAAAATCAATCAGTCAACACTATTTCTATAATTTTAATTCTTATATTTTAAAAAAGATCACAAAAGGAGTTCCTACTTTTGAGATAAAAGAGAGATGATTTAAGGAATTACTTAGGATAAGGAATCGGATCGTGTTGTAGTGTGATTTTTTATAAATTATCTAAAATTAAGTTTAAGGAGCTAGACATATGCTTTCTTAAGATGCTCTAAGCAAGCAACAATTAAAATACAGTAGAAACATGCAGTGTCAGTGGATGCGACGAACCGCCGAACCGGGTTTTGCAATAAATAAAATAAAGCTTTGCTCCTTCAACCTTCCTATGATTGGCACCCTTACCCTACCCTTTCTTCACCCACTATACGCAAGCTCAACACCAAGCTTGTCAACAGAAACCAAAATGGCAGCCAGGAGCTCCTTCCATGGCCACCACTTCTCTCCCTCCATGGCGACCAGCCCAAGATTTGGCACAAGGCAGGCAGCTTTAAGGTTCAGGGCCTCTACTCATGGCTGCAGCTCATCACAGCTCTCCTTTGCTGCAGCTGCCAACAAGAAGGTATGGCACACGGCTCCATGATCAAGAAAGTGTTTTTGCGCAGTGACCGATCTTGTTCTTGTCCTAGCTTTGCTCTGAATTGTCATCTCCTTGTGATTTGCAGGTGTTCGAGGACCAATTGAGAGGGATTGTGTGCTACAGAGATGACAAGGGAGAGCTGGTCTGCGAAGGCTATGATGAAGGTCCCAGGCTCGGAATGCGGCTGCCGGAGAAGGCCTGCTTTCCATGGTAAGAGCCAGCATCTGAACATCGCCTTGAGCCCTTGACATGCTGCAAGTTTTGCTGTCTGATGGAATTTCGTTTTGGCTATCTATCTGATGATACCTGCTTCCTGTCTCTGAAAAAAAACAGGCCTGTGGGTGTTCAGATCACTGATTTCATCGAGCTGGCCACGTTCCGGGTGTTGGAAGATGCCGATGTTCTTCAGATCAAGAATGATCAGAAGAGGCAGATCTGACCAAGGGATTGATCACTGATCATTTATGCAAGGTAGTTGTACAGAAATGCTCAATTGCCCATGTGTAAGAATAATTTCAAGCTATGCAACTCAAGAGGCAGCACTCCAGTAGTTGTGTACTCTGTATATATTTTTTGGCCAATTTATCAGCAACAGAACTTTAGTTAATTCCCCTTCTCAGTGCCCCGTATAAAATGGTTAATGGTGAAGTGTTGTATGGAAAAGAGCATGTAAATTTGTCCCTGTGAAGCTATCATAAATTCAGAAGAGATCTCATCACTTGTTTCTCATTCTTACCAGTTAGTTGTTTGCCTGGTGGTCATTTCAATCGTTGATAACATGGCTAGCTCATTGAAATGCTCGACGAAGTGAAGAGTTTAATCAAGAAAAAATTGAGTAGCGACCAACAGATTATGGCCACTGACAGTTAATTAATCAGACTCTCATGTGCCCATGTGGGTCTCTGAACTCTCAAGTTGGTGGTTCAGAGTTGTGACCACGTCATCATCAATTATCAGTTATCACTTTCAAGAACAGCCATTATTAAGCATTTAGCTAGGACTGAGAAATTTACTGCAGATTTTTGTGCTGTAAACCGGACAGAGTAATTCTGCAGCAATTACCGCGTCATTACTCTGCTTCCATTAGATCGCTGAACAAAATTGCCGCACAAATATTAACACCTCCCAGAAACACAGTAATTAAGTGGTAAGTGACCGCTGCACTCTTGAGATTTACGCGTGGTAATTAGTGAATACAACGCATGCATCGTACATTCGGACACAGCTCTGGGATGTGATCAGATATTCAGATGTCCTCGTCGTCGTAGCCCATCTCGTGGAAGAGGCCCAGCCGACGCCGCGGCTTCCGGCCCGCTGTTGCCCAAGTATTTAAGAAATTTCAAAAGGAAAATATAATTTTTCAAATAAAAAATATATAAATGCAAAAATTCAGATTCTCTGTTTCTGGTAGAAATAAACCGAAAGCTAAAAACAAATAAAACTGACTTCAAGCAATCGACTACTCACACTATCAGTTTATCAAGCACCATGATAAAAGATAACACCCTAGTGCTTCTTGCAAGTTGCTAGAATCCGACGATCACTTGTCTCTCTAACATTTAGAGACGCCAATGTATCGATCTATCCTAACCTTAGCATAAACATAATGGTGTTAAATCCTCTTATCCCTAGCTGCTACAGTGCTGACATGCCTTAGCTGTGTCTCTCTAACCCTTTAAGGGGGTGACGTCAACTCACATCCCTTCGTCAAGCATGACATCACGACACCAAGCAACTAACTGAAGACAAATAAAATCTGCCAAATTATTTCAGTTTCTAGCCAACTTTTCTATTTGTTGTACTTTTTCTAAAAAAACGAAACCGAAAAACGGATTGCTCAGCAGAATCCAACCGTGCAAAAGAAAGTCAGCGAACGCTGACCAGATACGGTAAATAACTCGCACAAATCTCGAAGCGAACCGTGCGCCACCTTTATGGCTTTAAAGCCACACGATCGAATCCCCATTCCCCACAGAGTTATTTATCTCGAGAGGGAAAAAAACAAAATAACCCCCATCTGATTGGCTGCCCTTTTTTTCCCTCTTCCGCGACCGCGAGCCACCCCTTGCGGTCTCTCGCTCGCTTTCTCCCCTCGCCACGGGGAACGCGGCCGCCGATCCGATACCCCACCGCCGCAGCCGCCGCCGGATCCACTCAAACCTCGCCCGAATCCTCTAATCCCGTCCCACTTCACGACCAGCTCGGTTCCTGGACGGGCCCATCTGCCCCGACCGGTTCGGCCTGGTTGGATCCCCAATCTAGCGGCGCGGCGGCCGGGAGTGAGCTAGGGTTTTGCGGCCTCGGTGTACCACCTCCCCGTGGCTTCCGGGGGTTCCCACGATGGCTGAGAAGGGATGCCTCAAGCGCCTCCAGAAGGAGTACCACTCGCTCTGCATGGTGAACGCTCCGGTTGGATTGTGTTGAGATTGGGTTGGGGTGGGTTGCGATTGGTTACGGTGCGATTCTGATGGTTTCGCTTCGGTTTCTCTTGGGTGCAGGAGCCGCCGCCGCAGATCGTTGCTCGCCCTCTGCCCAACGATATTTTGGAGTGGCGTAAGTATCCTTGGTTGACTGCACTAGTAGTTTTATCGTGTTGTAATAACAGCTTAATGTTTGGAGTAAACGGCTAGTTCCGATCGGTGTTGTGTTAATCTATCATGTGTGCGGTACAATTGCGGTTATTTAGTGTAAACAGTGAAGTAGGTGCGTTTTTATTGTTTTTAGATTCATGTGTCTGCTTTTAGCATTCGTGGTGTGCTCAATTTAGCTTTCCTTGCACCTATGTTTGCTCAATGCAGCATGGAATTATAAGTTTTGCACTCTTGGCGCATAATCTGTGTGGTGTGTTGGTTTGAATGTGAACATCGCTTTATTTTGTTGGAGTAATATGTTCTGCTGAATTTGTGAAATCTGAGCTCGAGCTTTGTTTTTTGCATTTTAAGTCCAACCTTTTCTTACCTCCTAGAAGATAAACTTATGGACATGCTTGGCCTCCCGCATGCTGCTTTAAACTTGTAGAATCAGATGCACTTGTGGTTGGGAGGGTCAATTATAAGCACATATTGAGTTAGTATATGGGAGGGGTGGCAGGCCCTACCTTAGACTTTTCAATAACAAAAGATGGATGTTTTTTTACCTAATGATATGGAGGAAGGGAAGTGCACGCAGGCACCAAGATTTACAATAGAATGGTAAATGATTAGTAACATAGAAAGTTCAGTTTCAGAAACCTTCAAATAGAAGTCCACATATGCTCATGCCAGAGCGCTTGTGCGATTGACTAGTTGCTTTTGTATTTAAGGACATGGACATGGAGATGTTAGACAAGTGTCACTTGTGGTCCAAGAAATATTTGATGCATCTGTTGGATATTCACTCAACAATCATGCAATAACTCATACAGTTGTGCTATGTCTCACCTCATTATTTGAGGCATTGCTCTATGGCCCATTCTGATCCCGGAATAGGCTCATTACCTCCCATCTATTATGTTTATTAATGCTATGTGCTTTGGTCACCACTAGGTTTTGCATTGGCTATAATGTTTTGTACTTAGGAGCAACTATAATGATGTATTGCATACATGTTGAGACTGCAAACATAGTATTATGATTTCATACTTCTATTCTATCTATATGCTACATGTACTAGCGCAGTTACCAGTTGCCACAACAAATATGGTAAAACACAGTTTGCAGTTTCATATATATTGTGGTCTCCTGCTAATTTTGTGGACCAACCTGTCTAATAGGCTAATGCATGTCATACAACTTTGGATTATATGGTTTATGCATATATTTTCACTTGTTTTCAAGTTTGCATCAGGTATTAATTTTGTGTTTTTCTGTATATCCAGATTTTGTACTTGAAGGTAGTGCTGACACACCATTTGAAGGTAAAAATTGCACAAAATATAAACCATCTTTTTATATTCTATTACACTTCAGCATATACTTATCCAATTAATTTTTATTTAAAAATACTCTAACATTTAATTCCTTCCTGAAGGTGGATATTACTACGGGAAACTCAAATTTCCACCCGATTACCCTTTTAAGCCTCCAAGTATCAGGTACTGGAGCAATATATTTTTGTAATACCAAATTAGTGATATTGAAGACTTCGGTTTCAACATCTGACTTGTTTTTTTGTTCAGCATGACTACCCCTAGCGGCAGGTTTGCCCCTCACCAAAGAATATGCTTATCAATGAGTGACTGTAAGTTGCATACTGTGACCGGATTTGATTACCTTTTTATTTAATTAGGTTTGAAATAATTTCCATCATCATTATGATTTTGCAGTTCATCCAGAATCTTGGAATCCTATGTGGTCTGTAGCAAGGTATGCACAAATATATACTAAGCTCAATATGTGAGCATAATATATCTCTCATCCTTCTCTTTGGAAGTTTTTTGTCTGAGCTGTCATTCAATCTTTAGAGAAATATAACCCAGTTCGCATCTTCTCATTCCCTAAGTATCAACAAGAAGTTGTGGGTATGTGGTTCTTGGGAGTCAATGTTACTTTTTATTTAGCAGTGAGATGTGCAGACTCTAAACCATCAAAGTGTAGTTCCACTGATCCAGTGATTCATGTGGTATACTGGTATCTGTATTTTTATCTTAAGTCTTCTCTACCTCTCTCTTTATGGTCTGACATCTATTCTTGTTCTACAGCATTCTCACGGGGCTCCTTTCATTTATGGTAAGTTCTTTTGTTTGCATTAGCGCAGACTTAGCAACATAGATTCTCGTCTGGTTTTAAATATCTGGCCCAAGTTTGTTTAGAAGATGTAACTTCTATTGAGACCTATATATTTGTACTCTTGATACCCTCAAGCAACATTATTGCTTTTCACTTTCAAGAGTGCAATTCTGTTATCCAGCTTAACTTGACAGATTCCCACTTCTATTGATAATCTCATCTATTTTTGTTGTAACTTAAGTAGTGCTTTAAATGACAAATGAAATAACCGCCCAGTTGTTTCACCTTGAAACAAGACTATCCACTTTACGTTCACAAATCACATGTATAAACTATGAAAAACTTGTAAAGTTGTTGTTTCTTGTTACTCATATGGTTAAAGGTATTGTCTTGTTTCTCAATGTGGACTTTTATTGTCCTTGCAGATGGATGATGTTCTGACAACTGGAAGCATCAGGAGTACAGATGGAGAAAAGAGACGTTTAGCAAAGGCTTCCCTTGCCTACAATTGTGAGAGGTAATTGCTCTTTAAGACAATTTAAATGTCACCATATATTTATGTAGGCTTGAGATCAGTGTTAATAGTATGAGCAACATAAATGGGTAGAAGCTCTTGCATATATTTCTAAGAGACATACTTGCAAACAACTCAATTGTAGGCGTCCAAGTGTGATCGACTCATGGTGGTCTTGTTAACCATGGCTGTGTTAATTTAATATATATTCTGGTAGATGGGAGGCACTTATTACTTGCGATGTGTTCGTTATACTTATCTCATGTTTTATTTATGGGCCACCATCAACTCTTCCCTGTTTGAATCCATGGGGGACTAACAAACTTCGCTCTTGTTCCACAGCAAAAACTGCCCTCACTTCAGGAAAATGTTTCCAGAGTACGTCGAGAAATACAACCAACAGCAACAGATGTTGCAAACCGTGGCAGAACCAGAGCCCCATGAAAACCCTTCCCCAGCTCCATCACCTGCAGTCCAACAACAGGCTGCAGTAATACCCAACAAAGCAAAACCAGTGATGGAGGCCCCCGGTGAGCAGAAGCAGAAGAAGCGAGTGCCCTTCTGGATGATGCTGGTTATGTTTTCTGTTTTCGGTGCAGTGATGGCCTTGCCCCTGATGCAACTTTGACAATAATAAAAGACTCAAAAGTGTGATACCAGGGCGTAATTTTGTATAGTTTTGCAAGGTTTGCGTAACTCGATTCTACTCTGGACTACCCTACCCAACGTGGTCATGGTAAAATCTGTAGAACCATATCCTCTCTGGGCAGAATCTACCAAACAGCTTTGTTTGAGTTTGTAGATGTTCTAGACTCCCTCTCTTTTCTCTCATCTATTCCTCCCTGATACTAGCGTTGGTGTGGCTCGCTTATATTTTCTCGTTTATGTGGTCTAAGGTTTTATTTGGCATAGTTCTAGATCTAACATTTCTTAAGATTTTTTTAGATTTTGGCAAACATAGCTTCAAGATATCTTGGGATTTTTTAAACCTAGCTTCAAGAAAGTTACATGGTTTTTATTTTAGATTAAAAATAAAAGTTTAATCTATTTTATTTTATCATATAAACTATAAATCCACCATGAATCTTGAGCTGGAGTTGTACCTTAGAACTCCAATCGTTTAAGAGTTATATGATTATTTCAATGTTGATTCTTCTATCGTCTCTTTCAGGTGAACATAAGTGATATGTTCATGTGAGAGATACATGTGCCAGCTAATTCGCCGTCCACCTGCAGATGACGTTTACTCGGCGACCTCACGTTGCTTGTGGTCGATAACCTCTTGAGACTCAACTCCCAAGCTCCAGCATCAAATGTTCGTGTGACTATTTGTCCATGTGTACAGCGACCGACGATTCAACCTGGTAACTGAGGATAGAGCGCATTACTCTTGGCTGGGTTCAACTTTTGCTCATCTTTACGAAAACAACTCATCATCATTCAGAAAGAAAGCAAGAAAGAATTCATTGTCATCGGTGAGAATTGAGAAGTTTAGGGTTCAACCTGCAGGATGATCTGTTTGAAATCACCTTATCTTCCGTTCAACAAATTCATCTAGGTTAGGTTATAGCAGTGTCAGTATATACACCCACAGGAGGGTAAATGAAAGAACTGAAGACAGTTGTAAATTTGGTCTTGAATCATCTGTATTCTGGAGCATACTAAAACTGGTGCCCTCATCCAGATACCCAAGAAAGAAGCTTTTCCTCAACTTCTTGCCAGTTGTGAACCTAGGTCACCAGAGGATGCGATTGATCAACACCAGTTTTGCAGCAAGGGTATGAATTATCATAATCAAAGAGCAGGACCCTCATGCCATCCTCAACACACTCTAGAGCATATCTGGGGTTGTCATCTATCAGAGCCTGAGCACCCAAAGATCTACAAGCAGAAATTGAAATCGTCGTCGAGAACAGGTTTGCATCACGCACTATGTTGGTACTTTGTACAAATGATTGGAAAGAGTAGTTCCCCCTTATAATCTTACCTGCAAATCTCGGATTTTGTCCTTGATTGACCTTGCAAAGCAAAATGATTCCCAAAATGGATCTGCTCAAATAAACCAGGATAGTACTTGTCGATCCAATCTAGTGTGTGATTTTTAATTGCATCCTGCCGAGATCTTCAAAAGGGGAGGATGCATTAGGCAAAGCGCAAACTCGTATAATAAACGTAAGTTCGTTACACCTTTAGAATCAGAACATGGACTTAGGTGACAACAGATAAGCTACAGAAACAAGAGAGATTTTGGAGAGCATCTTGAGCGCCTGTGATAGGATGTATACCACCTTGGAAGTAATGGGTTGCAAAGAACTCATGGACAAGAAAATTGGCTGCAACATTTTAGATAAGTGGTTTATTTTATATAGAGAATTAGTATATCCACAACACAAGATTTGTAAGTTCCAAAATGGAATGAAGACAAACAGTATCAAGACACACCTCTTTCTCAAGAACAGTTCCATATCTCCATAGAGTTATGCAAAGATATGTAAGGACTGCCAGGTGGACAAGAAATTCTCAACAGAAAGATGTAATCAAAGAGGACAAATTTTATGGCTTCAAATTATTTGAGGGTTGGATTTCAGGTTCACCTTAAAGAACTGATACACATGATATTCTGATACTGAGTGATTCAAAGAATAACGATCCGCAATAAATTTGTTGAGAGCAGCAAGAAAGCTTCCAAGAAGTGCAGGCAAGCATACAGAAGGATGATGAAAAGAGGATAAGATTCAGAAGCAAATGCCATGAAATCAAAAATTATGGGCGTCACAAAATGTATCATTTGGCAATGGTGTACAGATCATCATAATATGGGTCAGTACTATTAGAAGCCCAATCAAATGGAAGTGACTACTAAGAAGTAGGAAATGGACCAAAAATGCAATCAGTAGGCCAAGCATAATTGAGATATGAACAACACTGTTGGAATGTTTTTGTTATACTTTCATCCACATCGACAGAAACCCATTGCGCCGAATCCCACCACTCTCGCCGTACAGATTGGAGTGGTTAAAGCTGCAGGAGCAACCACGGTGGGCGGCGGCGGCCGGAGACGATCGACGGCAGCATTCCCCTGCCAATCCAAGAAACCTGCAAAGCCACACACTTGTCCACTCAAACCAGATTGCATGAGCTCACCGAATCACCAACGCCACCAAATCAAGAACAGAGCGGGGGCGACGCGAGATCAGACCGGACGGAATCGAATCCGCTGCCTGCCACCTCCACCACCACCACCCTCGCGCCGTGCCGTTCCTGTGATCTGAGACCGAGCACGGGGCCGCGAAAAGGCAATCCGCCCCGAGTCTCTCGAACCAGATCGCGAGGGAAATCACGAGGGCATATGCTGCTGGAAGCTCGGACAAGTATTTGGCTTTCTCGCTGTTTTGTTTTAAAAAATTTAGGGTTTTGAGAAAAAAAATCGTCCGGACATATAAATTTGAGCGATTTTTTGTGTGCGTGGTCACGTGGAGCTGCTTACCATATGGTGTTTTTTTCAGCCAAGTGCTCAATTCTATGAGATTTTGAATATACTGCTCTGGTATTAGTCTTATTTTTATAGATTTTGTTTTGCTCGTAACTTTAAAAATTCTAAGTATTTTTAAAAACATTTTGACCAAAAATATCATAAATCGTCTCCTATTTATATGAAGTTTTTTTAGAATTACTTGATATTGATAAATTTGAATCTGAAATTTTAAACTAAACTGATTAGTTTGTTTGGCGGGTCGGAAACGCTGGTTCCTAGCAGATGAAGGCAAGAAAGTGGCGGCTGACCTAACACCTTTCCTCCTTCCTCTGTTTCTTGTCAATTCAATTCAACCGTCTCTCTGACTTGATGCAGAGCTTAGCCGATTACTTGCAACCAAGAAACTTCCCATTGCACGAGCAATCACTAATCAGTAATGACATCCTAATGATGCAAGCGATTGGTCTGCACGGCTTAATCAGCTTGACTTGTCACTGCAGCTCGAGCTCGCTGCGCAGAGTGGGCAGAAAACGGATCGAGCCGTAGTCAAGCGCAACTTGCGTCGGGAAAAGGAAGCCAGATCAGCGTAAGGAGGGTCAAAGTTTTGCATCGAATGCCAACACACGGCGACCGTGTCGTGTTTGATCGGCAAATCCATCGCACGCAGACGCGCTGAATTGAAACAGGCAGAAGAATCTCTTCACGGAAAGGAACCTCAGGCACTGTCCGAGTGTCCGTGTCAGGTTTGGTACCTGTATGCCACTAGAATTTATGCAGTCCATGGAGCCAACTGGTTCAGAACTGAATATATGAATGTTTCAAACTACGATGAAAATCATGAGATGAGGCATACTTGAAGCCACTCAAAACCCTCATCTTTTCTAATCAATTTCTCATTTAATAAACTGAAAGTTAAACCAAATAAGTATCAGATGAAACCACTTTTTCTAACCATAATAGTTAAGTGAGTTAAATATACATAGATTTTATAACTTTATGTTTTTGTGTTGTTTGATCCCTTCGCTAGTCTGTATGAATTTATCATATTCTATATTGGTTGAGGTATAAAATCGTCGTTTAATGTTGTTAACCTTCACAGAATCACTCATGTTTTGTATTGTTTGATCCTTTGCTAGTCTGTATAATCTTATTATATAATATATTAATAGAGTTATAAAATCGTCGTTTCCTATTGTTAATATTCACGGAATCGCTCTATCCACAGTAGCCTTTTTACATCTCATAATATATTTTCAAAATCTATTACTCAATCAAAGACAAACACTAAGAGTGGTACATTACGAATTTCGAATAGCTATGGAAATTTCTGCAAAAAATTATTACGCAATCAATTAAGGTGTCATCTAGGTGAGGCTGCAACAGTGCCAATTCCTCTATTTATTCAAACAAATAGTGTGCATTGGGGGTGGGGGGGTCCTACAGCAGGACGAAGTTTTCATCAGCAGAAACCAACTCTTTGCCTAAAAAGCGCAGTGACTGTCCCCTACACACTTCATATTCTAGCAGATGTACAGTTGATGTAGTACGACTGCCACTTTGTTAGGCACAATGGCATTTCCAATTTCTCTCCTGCTGATGTACTGAGGAGGAATCTCCTTTTGAATTTCTGCTCCTAACCAAATACATTCAATTCGAATTTCCAATTTCTGGGACGACTTGTCAGTTGCTGTAGTGGCTTTTCATATACAGTGTGTTGAACTGCTGACTGCTGAAAAAGCAGAGTTTAACTGAAACACATATACCTCCTTAGACAATACCACATCAAGAAAGAAGAATTTCATCATGGACATAAGAACAAATTCATCATTTATCTCCCAATTAACACCCGTAATCTATTACAATCAATGCCATCATCTTCTTTTTTACACCAGATTTTTGACAAAAAAAATTCCTTCTTTGAAACAGAAAAAAGTTCAGAAAAGAATGGGAAGAAAGAATGAACACATGTGTATGCTCCGGTGATCGGCGAGGCGAGCCAATGCATTCTCGGAGCTCTGGAGGCCGAAGAATCAGTTCTTCGCCGGAGGAGTCTTTGGGGTCTTCGGCGTCTTCGGCGGACGTGCGGCGTCGGCGCCAGAGCCGGCGAGCCCCTGCTCGATGTCGCCGCCGCGCGGGCTGAAGGACGGACCGACCACGGCCTGCTTGCCCCTGCTTAGAAGCCGACGCAGCGACCGCAGCCGCGCCGAAACCGGCGACCTCATGTCGTCGGCGCCTCCGGGCATCCTGCTCGCCGGCAGCGGCGTCGAGGCGGAGGACGACGTGACGGAGTCCGCCGCCACTGCGCGCGTCGGGATGTCGATCACCAGATTCTCCTTCCTGCGCACGGAGGAGGAGGTGCTCGTCGAGGCGGCGGCCATGGGAGGAGGCTGCCGCGGCTGGAACCGATGGCCGGCGTTGGTGACGTCGTCGTGGGTGCCCCAGAAGAGGACGTTGGTGGGGAACATGGGGAACTCCATGGCGGGCTCCTCGCGCGGCACCCGCGGTAGCCCCTCCGCGGTGACCTCCCCGGCCTCGGAGCCGACGGGCGCGCGGCAGAGCGGGCAGGTCTCATGGGAACGGAACCACGTGTCGATGCACTCCACGTGGAAGCGGTGGTCGCACTTGGGTAGCATCCGAACCTTCTCCCCGTCGGCCACCTCCGAGAGGCAGACTGCGCACTCGAGCGCCTCCGCCTCGCCGCCGGCAGCCACGGCAGATTTCGCGTACACTGTCACCGGGAGCGCCCGCAGGACGGGGGACGGGAGCCCGCGGCGCGGGAACGGGGAGGAGTCGAGGAAGTGGAATCTCGCCGACGGCGACGATGGCGAGAGCAGTGGGTTCGCTCCAAGGTAGCGTTTGGCATAGAGGTAAAGAAGGAACACGAAGATGACGACCATGAACAAGAAGATGACCGCTGCCAGCAGCACCCCGTTGCTGACGAACTGCTGCGACGGCCCTCCGCCTCCCGACGTGTTGGTCATCGCTGCCGGTCTCGGGAACGCCGGCTGCGCTGTCGTCGGCGGCGGCGAAGACATCGCTCCCTGAGTCCCTGCAGACTCCCTCGCACTAGCTACCTAGCTTTTCCCCGAGTCGTTTCTTGCGGCGCTAGCTAGCTTCCTTCTCGCCTCCTCTCGGCTTGATCAGAGGTGGACGACGACGACGGACAAGTACTCGAGTAGTGGGCGACGTCGAGGAGGCGGCGAGCTAGTATTTGAAGGTGAGCGACGAGGCGGCGACGACAACTTATTGGGATCTCCTGCGGCGAAACAATCATGTATCTGATCCAGGTTTTCCACGGCGGAGGTCTGAAGAGTAAAGGCAGGGGATAGGTTCGAATCGGATACATGCATAATGGAATTTGGATAACACTATTTACCGCATTTACTTTAAATTTGTATATAAATACGGATATTCTTGAATATAAATATAAACCAGATAGTTTGAATTCATATTGAGATGTTTAGTGAGTTCAATTTGAAATGGATATCGTAAACATTGAGAAATTTTGAATATATTTAATCATATTTGATCAACCAACCAAAATTTTATGAATGATGCATACAAATATATATACAATGTTAAATACTCAAAATATGTACATTTATAGCTATTGTTCTATTGCTTATATGATGATGAAGTGTAAAAAAGAATCATTTTCCTCAACCACTTCAAGAATTTGTTTAATTTCAGAGCAACTATTTGCAAGTAAAAGAAGAGATGATTTGATCATCATATTGTCTTATATTGCTAAAAACCTCTTAATAATTATATAAAAAGTGAATGAACCACGTATATTAATGTAGTAACGTAGTGTGTAAATATATTAAATAAGAAACGAAAAAAATATATCTTCTATTAGATTTGGTTTCTGTAGAACATCAAAAACATGATAACAGCACTAAATTAGTAGTGTGTTTGTTTAGATAGTTCGTAGATGATATAAACGGTTTAAAACTATCCATGGTTTGTTATTAGCACTGGTATTGCTCCAAGACAAACGAACGGTGCTTTGTCAACTAGTGGTTGGGTTCAGCGAAAGAGGACAACGTTTTAGTCGCCCGGTTTGACTGCCAACTCCTCCTCTTCTTATTCTCTGTTACCGCTCTTGTTCCGGCGGCCTCCGGGAAGCATCCAACCGGCGGCGGCTACCTGCAGAATTTGTGCCTTCACAATCTTCTGCATGGTTTAATGGTCAGCTTGAAATGATGAACGCTCTGACAGTGGCAATTTTAGAGAACATATGAAACAGGGTTGACGGCATGTCTGCAAATGGATGCTCTCCCTGCATGGAATGCTGCGTTAGAGATGAAAGAGTAAGGACCTCTCCCTGCCGGAATGTACCGGTTGCTAAAAATTATTTGAGTTGGAGTTGGACAGCGCGGTGAGTCATCACGAGAAGACGTTTGGTGGGCGGGAGGGAGAGTGAGAGAACGCGTGCGTGCAGACTGCAGAGCCCATTGAAAAGTTCAGACAAGTCATCCGCACGGCGGACTCGCCGCCGGCCGGTCTCTCCCCCTCGGTCGGCGGTCGGTCCCGCCCGTGCATGTTACGACCAATCAATCAATCGCAGATGGCGGCCACGCCACGCCACGCGCGATCGATCGGCACCGTCGCGCACATACAGCAGATTGTTAAACGCTTAAGGCCGCGTGCTGCCTCGTTCCCATCCCTTAGGACGATGATGCTACGTTGATCTTCTAAATTCATATGTTTAGCCTAAAGTACATAACTTGTGTTCCTCCCTAGTTCTTGCAAAGCCACCTAATCAAGCCTCACCTCATTTGTAGTTATAACATGTTCATCATGTTCAGCTGAAAGCAAACTAAAAAAAAACATATTTTTTTTACCTTAGCTCTTTCTTTATTGTTCATTGAGCAGTTCAAATGCTTTGATTGCTTATCAGATAAGAGGTCAAAATACACACTAGGCGGAGCCCAGGAACGGAGACCGGCTGCAGGTCGGTTGGCTTTGTTTTCCCTTGTTTTTGATCGGAAATCGCAGCCACCGCGAAATGTCGGGGCTTTTGCGCGCGCGGGGATATGTTCATGTTAGGCAGCGGAAAGGCGCGTCATGACGCGGAAAGTCAAGCGAGTCGTCATGTCCCCCGATGTCAAGGGTTGCTGCTTTTTCCACTGGTTCCTGCGTTGCGTTCACCGAAACGGCTCCATTCCATGGCGTTACAAGCACAGTTGCTACTAGCTGGTCAGGGTCACAGACTGCACGTGCGTCTAGCCGTCTACTTGCGAGTTCGGATTCACGTGGAGTCAAAATTCGACGTTGGTGATTAATGCTATCAACTTGTAAGCTAAGGAGCTGGGGCATATGAGATTAATCCACGTTACAACTGGTTGTTGTACCATAATTACTTCCCTAGTCCAACGAGGAGCTAAATCCACGAATCTACCTTCCATCTGCATGCATTGTTCCTGCTCGGCACAAATCCTTTTCGCACAACGCCATCTCCATCTGACCATTTCCTAGTAAAAGGGTTGCACTATCGCCTCACCGCTGCCACTCTACCAGTAGGGATGGCAACGGGTTTAAAATCCGCGGGTTTGAAAAAATCCATCTGTGAAGAAACCCGCGAAACTCAGTCAAATCTGTGTCCGTGAAACTCACGGGTTTGAAATCAAACCCATGCCCGAACCCGTCGGGTACCCGAAATCGACGGGAAACCCGCGGGTTCAACGCAATGACAACGGGCGTGGGCAACGGATGACGGCATAGCGACTGGCAGATTTGCTAGATCGGAGCTTGAGGCGACTGATGACGGGCAGATGTGGCAAATCGGAGCTCGGGTGGCCGATGACAGAAGGATTCGCTAGATCGAAAGCGACGGGCGCATGCGTCGGCCTGGCGTGGAACGGCGGAAGCGGCGGAACAGCAGGCCATGGCTGGCGCGAAACGACGGAAGCGATGGGCGTAGGCACCAGCCTGGCGCGGAATAGCGGAAGCGATGGAACGGCGGAACAGCAGGCCATGGCTGGCGCAGAACGACGGAAGCAACGAGCGCAGGCGTCAGCCTGGCACATGCGGCGGCTTGGCGTGGAAGCAGTGGGCGTGGGCAGTGGCATCTAGCCTAGCGCAGCTGCGCAGACACAACAGTCGACGGAGGAGTGAAGGATTGCTAGTGCTAGACAATGGCAGAGTGACTGGGTGAGGGTGTGGGCTGAACTGCTAAGGCATTTTACATTTGGGCTGGCTGAACTGCTCGAGCACTAAACATTGGGCCAAATTTTTGGGAAAAAAATATTAATCAAGTACCCACGGATACCCGTGGATTTAAAACTAAACCTAAACCTGACCCAATACTAAACGGGTACCCAAACCCGCAAACCCACGAACACAAATTTAAACCTAAACCCATACCCATCGGATACCCGAACCCGCAGATAAAATTGCCATCCCTATCTACCAGCCACGCAACCAAGACTCTCACACAGTAGTGGCGCATGCACAACCCTGTTTGGGAATAGCTTCTACTTAATAACTACAACTAGTTTCAGAAAGAATCTCTAGCTTCCCTAAATAATCCATATTATCTCTAAGACTGTAAAACTCAATAACTACAAAATTTTGAAATGAACTAATACCTAGAAACTGAAAACACTATCTTCCACAGATTCTCAGCAGCTAGACATTCACTAGCGGATTCTCGGAATCTTCAGGCCCAAGGCATGCAAGTTTAGGGCATCACATCCTCCCATTTTCATCTTCCAACATTCTAAACAGAGGATTATCCGGCGTGTCATATGATGCAGAGAACAGCCCAAATTTCTTTCGAGAGAAGAGGAAGGGAAACAAACAACAATCGTGTAGAAGGCCCAAAGGGGGACAGGGGAAGTAAGGTCAGTGCCGCCTAGTTGTACACCATGTATTTCGGCGTCGCGCTGAACTTCTGATAGCCCTTGATCACCTTGTTCACTGCGTCCAGGAAATCCTTCTCCGTGACCGTCTTCCTGCGGGCGCGGATGGCATACATGCCCGCCTCTGTGCACACACTCCTTATGTCGGCCCCTGTTGTAACAGACACAGACAGGTGCACATGAAAAAATTGACAGTTCATCACAAATGGCATGGAACAGAAACTTGCTGGAGAATATGAACTATGTCAAGCAAGAATACTCAGCACTTACCAGTGGAGTTGGGGCAGAGGCGAGCGAGCAGCTCAAACCGGATGTCACGCTCGCAGTTCATGGTGCGGGTGTGGATCTTGAAGATTTGGGTGCGGCCCTCCAGGTCTGGCAGGCCAAACTCGACTTTCCTGTCCAGCCGCCCTGGACGCAGCAATGCAGGGTCCAAGGTATCAGGCCTGTTGGTGGCCATGAGGACCTTAATATTTCCTCTAGCATCAAATCCATCGAGCTGGTTGACAATCTCGAGCATAGTGCGCTGGACCTCATTGTCACCCCCAACACCATCATCGAAGCGAGCACCACCAATGGCATCAACTTCATCAAAGAAGACAATGCAAGCCTTCTTGGACCGGGCCATTTGGAAGAGTTCCCGGACCATGCGGGCCCCCTCACCAACATACTTCTGAACTAGCTCACTTCCTATGACACGGATAAAGCAAGCATCTGTGCGATTGGCCACTGCTCTAGCAAGAAGTGTTTTCCCAGTTCCAGGAGGGCCATAGCATAGGACTCCCTTCGGAGGATCAATACCAAGCTTGACAAACTTTTCTGGGTGAAGCATAGGAAGCTCAACAACCTCACGCATCTTCTCAATCTGCTCCTTGCATCCACCAACATCATTGTAAGTCACATCAGGTTTTTCTTCAACAGTCATCATGGTAACGCTTGGATCAATCTTGGGTGGCAAAGGAATTTGAATCTGGTACTTGTTTCGATCAACTCTGCATAATACACAGGGTGAGAAACAGCACAATCCAATTGATAATATAATTACTTCAACTGACTCAGGAACAGCATCATATGAGTGCAAACAAATATGTAGAACACAAAATGCTGTTTATGCAACTGCTGAGAAATGACTAGTGAGCTTAGTATTATTTCACGTCTCCTCACTTTTGATCAAAAGAGTATAGGACACTGATGAAATGGCATCGTTTTATATGAAAGAGAAGAATGTATGGCCAAGTAGCACAGATGGCCTGATGCTCAAACATGAGTTCCTCGCATCCCACATGTTCTTAGAACTTTAGTGGCCTTAAGAACAGACATACAACATGCTGCAAGGATAACTACCGTAACCTGCATCTTTACCTTAAGCTAAATCCTTGTGCAGGATCATACCAATAATGGAACTTCAATGTTAGTTATTATCTTAAAATGATTCTTACCAAATAGTGACCTTCCGTTTGTCATATATCAGTGCTACAGAACTGAGAACTGCCATTAGAAACTAGGCACTTTGGTTTAAAACCAGTTTGCTCCTAACACTATCTGTTGAATGAAAGCGTTAACAAGAAGCATAAGCACAGTAACCTTTCATTCAGTACTGCAGAGTGCAGATTTGCCATTAAAACTAATATCATTGTAAATTTAGTATATCGTACAGCTCGATTTAAAACCAGTTTGCACCTAGCACTGTGTGTTGAATGAAAGTATTAACAGGAAGCATAATCAGATACAAGCTTTTAAAGCACAATTTAAGTAAAAATGTTAGAACATGCTACAGTGAACAAGAAACCTACCCAACTCGCATCCCTTCCTCAATATCAGTGGGGGAAACCTTGTCGCCTAACCCAACCACAAACTGCAGTGTCCCATAAAATAAAAGGTTAAGAGAAAAGTCAGTGCTAAACCTCCAGTAGATTTTTTTGGATGAACCTCCAGGGAAGATGACTAGCAAGTAATAAAAGCTTGACTCACCTTTGCAATTTGCTTTACATTTATGACATATTTGGCATCGTCGGTATTAGGGCTGATGATCTTAGTACATCTAGCGACCTTGAACATAAGGAAACCTATTAGTTGAAAGGCACCTAAGAAGCACAAGGGAATATTGATAATATGCACCGTGCATGAAAATGTCAGTTAGGTGAACATCATGCTAATATACCTGCAGGGGTTGCTCCTCCTGCATCATCTGCTTATCAGATACAAGATCCCACTGGCTTGGTGGAGCCAATCCTGTGTCAGACTCTTTAATTCCTGAAATTCGTTAACAGTTCAGATGAGCTCGATGCAACAAGTTGGAATAATGGAATTACACAAGCACTTGGGTAGCACACTAATTCCTAAATTGACAAGAAAAATATTTCACCAGCACGCACCACAAAGGTCATTTATCTTCTTCGCCATCTCTTTGATTTCCTTCTCGACCTTCTTGATGCTGGTCGAGTAAGGTCCCAGGCCCTATCAAACATCACGCCATGTAAAAATCAGCAAAAATCAGCTAGATCAACGGGCCGGAATTGAGCAGATGGTATATATCTGTGAGATGAAGAAAATAATATTTCACACCACAAAGAAGCAAAACACAGCATCCAACTAAAATAATTTCATCTTCTGAGAAAACTTAATTCTCCGCACTATAACAGCGCAAATTCTACGCGTCAAAATGATAATAGTTTCCGGCAACGAGCGCCCTGTGCAGATAGGAGTGTGAGCACGAGACGTTGAAAACCCTAGATCTGCCACGAGCGCGACACCATAGCTATGGAACAGAAACCCTAACCCTGTATCAGCTCAGATCGACCAAAAATTCACTCTAGCGAGACGAGGGAGACCGATCCGATCTGCGGGCACTCACATAGGTTTTGAGGAGGGCGATGTCGTCCTCGTCTAGCGGGCGGGGGTTTTTCTCGTTCATGATATCGTCTTCGGGCTCCGGCGCCATGGCTCCCCTCCTTCCTCTCCTCCGGCGACGGTGACAGAGCACTCGCGGCGGAGGCGGCGGCGGCGACGAGGAGGAGAGATGCAGGGTTAGCTCGGTTTGCCGGTGTTGGTTGCTGCGTAGTACTCGTATTTAACACTTTCTTCGTTTTCTTTTCCTTCTCAGCTGCGGAATACTTTTGCCGTCCGATCTTGATCCGACGGGTGGCATGAATACCGAAAATTATTCTCCTTTACTTTTCCTTTTTAAAAATCTACCTGGTGCTCTGACGGCGTATGCGTAGACTGTTATGTACTTGTTACATTTTTATCTTGCTGTTTATTCATGCGTATCATCTGGGACAAACGTTTAAAACAGGCCGGATAAGATAGAAAAAACCAATTATTTGAGGTTTAACTGAATGAATTTAATGCTAAAAAATTAATAAACAATTTTAGAACAGAAACTCTGATAAATTTCATATAGGATTTTTTAAAAAAATGCACCGTTTAAGAGCAGTGCTCGAACCTAGCCCAAAAACAAGTCTGAAATGAACCTTAGAAGACAGGAATTCAGCAGAATAAATTCATGTAGTAGAGATTGTAAATTTCCATGTTGAATTAGGATGAGCTGATCATGAGGACATTTTAGATTCATTCACCAATCACTGATGTAACTAAGAGATGGAGACTAATAGAATCAGATGGGTAAAATTTCAGCTCCCAAGTGAAATGGAAATCACCTTCTACCGGACAAAACTTCTCCCTAACCAACCCCCTTCTGATTCCTGACCAACAGAAGGTATACATGGTAGTGCTAACAGTAGGTACGCAGTTTTACAAGGTTACAGGTAACTGTGGCAGCAGATCAAAATTAGTCCTCCGTAGCGTAATATTGCGGGGCAAGTTCAGCCAGCCACAAGGGATCAATCCGGGTCAAGTTCTTGACATAATTCTGACTTGTCCGAACCAACTCGTTGAAGACGACACAATCTGGCTTCGTTCGGAAAAGAACAGATGAAGGATGGATGTGCACGCTCTGACCGGTTGCAAGAGCCCTATCAATCAACAGGTGAACCAATGAGTTTGAAGGTTGGATTGAAATGTACTCTACTACGCATGCGGTAACATAGATTATAGCAGTATTCTGGGGTTCGATGCAGGACGAGATAATTAGGATGACTTATTTAGATTGGAGAATACGAAAATAGTAGTGGTGTACCTGTATGATCCATCTGGCTGTCGCATTGCAGCATTCAAGAAGAAAGCAGCCGTAAGGCATCTCCGGAATGAAACCATATCATCTCCACACGATGATAGGTTAAGCCCCATTTGTTGGACATGGCCCTGAATTTGGCTGCAATAAACAAAATTACCTAGGTCGTCCGCTCACAGCATACTATGAAATTCATGGAATGGACTCTTCTTCCTTTACATTTCTTAAAGTCTAACACATCAGGTTAATTTGAAATCTTGAATATTTTCCAATGGTCCTAAAGGAAATGTTAATAGAAACTAAAGAAATAGTTTTTTCACCCATAACAAATAAATAGTTCAATTGCTAATGTTTTACAAATACAATGAAGCCATGCTTTGTGATCAGTGCAGTATGGTTAACTGTTAAGACCAAATAGACAACCCTGAGAAGGCCATTGTGCTTAGCAAATTACAGCTACAGTCAATTCAAAATCTACAGCAGCCATGGTTTTCACCATTTAAGCATCATATCAAGCAAATCTGATATGATAGTTCAAGTCTTCCATCAAGAGCAGTATAAAACTAACCTGTGAACATCACGAGCATGTCTTAGAGATCGATAATTGATGAAGTTTTCCCTGCACCATCTGTTTAAAGCCTTTTCCATTGTTTTTTCTTTGGCATTTGCATTTTTGCTCTTCTCCACACATTCTGCAGCAGCTCGATATACATTCACCAAGGTTATGTGGTCTCCCTCCGAGCTTTCAAAATTCTTCCTAGCAGCTCTTGCCTGTACAAGAATTAAGGATCAATAATTGCCCTAGTAAGTTAGCGACACGTTGGATTTCTTTAGCTCCAGCTTAACAGGGGTAGAACCTACCAAAATACATGTTAAAACATAGCATTCCTCATAAGTATACAAATGACAAATCATGAGAATTTCAAGCCTAAAGATTTCACAGTAAACGATTTCACGACATAACTAAATAAATCATCAATCTGCAGGACCTAGAAATGAATGTTATGTTTCTCACAACAGGGTGAACTCCACTCCATCGAAAGATAACTGAGAGCAGGTGTTACAGTGTTGAGTTTAAACAATGATCTGGTCTGTCGAAAGTTAATACTGATGGTACAGAATATTCAATGGAATTCAAGATGTGTTTACAAAAAGATATATTTCATGCAATCTATTTATTGATCAGCCATTCTAGAATCTGAAAGGCATTTAGTGCCTGGAATTGCAAGAAATGTATAATAAGATCCAATAGTACCACTGGAATACACACCCATAATCTCCAGTAATAACCTTTTATGGGACATTTAATCACTTGATAAGTTGATATGATTCAAATAGAATACCTCTTCTAACTTCTCACGGGGGGAGAAGAAAATAGATTCCACTGAAAGCATAGAGACCACAATCAACATCTCTTCCAAGCACTTGAATTCATTTGACACTATTAGTGCCTTTGAGTACATTGGATCCAAAGGCAGCCTAGCCATCTGACGACCAATTGGATCCGATAACTTATAATCATCAGTCAGAGCACCTAGTAAAATCAGCTGCTCCAATGATTTCAAAATAGCTGTCCTGCATTAGGTTTGAGACAAAATAGCAGAAACTCAGCATAGAAATAAAGCAGCTTGCTATTAAACTTCAGTGAATTTAATTGGGAAGCTCGTATAAACTCTCATGTTTGAAGTTTTTATTGAAAGCATACATCATGAGTTTTCTAGTTCTTTAATTAGGGGTTTTGCTTTACCTATAAATTGAAGCTAGGATACTCCAAATACAACATATAAATGTAATGACTAGCAAGCATTTTGTAATGATGATGGTGTTAATGCTTCCGTTATACACAAATTAAGTTTTCATGTTTTCTTCAGATGAGTAAGTTTTTGTTTTATCTTTCTTTTCATAAGCCACAGATGCACTTTTTGAATGACACATTGCTATGTTAAGGCCTGCTATAGTAATCAGGCAGGGGTAACCCCAAGCATTTTCATCTACATGTAAAGGATTAAAAGAACAGAAGAACACAGCTTACCTTGATGGTTTCTCCATAAAATCAAAACCTATGATGTCATCAATTCCAAGAGCTTTGAGCTGTAGTACAACATTTGCGAGGTTACACCGCTTGATCTCAGGCACAGTAGAATCCACTAGCTTATCAAACTCACTTTCTTGGAACAATCGATAGCACTTCCCTGGCCCCTCCCGTCCAGCACGGCCACTGAGGTGTGGAGCATGAGGTAAGAGAAAGCACACACGAGTTAAAAATGCTTAAAAGTTATTTACCTCCTCTGAAGAGCCTGCGCTTTCGAAACTGGGATAATGATTAGAGATTCCATTCCAGTTACTGGATTATACGCACGAGCTTTGACCATCCCAGGGTCAATAACATATTTGATACCAGGTATTGTTACAGAAGTTTCTGCAATATTTGTTGCTAAAACGACCTGACAGAGACAAACTGAGCATCAGTCTGTGCTGCAAACCTACAATGGCATTCCTGCCATGATGCATAGTTTTGTTCACAGCAGATAAATTATTTTAGACAGATCATCAATGTATAGTCCATAACTCCATATGGCATTCCAGGAATGATGTATACTTAGACATTAGTATATCATTTCCCTCATTATCAATGTGCACAATTATGGTCACATGCATAGCTGACAATTAAAACATCCAGTGCTCCTGATTGCATTCTTCCTTTGCAACTGCATGCTCTAATGAAATGTGTTTTTGTTTACTACAAGCAACCCATTCAGCTCCTCCAGTAAGTAATGCCCAGAAGGAACATCAGGCAAAAAGAGCAGCAATTGAACAACCCATCAGTAAGGAAAGTGAAGCATAGGATAGAAATAAGGTCTTAAATTGCGGGTTAGCAAGGCACTAGTTTTCCAGAACTATGCCGCAAAACTGCGAAAATAATGATTTAAACACCTCGTTGGAATGAAGGAAAGTAAATATATGAAAAATGTAGTGTATCAGGTTTACCTTGCGTGTTCCAGATGGTACGGGATTAAAAGCATTCATTTGTTGCTCTGATGGAAGAGATGAATAAATAGGTGTAGTCCATATCTTACTGCTCTGTGGTGGAAGTTGACGAACACGCTCCTGAATAAGTCTTTCTAGTGACTCAATCTCCTCTTGGCCAGTCAAAAATGCAAGAATGTCTCCAGGTCCTTCCTCCAAATGGATCTATAAAAGGCAAACACCAAAATATGAAGTTTTTGCACAAAGAGCTTGCTAGTTGCTACATCAAGTCATAGTTCAATTAGTAGCAAAAGATTGCATATTCACTTGTGATGTTTCTGACAAAAGTTTCTCTTTCCAAGATCCTATTTTATCTGGATTCAAATTTCCTATCCTCTGCCATCCACATCCTGCATGAGAAATGCTCACCTGAAAGATAGTAACTAGTGTAGCATCCAGATAATCTGATTCAGGCTGATAAGTGTATAGTATGTCGACAGGGTATTGCCGTCCTTCAATGTGTACAGCTTTAGCGCCACCAAAATAATCTGAAAAACACTTGGCATCCAAACTGGCAGACATAATTATCAGCTTTAGAGGATCAGTTTTTATTCCCTGGGGTGACTTCAGAGTAAAATATTGAGAGTGATCTTGTGTGTCAGGCAGAATCTTTCCATTCTTATTGGCATAAACAGATCGGGAATGTTGCACCTTTTTCAACAAACCCAACAAGACATCAGTATGGACAGTTCTTTCATGAGCCTCATCAACAACTATAACACTATACTTAGACAAGAGTGGATCCAGAAGTGCCTCCCTGAAAATCCAAGGCAATGCTTTTATTAAGAGGAAAATTTGAAAAGAAAAGGTTAGAGATCATAGTTGTTACGGCGACACGGCGAAGCGTGGCGACCTACTACCTTCACAACTTTACAGCGCTTATAACGCGCGGCGTGGCGTCGCCATAGACACATCGGCATGGCGAACAATATAGAAAATAGTTTATAGGATTTAGAAAAATATATCAATATATAAGTACTAAATTGCAAATAACAATAGCAATTTAGCATTATAAAAATAGCAATACAATATCAAGTTACAATAATGTTAATTTAGATACCTTATAAGATAAAAAATATATAATTAAAATTACAATAACACATTTAAAATTATGTCTAATATTATATTTAAAGGTTCAGTTAATAATCTATTTATATAAACTTGACCAAACAGCCTATTTAAAGCCTAGCCCATTTCTAACCCTAACTTCTCTCAATCTCTCCCACTCCCCCCTCTCTCTCTCTGTCACTGTTTGGATCCATGACGGGATAAATACCGTCGGGAGGATAGCCGGACGGCATCGGCTGCTAGGGATGAGAGGTAGACTTAGGTTAGGAAGAAGAACATTGAGACGGGAGACTATACTTCTTCTTTCTTCATTGATTTCTTGATGAATACAACCCTATTTATAGAGCCTACAAGACTTATCTCTTTAACAAACTCTAATCTAATCTGCTATTTTAAAGGAATAACTAACCTAATCCATTACGACTCTAGGACTCTATCCATTGACCTGTTAGGACTCTCAATTACAGACCTAGACTCTTATTAACTGCTAGACTCTAATCTGCCCTAGACTTTAATCTGCCGCATTGCTACAATACCCGCGGTACTGTTCACAGGGATGGGCCTGTGCCTAGTATTCCTGGCCCACAGCCCATGACACTACATCCCTCCTTTTGAGCAGCTCGTCCTCGAGCTGCAGGACGATCTCAAATCTAACTCGACGCCTAAAACAAATAAGACTCAAGCCTTTTACATCTTAGCTTGCTATAATATTTAGAAAGAAAAGACATCGCATCTTGAAACTTACAGGCCTAGGTGGTCCCCATCCTAGTGCTCTCGCAGAAAGGATGAATCTTAGCTAAAACAAAAGCCATGTGCGAGGTGGAGACTCGCCTGCAGATGGTCCTGGTCGGCTTAGATCTATCCTTTACATCATCGTAGAAGCCGCTGTAGTTGTTGGATGGGAATGACAACTCTCTCTTCTTCTTGGAAAGCTATCACGCCAGTGTCGCTTGGAGCCGACGCGTCGCTTGGATCGCAAGGAAGATGGGCGACGATGTAGCTCGACGACCACCAATGGCGGCGACTGGGTTGTTGTAGCGACCGGCGTTGTCGTCACTATGTCCAGCGTTGCATGTTCGGAACGCCTTTTCTCCACCTCCTGCTTTATATGTCGCTTCACCTCTTTCGCCTCATGCTTCGCCCGCAACACGTCCACCAACTCTTTCACGTCTTTCAACATCTTGATCGTCTACGAGATAAGTGTCGTGGCGCTGCTAGCCATGGGCAGCTGCTCCCACCGGATGTCCATCCAGCAGCAACCGTCGTAGATGGCGCGAGCGTGGAGGGTCTTAAAAACATGCTCCGCGTCTGCCCGAGATCGGAATGAGACAAAGGCCTCTACACACACTCCCATCTAGTGCATGTAGATCTCATCTGCCCCATACGCATCGAAGACCTGATGAAGTACATCCTTGTTCACCGGGTAAAGCGGATTGATCACTTTGACACAAAGGGTTTACTCGAAATTGAAAGCCATGGTGAGTGGCTCTGATACCAAGTTTTCATGGTTTGGATCCATGACGGGATAAATACCGCCGGGAGAATAGCCAGACGGCATCGGCTGCTAGGGATGAGAGGTAGACTTAAGTTGGGAAGAAGAACATTGAGACGGGAGACTATACTTCTTTCTTCATTGATTTCTTGATGAATACAGCCCTATTTATAGAGCCTACAAAACTTATCTCTTTAAC
>KE372970.1:18182-55684 GCA_000418225.1 Zizania latifolia | reverse complement strand
TGTGGCGAATAGCCAAAAACTGCCATAGCGATATGGCGACGATATATCGTCGCCATAACAACTATGCTAGAGATACAAACTTAGTCATCCGTAACATGATAAGATATAGTTGAAATTGAACTTTACTATTTATTGTCTAAAAAAACAGTCTCAGAAACAAGAAATGGCACATAGTAAAAACTACAACAGTACAGAAGCTGAATAAAATTATTATAAAGCTAAATATTTAATCTGCATAATTAAATGATAGACGAACTTTACTCTCAGGTTTAGGTCAATGCGGATGTAAGGATGAACATTGGTACAAATGCTTGAATATCTAAGGGACTAGCAGTGCCACCAAGCTGTGATGAATAAAATGTATGTGTTTAGTTTAAGATTTTTTCTTCGTGTATATGAATTCTAACTCATAAATGACTTATTCATATAATTCGAACATCTTCCAAAAACATGACCAGTTAGCCATCATCCTCAATACAGAAAATCAAAGTTGTATCCCTCGAAAAAAGAAACAGTCTATCTATGTGAATTTAACCATCTTGATTTCAACAATCAAGCCAAAGATAGATAGCAGTATGGTAACTTTCTATGCCCAGATTCTAAATAGCTGAGAGACTAGTATATCAGCTGCAATGAAAGAACTTACATAAAACGATAAACCACACAATAATAAACAATTCTGCAAATACAATATTACCTTAGAAGCAAACCATCGGTCATGTACTTAATCCTCGTTGCATTTGATGTGGAATCATCAAATCTAATGGAGTAACCAACCTTTTTTCCCAACTGATCATTGCATTCCTCAGCAACACGCTTTGCTACTGTGACTGCTGCAACTCTTCGAGGCTGAGTTATGCCAATGACTTTTCCATCCTGACAAAACCCAGCATCATACAAAAATTGTGGCAACTCTGCGTAAAAAATACACAAGAATATATGTTTCCTCAATCAGCTAACTTGAAATGAATAGCACAATGATATCGTAACAAATTGTTAGATAGTGAAAATTGCATCTTCAGTAACTGATGAAGATTTTCTTCTTAAAATAAACCAAATAAAGAAAATGCCATAGGTATTGGCCAAACAATCCGTAAGAATGATTTTCCTAAGGACCAAACCCACTATGGCACAACAATCCGATGAGATTAGGGAGAGAGGATCTTAGAATTTCTGAAATTCTCTTTTGGCTGGGATCTGACACACCCACCATTTGGTTGGCTGTCGAATAATGATCTCTTCGAAATTTTCAAATCCGTGAGCCACTTGCTGCGTCAGTTCGACAATTATATGCACACAACAGTGGCATCATAATTGCCAGAGTACCCAAACTAAGGATCACAAGCATCACAAAGCTATGAGTGCGTGTTGCCTTGTTCACAATCAACAATATGTGATGAGAACATTACATAGTAACAAACTTACGAGTTGTCTTGCCACTCCCAGTCTCGCCGACAACGATCAGTGTGTCATTCTTCCTCACCTCCTCAACAAGCCTCTTCTCCACTGCACCATTATCAGCAACAAATTTAATCCCTGATAACATGACACCAAAATCAGCGTACAGAGGAATCAAACTGCGCAAACTAACCTGAGGCGATGGGGAGCGATTTCCTCTGCTGCCGAATCAGCTGCCTCCTCCTGCCCACCCGTACAAAACCCATGCTCAGTCCCCATGCCAGTTGAACTAACTAAATATATTGAAACGAAATCGCGGGGAGGCGGCGAGAGTGTGGCACCTGGCATTATGCTGCTGCTTCTGCGGAGAAACGCCGGAGGAAGAGAACGACGGCATCTCGGACGCCGCGGTGGCAGTGTTTAAAAAAGCGTCCGCCTAGGCCGCCTAGGCGCTGAGCGCCACCCCACCGCTCCGCCTTTGCCCTGCGCGATTGGATTAGGCCGGATTCCGCCTAGGCGGTGCTAGGCGTCCTGGGCGGCGATGCAGCGGCGCGGGCTAGGCGCGCCGAGGCGCAGATCGGGCGCTCCGAGGCCGAGCCAGCGCGCGGCGCACGGTGCGGCGAGTCAGCGCGCGGCGCGGTGAAGAGGGGAAGAGGAGGAGGCGGCAACTGTGGGGGAAGAGAAGTGGCAGCGAGCCAGCCGCCAGCGCGCGGCGCGGTGAAGAGGGGAAGAGGCAGCGGCGGCTGTGGGGGGAGAGAAATCGGATAAAAACGGATTCGGACGGATATATCTTTTTCATTTTTTTTCTTGAATTAGAATTCGAATTCGAATTCGAATACTATGAGATACGAATACGAGCATGATTACGGATATTTATTGGAGCAAGATAATATTTTCTACTTTACAAATACAACATGTAGATAAAATACAAATGCTCTTTTATTACGTGGAGTCTTATATATATAATAAGATGTTTTTAATTAAAATACTTTCGAAAATAAGTTTTTTTTTTCTAAATCTCAAAATCTTTCAAAATATTCTATTCCTTTTTAGTCTAGTAGGAAATTTTAGATTTTTCAATCTTAAAAATCTCCCAATTTCTAAATTTTTCTAAATGTGCGAAACAATATTTTCTTTTCTTTTCTCATTTCCCTTTCTTCCTTTCTCTTTCTTCTTTTTCTCCTTCCTCTCTACTTCCTGTTTCTTTCTTCCTCATCTTCCCTGTTCCTAACCACACCGGCCATGCGGATCAATCCCACGGACTACTGTCGTGGCGTGGTGAGGTGATGGGGGTGACCGTGACACAGCCGGTGCGCGGCAACAGGGCGACGGAGGTGGCCACAAGGCGGCCGTGGCACGGTAGGTCTCACTATTCAGATGTCAGTGTGCAGCTATGTGGACAGCCACCTCAGCGTGTCCTGCCACGTGGACAGACACATCAGCAAAATCGTCATCTCAAACTATCTCGAAGGGTTATTTGTTCAGTATAGATTAGTTCGGGGGTTAGAAGCCCGATTTTTTAGTTTGGGGGAAATATTAGTTACAACTATAGGGATTTGTAGACTTTTTTCATTATTATCTACCCTACTATATAATTGACGAGTTGAGAGAGTGGACACATCACCCCTCTGGTAAATCTCAGCACTTTATCTTTAATCATCTACCATCTGAAAAATCTCAACATTTTATCTTTACTCTATTAAAAATAAAAATATTAAATCCCAGTCATTCCTTTCAGCGCAAAATTATAGGAGATTAGATCGATCTCTTTCCTCCCACATATTTCCATAATGACCAGTCAAGACTTTTCAGATTATCTAGATTATTCCTTTTATAAGATGTATATCTTTCCGTATAATAACTTTACATTTAAATGACTTTCTTAGTGGATGTATATCTTTCTGTATAATAACTTTTCATTTAAAGGACTTTCCTTAGTGGATGGATATATTTCCGATTAAAGACATTCAATGTAAAAAACTTTTTTTAGTAAGCTGATATATTTTTCTCTAATGACTTTCCTCATACTGAGATCTTTCCTTTTTGGTTTGATCTCTTTCCATCTAATGTGAGCGCCATGATCAGAATATGCTTTCTTTCTATATGGATGAGTTCCCGATTTTCACAGCGTACTCTATAAAATGGGAGACCCGACCCAAGCAGAACACACCTATTCTTCCTGCTCGACAGTCCTACTTCCAAAACTATCTCGATCATTAGTTTCGCTGGAGGAACTTCGAAGGGCTGTCCAAGGGCAGTCCAACTCCCAAAACTATCCTGATGGCTTGGACTGCAAGCAAATATTTTTCTTGTGCTTTTATTTAATTATTTGAGGATATGACAGTTTGATTTGCATCTGTAATTGTTTTTTGATGCTGCTATAATCTTTCTAACTACTAAATTAAAGTTCTAAAGAATTTAACTCCTGACTAATAATATAATTGTTTTTTTATTTTTATCAGTGTGTAGCACGGATACAATACTAGTATATCTCATCTGTATGGTGACCATGAAAAACTTTCATAAGCACACACTAAACTATTGTTTGCTCGTCTATATCCGTTTATACTGAACGGAAATTAATTGAACCGTTTCCAGCTCTGGCGGCAATGGCAAGAATCTTTCTAAACATCAATGCAAAATCTGAAGACTGACCCTAGCCAAAGCAAATCTCATTTTGGACATGTTATAGCCAAAGCAAAATCTGTATACGGATCCTAGCCAAAATCAATCTCATTGGGAGCGATCCGCAGCTATGCCAACGGCCGTAATTTGGTATCGTGAGGGGCACTAGAAGGAGCAAGTCAGTTTTGGTGTTCATCTGTCAGGTTTGTTTGGATTCATACATTTGTCTCTTCAGATGCATCCTGCAATGTCGGTTGTCATACATCTGTGTCTCCAGAAATAAACATTTTGCACCCACATTTCTTGCTTTCTACACACAAACTAGCCTTTCAGTGTCAAACCACATAACTAGCCTCGTTTGAACCCCATAAATTTTTAAAAAAGATCAACTGAATTCTCTTAAGATTCCAACATATTTACTCGTACAGCTAGCTAAAAAAAAGTTGATAACAAGCTGGAAACACTTTCCTGGAGTTTTTTCTTTCTGCAATTTTTTGACCTGTTTTTATTTCGGTTCTTGAAAATGAGTCAATTTATTAGAGACCGTCACATAAACCACTCAAAAACGTATAAGGAGGTGCTTTTTAAGAGCATCTTCAAGAGAAGCTCTAAAGAACTCACTTCTCTAAATTTTAGAGATTATAATTAAAAACTTAGCTCTAATAGATACTCTAAAAGACTCCTAAAAATGAGACGCTCCCTAAATCTTCCTTCATCCTCTCTAAACTTAGAGTATCTCTAAGAGAAGCTCTAAAGAACTGATTTCTCTAAATTTTAGAGATTACAATTAAAAATTTAGTTATAACAAATACTCTAAAAGATTCCTAAAAATAAGACACTCCCTAAATCTTCCTCCATCCTCCCTACTTATAGGGAGTGACTCTCATTCTCTATCCGCTCTATTCCCACCTGTCGGTGATACAAGATGTACAAATAAAAAAAAAGATGAGAGATTTAATAAGTATGGTCTACATGCCGATGATACAAGAATAAAATATAGGAAATATGATATCGGGAGTCTACTGAAGAGTAATAAGAATTATGGATTAAATTTTATTGAGAGGACTCACTATATAAGATTTTAGAGAAAAAAATAATAACTCTCTTGAAGATGTTCTTATAGAGAGTGACTCTCATTTTTTATCCGATCTGGTCCCACCTATCGGTGGTACAGAAGATATAAATAAAAAAATAGGAGAGATTTGATAAATAAGGTCCACCTGTCGATGATACAAGAGTAAAATATAAGAAATATAATTTAGAGATTAAATTTTATTAGAAGAACTTTCTACATGAGATTTAGAGATTAAAATTTAGGAGGATTTTTATATGAGTTTTCTCGCTTAACCAAAGAGCATTTTAAGGCTTTTTTTTTTAAAAATTCCTAAAAAATAATATTAAAATTAAAATAATCGGGCAAAAATGTAGATGCATTTTGGGCCGAAATGCTACTACTCGGCCCAGTACAGTACATATCAGCCTGACTCACTTACACCAGTGATCTTAAAACCCTAGCTCCCCCGTGAACAAATCTGGTCCGTCCATCTAACCGCAGCAGTCAATCTGTACCGTTGGGATAACCACCCTTCCCCTACATATAAGCCGCATTCGTCTCCCGCCGCCCCCGCAACCTCCGAGCTCTCGTCACCGGCGGCGGAAGGAAGGAAGAAAGGAAGCAAGCGGCGAGGCCAGCCATGGTGAAGGGACGCACGGGGCAGCGCGTCAGGCTCTACGTCCGTGGCACCATCCTCGGATACAAGAGGTGTGTGGAGCGTGGATGGATCGTCTCCCTTGCTCCGGATTTGCGCATTTTTCGCTGCGGTTTTTGGTGCGCTAATGGCAGCGGTGGCGGAGCTAATCTGGTGGTGTGGTTGAGTGCAGGTCGAAGTCGAACCAGTACGAGAATACGTCGCTTGTGCAGATCGAGGGCGTCAACACCAAGGAGGAGGTGGCGTGGTACGCCGGGAAGCGCATGGCGTACGTGTACAAGGCCAAGACGAAGAACAGCGGCACCCGCTACCGCTGCATTTGGGGGAAGGTCACCCGCCCTCACGGCAACTCCGGCGTCGTCCGTGCCAAGTTCAAGTCCAACCTCCCGGCGGAATCCATGGTGAGTGAAAACAGCATCCATGGTGTGATGCGTTTGCTGGTTGGTGTATTGTGCTCATCTCATGGTGTCGTCTTGTTTCGTGCAGGGGCGCAAGGTCAGGGTGTTCATGTACCCTAGCAGCATCTAAGGTCAGAAATGACTATTAGTTTCTTAGCTCAATGTGCCACATCTATCTTGCGATATCTATTTTGTGATAATACTGATAGGATTAGCTGCATGGTTTACTTGCGTAGAATTTGAGTAATTTGGCCATCTAGGGTTGCATCCATCCTGAATCATGACGTGCTCATACCTCCACAGATATACTGATTCTGTTATCTTGTACTTCACCACTTCGTTTCATGTTTATATGGCCATTTTGTGAGCAAACCATGGTGACAATTAATTTGCTTGCCACGATTGTTAGTGTTGTGCTTATGAGATGCCATGGTGTTAGTGTTTCTCTTTAGCTACTTGAACTTATGCTACATTTGTTTTCTATAAACTTATCAATCTTCTTTCGTAGCCACCCCAAAGCATACTCTTGCTGCTATCTGCCAGTTTTAGGATGTTAATTTCTTTCAAATTCTAATGATTAAAATATCTGGTGAAGACAATGACTGTTCAGTTTTCTGCATCGCAGCTGTTTGAATTACAGTAAGGGGTAATCACTAACCGACCTAGTATCCCAATCCAATAAGTTATGATAAGTTAATTGGTTTATATAATACGCTTTGCAGCTCCCACATGTTCCCATTTAGATTTTGCCTCACCATTACTTTGCTCTTGACATGAATAATTTATGAAGTTTGAGTCCATGCTTATCTATAACATTATATATTTCTGAATAGAGTAACTATTAGATTTCACCCAAACATTCTGTATTGACTTTACTGATACTGCATTTTGTTTTTGTTTCGCACAATGCAGGTTTGGTTGAATTAGGAAGAGTATTGCTTATTTCTTGCTTTTGTTATGAGCTGAAAGCGCCATATTATGGTGAATCCTTGCTGTGTGGGCAACTTGGACTGTTCATGTATCGAGAACCTGCAGAAGTATTTTCCAAATTTTAGCACTTGTTATATCTGCACTTATTCGCGGTATGCCTGTCAGTTTAGATCATAATTTGTATTTTGTCATCATCTTTGTTTTATGTGCATTACCACCGTTTTCTGTTTGCCAAACATCTCGATTCTGACGGTCAATATAGAGGGGAAAGTGAGTAGCGAGGGAAATGCGCCTGTTCTTGTGCATATGAACCTAGTTTCGTGAAAACTGAAATCAATGTGGCTGGAACCATGTTCGAAATGTGACTCATTATTCTCGCCAGTGAAGCTTAGCATTATTAGCATTATGAAGTGATGTTTGTGTACTGATTTTGCATTAATATTACTGAATATTTTTTTTGCAATAACTAATGCAAGATATGTTTTTGATCTAAAAATTTATAAATGCTGAGTTGGACCACGAAAGGGCCATCAGTGAGTCGTAGCCCATTACCACCTCTAACATAAGCTTACAATATATCTATCTTAGGACACATGTAGACTACGATAGCATAAATAAAAATTTTCTATCATAAGTGTGTCAAATTGTTATCATAAGTAGGTGTGATAAAGCTTTCACAGCTTATATAATTAGCCCATGGCCAGTACCCTTTGAATGTGATCAGTGCATGCTTCAAACATAAACATGATGAGGGCAATGTGCGAAGCAATTAAGCCGGCCGGCCAGCTTTAATTTGCTGCGGCCGGATTGCATGAATAAGAGGTAGGCACACCATTTAGTAAGCATGCAAAGTTTCTTAGCTGCTTCTTTGGGAAGGGCGAGAATGAACAAAACGTGAAACTGCATGAATGCATGCACACTCACGACAACTTGGTTGAATAGATGGATAGTTCAATAATGTACTCCAGATCTCTCTTCCCTCATACCATGTTCTCTCATAAACCATACAATTGCAGGAGCTATTAGAAGCTCTTATTTAAAGCCTGTGTTGATCACAAATGATACTATTGTAAAGTTAACATTTTTTCACGTCTTGCCAGCAGTTTAGCAAAATATGACCGAGTTAATAATAGTACTATCCCCTCACCATATGAAGGAGGAAGAAGAGCATGTTAATTGTTAAATGGCAATCAGGTGGTCGCCCGTGGAAGTAGGCAAGGCTAAACATGGCTGGAACCACTAGCACCGCGTCCAAAAATAACAGAGGCTAATAGACGGGAGGCCTTGCAGCAATGACCAAGTAGAGTAGAAGATAGGACATTACTGGAAATCCATTGGAGAGAGAGGGGGGTAGAGGTCGTCGATGGGGAGCTATCACGATGGCAAAGATGCGGACACGCTGGTGGCCATCTGCATCGACAAGTACAAGGACAAGAACAGCCAGAACGCCATCAAGTGGGCGCTCGACAATCTTGTCCACAAGGGCCAGACCATCGTGCTCGTTCACGTCGACACCAAAGCCACCTCAGGCGAGTACGATATCCATTTCGCTGAATTTTCAGGTTTTTTACCCTACTGCCGTTGTTCAAATTTCACGCTTAACCGAAATTGCAAACTCTTGTTGCTATCCAGAATCCAGAAAAACATATGAAAATTTCTTATCAGCCATTTGACAACGTTAACATGACATAAACTTTTGTTTTCTTCCAGGTGAAGCTATTATAAATTTAACTAAGTTTATAGAAAAAATGTTAACATATAAACAAGTAGACTATATTTTGGTTAAATTTATGACAATTTGATAGTGAATTTATTTTGGAAGAGGCAGTAGAAGGATGTTGTGCTTGTCGTTGATGTATATGAGGTAGGTGCAGGGGGAGTGGAGGATGCCGCCGGCTTCAAGCAGCCGACGGAGCCGCACATGAAGGCTCTCTTCCACCCGTTCCGCTGCTTCTGCACTCGCAAAGACGTACGTCGCGTGGGTCGTGGCGTTGTCTCTGCCCACCTCGCATGCGCCGGCTGATTCTGTGTTGGTGCAGGTCCAGTGCAAGGACGTGCTGCTCGAAGACCACGACGTCGCCAAGTCCATCATCGAGTTCTCCGCCAACGCCGCCGTCGACAAGCTCGTCGTCGGCACCTCCTCCAGGGGCGGCTTCAGGTTCAAGGCCGACATACCGACCACCATCTCCAAGGGCGCGCCGGACTTCTGCACGGTGTACGTCATCAACAACAAGGGGAAGGCGTCGTCGGTGCGGAACTCTATCCGCCAGGCGCCGCGGGTGTCCCCGCTGAGGTCGCAGATCCAGAGCCTCGCGGCGGCGGCGGCGGCCAAGCCGGAGCCGGCGCTGGCGCTGACGCAGACGCCGCACAAGTGGTCGTCGTCGTCGAGGGGGCACGACTACGCGGAGACGCCCAGGGTGGACAACTACATCCGTTCGCCGTTCGCGCGTGGGCCGACGGGGGGCGCGACGAGGAAGTCGTACGCCGACCTCAGCCACCTCTCCATGCCGGACTCGGCGGACATCTCGTTCGTCAGCTCCGGCCGCCGGAGCGTCGACCACCACGCCGTCCCGCCGCGGATGTCGGCTACCTCGGCGGACAGCTACGACCACAGCTTCGAGATGCGCACGCCCAGCAACTGGGGCGGCGACTCCTTCGGCGGCAACGATTACACCTCCTACCCCCGGAGCAGCGACTCCTCCTTCTGCTCCCTCGGCATGGTGAGCTGACGGACCCCTGCGTGCATGCTATCCAACGCAAGCGCCATGGCCACCTCGTCGGGCAGAGCTCATGGCGTGCTTCTCTGCGTGCGTGCAGGACGACGTGGAGACGGAGATGAAGCGGCTTCGGCTCGAGCTGAAGCAGACCATGGACATGTACAGCACGGCGTGCAAGGAGGCGCTCAACGCTAAGCAGAAGGCGATGGAGCTGCAGCGGTGGAAGACGGAGGAGGAGCAGAAGTCGCAGGACGCGAGGCTGACGGAGGAGTCGGCGATGGCGATGATCGAGCGGGAGAAGGCCAAGGCCAAGGCGGCCATGGAGGCGGCGGAGGCGTCTCAGCGGATCGCGGAGCTGGAGGTGCAGAAGCGGATCAGCGCGGAGAAGAAGCTGCTCAAGGAGGCCGACGAGCGCAAGAGCAGGGGCGGCGGCGGCTTGTCGCACGAGATCCGCTACCGCCGGTACAGCATCGAGGAGATCGAGCACGCCACCGGGCGCTTCGACGACGCCCGCAAGATCGGCGAGGGCGGCTACGGCCCCGTCTACAAGGGCCACCTCGACCACACGCCGGTTGCCATCAAGGTGCTCCGCCCGGACGCCGCGCAGGGGAGGTCCCAGTTCCAGCAGGAGGTCGAGGTGCTCAGCTGCATCCGCCACCCAAACATGGTGCTCCTCCTCGGCGCCTGCCCGGAGTACGGCTGCCTCGTGTACGAGTACATGGCCAACGGAAGCCTCGACGACTGCCTGTTCCGGCGCGGCGGGGGCCCGGTGATCCCGTGGCAGCACCGGTTCCGCATCGCCGCCGAGATCGCCACCGGCCTCTTGTTCCTCCACCAGACCAAGCCGGAGCCGCTGGTGCACCGCGACCTCAAGCCGGGGAACATCCTCCTCGACCGCAACTACGTCAGCAAGATCAGCGACGTCGGGCTGGCGCGGCTGGTGCCGCCATCCATCGCCGACACCGTCACGCAGTACCGGATGACGTCGACGGCGGGGACGTTCTGCTACATCGACCCGGAGTACCAGCAGACGGGGATGCTCGGCGTCAAGTCCGACATCTACTCCCTCGGCGTGATGCTGCTGCAGATCATCACGGCCAAGCCGCCGATGGGGCTCACCCACCACGTCGGCCGCGCCATGGAGCGCGGCGCCCTCGGCGACATGCTCGACCCGGCCGTCCTCGACTGGCCCGTCGAGGAGGCGCAGTGCCTCGCCGAGATGGCCCTCCGGTGCTGCGAGCTTCGGCGCAAGGACCGCCCCGACCTCGGCACCGCCGTGCTCCCGGAGCTCAACCGCCTGCGCGCGCTCGGCGAGGACAACATGCAGTTCTGCGGCGGCGCCATCAGGGGCGGCGGCATGCACAGCTCGGCGCTCCTCACCAACGCCGCGCGCTCACACGCAGTAACCAACCTTAAACCTTTCTTCTCCCCAAAATCTTTCAGCTTCTTAAACACATTTAACATAGCGTTTTTCCTGCAAATTTGCAGGAGCTCATGAGTGATTCACAATACCCAAGATCGACGTTCAGCTCAAGAGCGAGTGAATCACCGATGCCTCCAAGAAGATCAAACGTTTGACACCCGCAATGATTTAACAGTCCGACTACCACGATTTTTTTAGGTCAACTAGTCTGAGAACCACTATTTTGCAAACACTGCACTTAGCACAGGGCTGGGGCAAAGGTTCCTTGTACAACTTGTTACTGCTGAAGAACCATATGCATGGGCGTGTACATTTGTATGTAATCTGTGTCTTTATTAATTGTAATTGAGTTCCTTGTATTTTTTATACAACTTTTTTGGAGTGAAAGGAAGTCTTGATTTTGTTGGCTAAAAATTCCCTCTCAAGCAAAGTATCTTCAACTCAAAACTAGAGTTAGGGAGAAAAACCCTTTAACATATCAGAATAATTTGAGAGTGTATATATATATACTCTTCAAACATACTCTCTCCTCATAGAAATATAAGATGTGCATACGTGTTGATGTTTTACCGATCAGTTCACCAACGAGGTACTTGCGATGGTGACTTGTGTCGTATGGTAGCGTTGAACTCTAGGCAATATGGTTGACTCAGAACAAAGTCAAATATTTTAGATAGAATCAGACCTTTCAGAGGATAATAACACTACGTCCTTTATTGTAGATTGAAGATTGGATCTAAAGTTGTTAGGCAAAGACTTGAAAGCTAGTATATATGCTAAGGCAATCTGTCTTTAGAGGGGTCCCTCGCCTCTCTTATATAGTCCAGCGCAGGGTTACTGTCGCTACGTAAGCACGACAATCTTCTACGGGATTACCCACAGAGGTATTTTGAGTAGGTATAAGGGACCGACTGTGGTCAAAATTCAATGGTTGCCTTAAGAAACAAGAGACACGAGAGTTAGACAGGTTCGGACTTTCCGAAGGATAATAATCCTAGTCCTGTGTGTGAAAATATGAGCTTAAGGACGTGAAATAGCCTTAAGCGCGACAGAATATGCAGTCAAAAACAATCGTGTTGTATGGACGCGCATCCGTGCCTGTAAGAGGTTACCCCGAGCCCTTTATATATTGCTAGGGCTGGAGGGTTACTGTTTAGGCTTTATGTGCCCAATCAAGTCCCTTTACAATAGTTAAAATGGTCAGAACATGGGGTATTAACCATGGCGTTACTTACTGTATTGATTGAGCAGTTACACGTCTGGGTTTTATTGTCATTGAAGGGGTGGTCTGGCTGTCAGCATTGACCGTCCGAGTGCCAGCGGTCGGGCCATATTCCCGAGTGCAGACCTCGGGAGCTTTGTCGATCGTCAACCGCTCCTTCGGTTGTTGAATGATCCGACCCCTTCTGGGCCGTCTTTAATGCTTCGTCTCCTGACCCCTCCTTATACTTTATCGCTATCGCCTTCGGGAAATATCCCGGGGTCATACCCCCGACAGCAGCCCCCGAGCTCTTAACGGCAACTAGATGATTTTCTTAGAGTCGAGAAGCCGTAAAGAGCATCAAAACTGGCCTTGATATAATCCTTTTTGTTTACCTGGTGAGTGCACCGATCAGGTGCACCTGCCGGGTGTAGCCCCTGAGCATAGAGTTTTATTAGTAGAATAAACTCTAGGATCTTAAATTTGGCTTAAATCAACGAAATTGTTTGAAGCAGAAATATTAAATTGCTGGGCAATTTTAGACAATCGTTGGAGTCAAATGATGTTTAAATCCCCAAGTAATCAGCGTGCAGGCGTATGTTGGTGTCGACTGGCGTAGTGGAGAGTGTGGGACCTCCTTGGCGGTTCTGGCGAAAAGGCGTCAGCTGGAGCAGAGTGGAGTAGTGGAGTACATGGGCCCCCCAGGTGATTCGACGAAAATGTGTCAGTTGGAGGAGACCGGTGACTCTCAAATTAATTAGCGTGCAGAGGCGCACAAAATCCTAGGCTCTTCGGCATGCGAATGTTGGTTAGAACGACGCGTGTCGGTCCGCCTCCCTTGGTCAACCGTCGGATTTGTTTTAGGCGGTGGGATTGAGGCTTCGGGATATGCGGAGCAGTCGTAATGATGGCTGGGATTCGCCCTTGTAGCATACCCGAGGCAATCACGACATAGTGGGAGTCCGAACCGTTGTGCGGCCGGCTATAAATTTGCCACCGACGCGATCATTCCGCCGCACGCTATTACTCTTTGCGCCCAAATCTCTGTTCGTCTTTTTCCTCGCACCCGAGCCCTTCTCGCTGGCATCTCGATGCCCCGGTCGCCACTGCTAGTGCGTGGTGTGCTACCGTAAGCTCGCCGCTTGTTCAACTTGAAGCCACTCGCTCCGCCGTGCACCATCTCGATGGCAAAATCTGACTCCGACGCCGACCGCTTAAAGGAGTTTCAGAAGTCCATCGCCAGCGACCGTAGAATTCAACTTCTAGAGAAGTCTGGAGTCCTCCAGGCGAAGGCGTTGTCGCTGTGGCGCCCGGCGGCTAGTGAGGGATTCCCGACTCCAAATACTAACAAGTTGGTAGTGTTCGAGTTCTTTTTTACTCGTGGGTTTGGCTTGTCGGCTCACCCTTTTCTCCGCGGCCTCTTGTATCATTATGATGTTTCCCTCTGCAATCTAAATCCCAACTCTATTCTCTATATTTCTATCTTCATCTAACTCTATGAAGCCTATCTTGGTATCGATCCTCACTTCAATCTCTTCCGCCATTTCTTTTCTTTGAGAACTGTCTCCAAGAGGGTTGTTGGCGAGGCCGATCTATAGCTTCACGACGGGAAGGCAGCAGAGTACATCTCTGTCTCCCTCCCGACGTCTAACAAGGGCTAGCACTCTTGGTGGTTCTATGTTGGGAACCACGAGCCGGCCCTTTCTTCGGAGACCGATCGAGTGCCGACCCAGGCATTGACATGGACCGACCGCTGTGGGTCGAAGGAGCAAGGTCAGGTTGACGAGCTTATCCAAGAGATCGGCGAGCTCCGGAGGCAGAACCTGACGGGGTTCCACGTGGCCCTCAACTTCGTACTTCGTCGCGTTCAGCCCTGCAAGAGCCAAGCACGGTCGAGATACGAGTACGCGGGTCGGTCAGACACTTCTTGGGAGTCCTCGGAGGTTTTGAGCCTGACTGAGGGCACGGCGCGGAACCGGGACCTCCTCGCCCCCAAGACGGTGGTCAGCAATGAGGACGGTCCGAGATCGTACAAGCTCATCAACCTGCGGTAAGACATTGTAGTCAATTTATCTTTTGTATTTGTTTGTTTGTAATATCACCTGCCGGGTGCTAACTGATGGAAATATACCTAAGAGAATTATAGGGAATCAAAAGTTCTGGCCTGAGGCCAGAAGTTCTGGGTTCTGGAGCAATCAGAAGTTTAGGTGAGACTAGAAGTTTCGGGCCAGCCCTAGTTTCGGTTTCTAGATGAACCGAAAGTTCTGGGGGGAACCAAAACTTCCGGGTCGAAATAAATTCGATACAGAATGTTACTTTCAGAAGTTCCAGTTAGACCGAAAGTTCCGGATCCGGAAGTTCTGGTTGGACCGAAAGTTTTGGACAGAAATAAATTCGTACAGAAGGTTATTTTCGGAAGTTCCAGGCCTAGACTAGAACATCCGGGCCAGACGAACAAATTAGATCTGTTGGACTTTAATACTGATTAAAGGCCCATGAGAGGGCACTATATAAGGAGAGGAGGGGCTAGGACGAAAAGGTTGCTGGCTGTTTGCGTGGTTGGCTGCTGCTGGTTGTTGCTTCGACCTAACCCTAGCCGCCACCTCTCCTGGCTACACCGGTTGTGGCTATCTCTCCTCAAATATCACGCGTGGTACTAGCATACTGGCTTGAGGTGATTCCGTCCCTGTACATGTGGATACTATGGAGGCACCGCTGCTACTGCGGTGCCAATCTTCCCGTGGAGATCGCCGGACTACGTCGACTTCATCGCCGATGAACGGACGGAGCTGAGTGGAGCCGATTGAGGACGTGCTTCATCAACTCTACTTCCACTGCGCTAGCGCGTCTTGTGGCTAGAGATAACGATTTATGATCTCATTACACGCATGATTCCTAGGCGAACGAGGTAATTTTTTTGAAATTAACGCTATCGTAGCCTCCCCATAACCCAACAGTGATATCAGAGCTAGGTTTATAATGTTCGATCTGGATCAATCACATATTGGTGATATGTGGTGGAAATAGATTAGATCTATTGTTGTTGTGTCTGATTTTTGGAAGTTCCGGTTGGACCGGAAGTTCTGAGCCGAAATAAACTTCGAAACAGAAGGTTATTTTCGGAAGTTCCAGGTGTGACCCGAAAGTTCCGGGCCAAAATAAATTCGATACAGAAGGTTGATTTTAGAAGTTCTAGGTTTAACTCAGAAGTTCTGGACCTTTCGACTAGAAGTTCTAGGCCTTTGAGCCAGAAGTTCTGGGTCTTGTTCAGTCATGTGTAGATTCTACGTCTAACTTATTTTTGCAGAGAATGTTGTGACTGGTATAGCCTTGCAAAGTATAAGATACAAGCATGTAATTTTCATGGCCTACGTGTCATGGTTAATTGCAGCCCAAGGCTATTTAAATATTGTATGATCTACGCGTCGACATGTGATGCTTCTGCTCATGTAATTAGTATAGTGCTATTAGGTATAATAGACTGATACAAGTTCATGGAGGCCTGAAGCGTGATGACCTGAAGGACATGAACCTTGGAGATGGAGATCACCATGTGAAAAGGGACATAGTATGTCACAGTTAATATGATTGCCTATGATATTTATTTATTGTTCTTGTCATACTATTCTTTCATATTCTGTATGCGGTAGGCATCGTTACCATGTTAGAATAGTTTCTCTCAGAAAATTATGAACTTTGATGTCCTTTCCAATAGCTGCACCTACAAAGATTTTTGATCATTGTATGGTGGGTCTGCCAAAGCAAAGTGCCATCTTTTATCTTGACCAGTTAGGGTGGATGTCAGACAACCACATGCAAAGTATTAGTTTGCTTAACAAAGCTATAAAAACGGTTTTGGGCTTTAGGGCATGGAGTTGGGCGTCGAGGCATATGATGCTACCCCAACGAACAAGAGTAACATAGGATGTGATTAGCAAATTATTGCTTACCTATGTCACTAATCATCTAGCAGTGATGCCAAAGCTCACTAGATGTTAGTTGAATATGGATCTTATCTCACTATGTATCGTTAGAGGAAAAGCGACCATTTTACATATAGTGGAATATCTTTTATTTGATAGAAGATTCATATAGCATAGTGCTGAAACTTGCATTTTTGTTATAGATCGTGGCACCTACTGCTAAGAACACTTCCACTTTTAATTTATGATCAATTCTTGAAAAGGAAAAGCTTTCTGGAACAAACTTTATTGAATGGTATAGAAACTTGAGAATTGTTCTCAAACTCAGGCCGAGACGTACGATGTCTCAAAGTCCTTGTTTGTGTATAGAACTGGTCATTGGCAAATGAACTACAAGTTGTACTTGGAAGAACTCAAGAAGAAGAAGGAAAGTGAGACTTCCGCTTCCACTTTAAGTATAAATGTTATTAAAATTAATCTTGCTACTCGTCTAAGTGATTCGTGGGTATTTGATACTGGATTAATGATTCATACTTGCAAATCGTTGCAGGGACTGAATAAGACAAGGAAGTGTGCAAGAGGCGAATTGGATATTCGCGTCGGCAATGGTGCAAAAGTTGCTGCGTTGGCTGTCGACGTTTATTCTTTCTCGCTACCCTTAGGATTAGTTCTATAATTGAATAATTGTTATTACATTTTGACCTTGGGCAGAAACATTATATCTTCTTCATATTTAGAGAAAGACTGTTTTGAATTCGTAATAAAGAACAAGTGTTGTTCGATATTTTTGGATGGTATGCTCTGTGATGTTTGTCCATTGATGAATAGCTTATATATTCTAAATCTTAAGGATACACATGTTAATAACATTAATATGAAAATGTCTCGACTTAATGATTTGAATCATACCTATGTTTGGCATTGTCGTTTAGGTCATATAAATGAGAAGCGCATGCAGAAGCTCCATAGAGATGGGCTTTTGGAGTCATTTTATTTCGAATCATTTGACACATATGAGTCTTGTTTACTTAGCAAGATGACTAAGACGCCTTTCACTAGTCAAAGTGAGAGGGCAAATGAATTGTTGGCCATTGTACATACTGATGTATGTGGACCAATGAGTTCTACAGTTAGAGGTGGATTCCAGTACTTCATTACTTTTACCGATGACTTTAGTAGATTTGGTTACATCTACCTAATGAGGCATAAGTCAGAATCCTTTGAAAAGTTCAAGGAGTTCTAGAATGAGGTACAAAATTATACAGGCAAGACAATTAAATTTCTGCGATCGGATCATGGAGGTGAATATTTGAGCCATAAGTTTATTGATCATCTAAAGCAGTGTGGAATTATTCCACAGCTGACTCCACTAGGCACGTCTCAAGGGAATGGGGTGTCCAAGAGGAGGAATCAATCTGATTATCCATTGTCTTTTTGGGGATTAGCTCTAGAAACTGCTGCTTTCACATTAAACAGGGTTCCATTTAAATCTATAGAGAGGACGTCATATGAGATGTAGACTAGGAAGCGTTCTGGGTTATCTTTTCTAAAGATATAGGGCTGTGAGGCCTATGTAAAACGTTAGACGTCTGATAAGCTCACTCCCAAATCTGATAAATGCTTATTTATGGGGTATCATAGAGAAACCAAAGGATATTACTTCTATAACCGGAAAGAGGGCAAAGTGTTTGTCGCCCGGAATTGTGTCTTTGTTGAGAAATAGTTTTTCTCGAAAGGGGTTAGTGGGAGCATGGTGCGACTCGAAGAGGTTCGAGAACCACTAGAAAGTGTTTCAGCTCCTACTGAACCGCAACTTGATACGCAAGATGTTGCAGAACCTGTTGTCGAGACACCAGCCCCACGTCAGTCGAAAAGGTTGAGTCGTGCGCCCGAGTCGTTTGCGTTTTTGACCACTAAGCAGCGCCACATATTATTGTTGAACAATGATGAACCTAAGACCTTTTCGGAAGCAGTGATGGAACCAGACTCTGAGAAATAGCTTGGAGCCATAAGATCCGAGTTAGAATCCATGCGAGAGAATCAAGTTTGAAACTTGGTCGATCCACCTGATAGTGTGAAAACTATTGAGTGTAATTGGATTTTCAAGAAAAAGATAGACGTTGATGAAAATGTTCACATCTATAAAACAAGATTGGTGGTGAAAGGTTTTAGACAGATTCAAGGTGTTAATTATGGTGAAACGTTTTCGTCCGTCGCAATGCTAAAGTCTATCCGGATCATCCTAGTAATTGCCGCATATTATGACTATGAGATATGACAAATGGATATCAAAACGGCTTTCCTTAATGAAAACCTAAGTGAGGATGTGTACATAACATAGCATGAAGGTCTTGACGATCCAAAGAACGCTGGAAAAAGTTGCAAGCTGCAAAGGTCTATTTATGGGCTGAAGCAGGCTTCTCGGAGTTGGAATCTTCATTTTGATGAAGTGATCAAAAGATTTAGTTTCATCAAGAATGAAGAAGAGCCTCATATTTACAAAAAGACTAGTGGGAGCGCACTTGTATTTCTGGTCTTATATGTAGATGACATATTGTTGATCAGAAATGATATTTCAATGCTTGATGCTGTTAAATCTTCGTTACGAAAAAGTTTCTCAATAAAATATCTTAGAGAGGTAGCATATATTTTAGGTATAAAGATCTATAGAGATAGATCGAGAAGACTAATTGGATTAAGCTAAAGCATGTAGATTGACAAGGTATTGAAACGGTTCAATATGCAAAATTCTAAGAAATGTTTTCTGCCAATGTTACATGGTGTTACTCTCAGCAAGAGTCAGTATCCTTCGACACCTGATAAGCTAGAGAAGATGAGTACGATCCCATATGCCTCCGCGATCGGGTCCATTATGTATGCCATGCTTTGTACACGCCTAGACATTTCTTATGCTCTAACTGTTACGAGTAGATACCAATCAAACCCGGACGAAAGTCACTGGACGGTAGTAAAGAGTATCCTTAAGTACTTGAGAAGAACTGAGGATATGTCCTTAGTCTATAGAGGTGAGGAGGAGCTCGTTGTAAATGGTTACACCGATGCAAGCTTCCAAACCGACAAGGACGATTCGCGATCGTAGTATGGATTTGTGTTTTATCTCAATGGAGGCGCAGTGAGTTGTAAGAATTCCAAGCAAGAAACGGTTGCAGATTCAACAACGGAGACCGAGTAAATAGCAGCTTCTGAAACTACGATGGAGGCTGTTTGGATCAGAAAATTTGTTTCTGAGTTGGGTGTTGTCCCTATTGCGTTTAGTGCAGTGGACCTCTATTGTGATAATAGTGGTGCCATTGCGCAAGCCAAGGAGCCTAAGTCACACCAGAAGTTCAAGCACATACTGCGGCGCTATCACCTCATCCTAGAGATTATAGATAGAGGTGATGTAAAGATATGTAAGGTGCACACGGATTTAAACATTGCTGATCTGTTGACAAAACCTCTCTCGCAGCCCAGGCATGAGGTGCACTTGAGCTCTATGGGTATTATATACTTATGTGATAAAGTCTAGTGTATGTGAGAGAAGGAGTCTTGTCTATGCTAATATATATTTAGATAATTGATTATCTTGTTCCTTGAATAAATATCTTTTACATTGATCAGCGAGTATGTGACTTGTTTGTGAAACTCTTTGTATTATCATGATGTTATTCTAAATGACCCCTAATCTCTTATCGTCATGTGGGACAATGATGATTTATAGATTAGCACATATGTCTGATTGATGATCATGTTTCACGCATCATAGACATGCTGATGTCAAATCAGTGATGCGGACTCATGTTAGTGAACATGGAGTTAGATAGACCCACTTTAAGATACTGCTGAGATTGTTATTCATGATGTACCATCAGTTGTTATCTCAAATGGTGTACCTGCAGAATCCTTAGACCTGAGATCGTCATTTATTCCAGAATGTGTAGTGCACACTTAAGGGTTTCTAAACACTATTTCGTAACTGGGTAGTGCACACTATTATCACAATAGTGGTCCACTGCACTAAACGCACTAGGGACAACACCCAACTCAGAAACAAACTTTCTGATCCAAACAACCTCCTTCACAGCTTCAGAAGCTGCAATATACTCGACCTCCGTTGTTGAATCTGCAACCGTTTCTTGCTTAGAACTCTTCCAACTCACTGTGCCTCCATTGAGGCAAAACACAAATCTAGACTACGATCGTGAATCGTCCTTGTCGGTTTAGAAGCTAGCATCGGTGTAACTATGTACAACGAGCTCCTCTGAACCTCCATAGACTAGGAACATATCCTCAGTTCTTCTCAAGTATTTAAGGATACCCTTTACTACCGCCTATTAACTTTCACCCGGGTTTGATTGGTATCTGCTCGTAACACTTAGAGCATAAGAAATGTCTAGGCGTGTACAAAGCATGGCATATATGATGGACCCGATCGCGGAGGCATACGGGATCGCACCCATTTTCTCTAGCTCATCAGGTGTCGAAGGACACTGACTCTTGTTGAGAGTAATACCATGTAACATTGGCAGAAAACCTTTCTCAGAATTCTTCATATTGAACCGTTTCAATACCTTGTCAATGTACATACTTTTGCTTAATCCAACTTGCCTTCTTGATCTATCTCTATAGATATTTATGCCTAAAATGTATGCTGCCTCTGTAAGATCTTTCATTTAGAAACTTTTTCGCAACGAAGATTTAACAGCATCAAACATTGGAATATCATTTTCGATCAACAATATGTCATCTACATATAAGACCAGAAATACAAGTGCGCTCCTACTAGCCTTTTTTAAATACAAGGCTCTTCTTCATTTTTGATGAAACCAAACTCTTTGATCACTTCATCAAAACAAAGATTCCAACTCCGAGAAGCCTGCTTCAGCCCATAAATGGATCTTTGCAGTTTGCAAATTTTCCTAGTGTTCTTTGGATCGTCAAGACCTTCCGGCTGTGTCATTTACACATTCTCACTTAGGTTTTCATTAAGAAAAGCCGTTTTGACATCCATTTGCCATATCTCATAGTCATAATATGAGACAATTTCTAGGATGATCCGGATAAATTTTAGCATTACGACGAGGGAAAACGTTTTATCATAATCAATACCTTGAATCTGCCTGAAATTTTTCGCCACCAATCGTGCCTTATAGATATGAACATTTCCAACAACGTCTATCTTTTTCTTAAAAATCCATTTACACTCAATAGTTTTTACACCATCAAGTGGATCGACTAAGTTCTAAAGTTGATTCTCTCACATGGATTCTAACTCGGATCTTATGGTTCCAAGCCATATCTCAGAGTCTGGTCCCATCACTGCTTCCGAATAGGTCTTAGGTTCATCATTGTCCAACAAGAATATGTCGCGCTGTCTAGTGGTCAAAAATGCAAACCGCTCGGGTACACAACTCAACCTCTTCGACCGACGTGGGACTGGTGTCTCAACAACAGATTCTGCAACATCTTGCATATCAAGTTACGGTTCAGTAGGAGCTGAAACACTTTCCAGTGGTTCTCGAACCTCTTCGAGTCGCACCGTGCTCCCACTAACCCCTTTCGAGAAAAACTCTTTCTCAAAAAAGACACAATTCCGGACAACAAACACTTTGCCCTCTTTCCGGTTATAGAAGTAATATCCTTTGGTTTCCCTAGGATACCCCATAAATAAGCATTTATCAGATTTAGGAGTGAGCTTATCAGACGTCTAACGTTTTACATAGGCCTCACAGCCCTATATCTTTAGAAAAGATAACCCAGGATGCTTCCCAGTCTACATCTCATATGACGACCTCTCTATAGATTTACATGAAACCCTGTTTAATGTGAAAGCAGCAGTTTCTAGAGCAAATCTCCAAAAGGACAATGGATAATTAGATTGATTCATCATTGACCGGACCATGTCCAAGAAAGTTCGGTTCCTCCTCTTGGACACCCCATTCCATTGAGGCGTGCCTAGTGGAGTCAGCTGTGGAATAATTCTACACTGCTTTAGATGATCAATAAACTTATGGCTCAAATATTCACCTCCATGATCCGATCGTAGAAATTTAATTGTCTTGCCTGTATGATTTTGTACCACATTCTAGAACTCCTTGAACTTTTCAAAGGATTCTGACTTATGCCTCATTAGGTAGATGTAACCAAATCTACTAAAGTCGTTGGTAAAAATAATAAAGTACTGGAATCCACCTCTGGTTGTAGAATTCATTGGTCCACATACATCAGTATGTACAATGGCCAACAATTCACTTACCCTCTCACTTTGATCAGTGAAAGGTGTATTAGTCATTTTGCCAAGTAAACAAGACTCACATGTGTCAAACGATTCGAAATCAAATGACTCCAAAAGCCCATCTCTATGGAGCTTCTGCATGAGTTTCTCGTTTATATGACCTAAACGATAATGTCAAACATAGGTAGGATTCAAATCATTAATCCGAGGCTTCTTGATATTAATGTTATTAACATGTGTATCCTTAAGATTCAGAATATATAAACCATTCACCAATGGACAAACACCATAGAGCATACCATCCAAAAATATCGAACAACACTTGTTCTTTATTACGAATTCAAAACCGTCTTCCTCTAAATATGACGAAGAGATAATATTTCTGCCCAAGACGGGAATGAAATAACAATTATTCAATTCCAAAACTAATCCTGAGGGTAGCGACAAATAATAGACACCAACGGCCAACGCAGCAACTTTTGCACCATTGCCGACGTGGACATCCAATTCGCCCCTTGCACACTTCCTAGTCATTTTCAGTCTCTACAACGATTTGTAAGTATGGATCATTGATCCGGTATCAAATACCCATGAATCATTTGGACGAGTAGCAAGATTAATTTTAATAACATTTATACCTGAAGTAGAAGTCATATTTCTCTTCTTTTTCTTGAGTTCTTCCAAGTACAACTTGTAATTCCTTCGCCAATGACCAGTCTTATGGCAGTGATGGCAAGCGTTAAAAGTAGCAGGACCAGTCTTGGACTTTCCAGTTGGTTTAGAATTAGAGCTCGAGATCACATCTAAAGCTTTAGCCTTTTCCTTGCGTTTTCTCTTCTTACTATCCTTCTAAACCATCATCACATGACTAGAATTCTTTTTAATGCTATCCTCAGCAGTCTTTAACATCCCATGCAACTCAGCCATGCTTTTCTCCATGCTGTTCATATGAAAATTCAAAATGAATGGCTCGAAGCTCACCGGGAGCGACTGGAGAATCACATCCGTGGCCAAATCTTAGTCAAGGGAAAAACCAAGTTTTTTCAGGCTCTCAATGTAACCAATCATCTTGATCACATGAGGACTGATTGGGCTGCCTTCTGCCAACCTGCACGTAAACAAAGACTTTGAGATATTGTACCTCTCAGTTCGTGCTTGGTTCTCAGACATGCCTTTCAGTCCCACGATCATATCGTAGGCATCCCTGTCCTCATATTGCTTCTGAAGCTCAGATGACATGCAGACAAGCATGAGACAGCTGATATCAATTGAATCATTGGCGTGCTTCTCATAAGTCCGCCTATCCGCGACAGATGCATCATCTTTTAGTTCATCAGGATGGGGTCCTCTAGAATATATTCATTTTTCTCTTGCTTGAGAACAATTCTCATGTTTCTATATCAGTCAATAAAGTTTATTCCAGAAAGCTTTTCCTTTTCAAGAATTGATTGCAAATTAAAAGTGGAAGTGTTCTTAGCAGTAGGTACCATGATCTACAACAAAAATACAAATTTTAGTACTATGCTATGTGAATCTTCTATCAAATAAAAGATATTCCACTATATATAAAATGATCGCTTTCCCTCTAATGACACATAGTAGGACAAGATTCATATTCAACTAACTTCTAGTGAGCTTTGGCATCACTGCTAGAAGATTTGTGACATAGGTAAGCAACACTTTGCTAATCACATCCCTATGTCTCGACGCCCAACTCCATGCCCTAAAGTCCAAAACCGTTTTGATAGCTTTGTTAAGCAAACCAACACTATGCATATGGTTGTCTGACATCCACCCTAACTGATTAAGATAAAAGATGGCACCCCGCTTTAGCAGACCCACCATGCAATGATCGAAACCTTTATAGGTGCAGCTATTGAAAAGGGCATCAAAGTTCTTAATTTTCTGAGAAAAACTATTCTAACATGGTAACGATGCATACCGCACACAGAACATGAAATAATAGTATGACAGAAACAATAAATAAATATCATAGGCAATCATATTAACTGTGACATAGTATGACCCTTTTCACATGGTGATCTCCATCTCTAAGGTTCATGTCCTTCGGGTCATCACGCTTTAGGCCTCCATGAACTTGTATCAGTCTATTATACCTAATAGCACTATACTAATTATATGAGCAGAAGCATCACATGTTAACGCGTAGATCGTACAACATTTGAACAGCCGTGGGCTGTAATTAATCATGGCACGCAGGCCATGAAAATTACATGCTTATATCTTATACATTGCAAGGCTATACCAGTCACAACATTCTCTGCAAAAACAAGTTAGACGTAGAATCTACACGTGACTAAACAAGATCCGGAACTTCCGGCTCAAAAGCCCAGAACTTTCGGTCGAAGGGTCCAGAACTTCCGAGTCAAACCCGGAACTTCCAAAATCAACCTTCTGTATCGAATTTATTTTGGCCCGGAACTTTCGGGTCACACCTGGAACTTCCAAAAATAACCTTCTGTTTCAAAGTTTATTTCGCCCCAGAACTTTCGGTCCAACCAGATCTTCCGAAAATCCGACACAAGAATAATAGATCTAATCTATTTCCACCACATATCACCAATATGTGATTGATCTAGATCGAACACTATAAACCTAGCTCTGATAGTACTGTTAGGTTATGAGGAGGCTACGCTAGTGTTAATTTTAAAAAATTTATCCCGTTCATCTAGGAACCATACGTGTAATAAAATCTACAGGGAAGGGAAGGAGGTGTTCGTGGCACAGCAGGAGCTCCAGTTCATCGCCTTCTCCACCATCAACAGCGTCCACCTCCCGGGCCTCCAGTACGTCCCGACCAAGACGAACGTGCGCCGGCGGCAGCTCGAGAAGAAGGTGCGGGGCACGCTCATGTCGATGATACACGAGCGCCAGGCCGTCGCCACCAAGGAAGGCAGGGGATACGGCAACGACCTGCTCGGCCTGATGCTCGAGGCCAACGCGGCGGCTGGCGCCGGCCCGACGGGCATGACCATTGACGAGATCGTCGACGAGTACAAGACCTTCTTCTTCGCCGGGCACGACACCACCTCGCACCTCCTCACCTAGACCATGTTCCTCCTCGGCACGCACCCCGACTGGCAGGAGCGGCTCCGGCAGGAGGTCCTCCGGGAATGCGGCGGCGACACGGCGGCGCTCTCCGACGGCGACGCTCTCAACAAGCTCAAGCTGGTAATTAACTAATTAAGCTCTACAAACACTCCCCGACGGCGACGCTCTCAACAACCTCGAGCTGGTAATGAAGCTCTACAAACACGATCTTGCAGACGGTGACGATGAACTTGCGATCAACACTGCAGGTGACGTGGTTTTGTACGAGACGCTGCGGCTGTACGGGCCGGTGAGCATGATCTCGAGGATGGCGACGGCGGACGCGGACCTCGGCGGCGTGCGGGTCCCCAAGGGCACGGTCACGACGATACCGATCGCGATCCTGCACCGCGACGAGGACGTCTGGGGCGCGGACGCCGGTGAGTTCAACCCGCTCCGGTTCCGCGACGGCGTCAACCGGGCGGTGGCGCACGCCGGCGCGCTGCTGGCCTTCTCGCTCGGGCCTCGGTCGTGCATCGGGCAGGACTTCGCGATACTGGAGATGAAGACGACGCTGGCCATGATCCTCCGCCGCTTCTCCTTTGAGGTCTCGCCGGAGTACGTGCACGCGCCGATGGACTTGCTGACGCTGCAGCCGCAGTGCGGCCTCCCCGTGGTGGTCAAGCTACTGGACCAGTAGCAGACTAGCAGTAGCACACTGACACGAGTGTGCAAGAAATCGTGTGAATTACTCAATCTCTTTCGATAAAATAAACATTTTCCCTTGTGTACATGGATACGTTTTTCATTGTTGATTTGATTTCCAATGTGAAATATTTGAATAACCCGAGAAAACCACAATATTACGAAACCCCCTTTAAGACGGAATATCTACGGAGTTGTTGTGGTTGAAAATCACAATAGACGACGACGCATTGGACAAAAACGTTGACCGACAGAGACGTTGACAACTTGACGTTGTACAAAGACGATGCATTATAAATTTGTCCTACTGGGCTACAATACATAGACCAAGCAATTCAAATCAAAATGAGTAAGAGAATTGGTTGGTTGGGCCGGTAATGGCAGTCCCGTTCTTGGAATCGGCCTATTTCATATTTCAATCGACATTACCAAAACGCAGCCTTAGCCGATTTCTGTCACGCTCTACCCCCTTTCTTCTATTTTCCCCCTGAATTTACAAGGAATTACGTGAAAATTTTGTACGGAGACCCTTCCCCTCCCCGTCCGCTCGTGCAAAATTTTCACTCTCCCATATGGCGGTTCTTAAATAACTCCACCCGGGAGGACGTTTGAAAGGCTATTTCTATAAAATTGTACCACAAAATTATTTCTATCAATTTTTAAAAAAATACAAAAATAAAAAATTCCACGAGAACCAGAAGATGAGAATGAGCTGCACAGGCTCACAGCCCCAAGCTAAGAGGACTAAATCGACGATCGCACCGAAAAAAACCCATAACGGATACTAAACTAGTCTGATTACACCAAAAGAACAAAAAAATTCATTTGCAATTGAATCTGTAAAAATCAGATAAACTCTTCGGTTTTTTATTATTAAGTCAATGAATTGGTACCGATTTTATCTCGTTTTGAATTTTTTTTCGTAAGATAAACTTTAGGGTAAAATGATAAATATGTCTATAGAGTTAATATTAAATTTATTTCACAGTTCTATACATCCTTAATAAATTTTGTTAAATAATTCAAATACTATTGTTATTTTAGGGGTTGATAAGTTGAGATATTATCATCTTAGATGTAAAGTTATATAATTATCATCTTGGATGTAAAGTTATATTTTTAAAAATCTAGCTGCACAAATTTTTCCAACAACTTGATTATTTCTATACGAAAATAATATAAAATAAATAAATAAAAAACAGTGATTGAACCAGTAAAGCTATGGTTAGACTGATGAACTGATGAACGGTCAGACCAATGAATCAGTAAAACGATAGCCTGACCGGTCCTGTTTTTTCACTACGCAAGAGGGGGGCTGTCGAGCCTTTAGGAATCTAGGATCACACGGCCGGTAGCATCAAACTTCCAAATGGTGACAGCTACCAAACAGGAGCTCTGCTCTGCTGCTTTGGATGCTCTCCTATCATGGTTTCATCGTTTCAGTAGATTCTTCACTTATATGCCTTTTTCTTTCCCTTGGCCTCATCCAGATGACCAGATCAGATGTGTCCATGGCGTTTTGGTTTCTACTTTCTACTCGGCACAGCACCAACTAGGCAGCTACAAATCTAAAAGTCATTATCTTATACCAAGAGTTTCAGAAAGCAGCTGATCCAGTAAGAATCTAGACAAGAATACTAGTTCATTTATATATTCTGCAGTGAATGAGTCTGAAACAACAATCAGTGGAGCAAATGCAGAAGCAGCAATTCTCCCTGTTCCAACTCATCTGCACTGATATCATTCCAAGAGATCGTAGTAAAAATGAACAGAGAGTAACACTGAACCGCACAAAAGCAGCTGAAATTTGTGCCTGTTAAAACACACAATAATCTTAACTTTTCACGGAATAAAGAGAGAATTTTTCCGAAAAACAAGTAGTCTCAGCACTGAATCCAACTAGGCAGGAAAACACAATTCATAACGAATTAACCACAACCAAGCAAAATTATAACATTGAAGACACATTAAATGCTACTTGTACAATGGAAATTTTCGTTTCTAAGGGAATTTTATGGCAATTGGCTAACAAGTGGATTATGCATGTCCTTGATCCCGTAGAAAAAATCCTTTTGTACACACCAGATTTACCCAATATGTGATCACAGTTGAGAATAAAACGACATCGAAGAAGAGTTGGGGAGAAGAACCTTGATTTGGGGAAGCAGCAGCATCAGCACAATGGATGAGGACGATCATGGTGGATGGAAGACTCAAAATGGCCAGGAAGAACTTGGTGAGATCCCCAGATATTATGGCGGATTGGATTGGGATTGACAGCCCGAGAAGTTACTAATCGAGATCCGTCCAAGATCGCTGTCATGACGGCGGGGCGGCGAGAGGCAGTGGTTGCGGCCCGGCGACGAAGGGGTGCTGCATCAGCTGCGCGGCGGACGGCCGCTTTGCCGGATTCTTCTGGAGGCAACAGCCAACGAAGCTTTTGAACTCCGGTGAAGCGGTGGCGGGCGGCTCGGGCGGGTCGGAATAGCAGATGGCGCACATGAGCGCCGCCCAGTCCCCCTGTTTGCCCAGATTCTCCCCGAAGGGGAACCTGCCCATGTAGAACTCGAGGATGCTGAGGCCGAAGCTCCATATGTCGCCGGCATAGCCGTCGTAGGCGCCGTCGTTGAGGTCGGTGTTGATGCGCTCGGGGCTCATGTAGGCGATGGTCCCGACGGATGAGTTGCAGGGGTCCATGGTCTGGTTGAGGATGCGGCCGACGCCGAAGTCAGCGATCTTGACGCGGCGCGCGGAGTCGATGAGGAGGTTGGAGGGCTTGATGTCGCGGTGGACGATGTGGCGGCGGTGGAGGTACGCGATCCCGGAGAGCACCTGGCGCGCGACGTCGGCGAGGAACCGCTCGTCGGCGATGCGGCGGCCGTCGAGGGAACCCCGGTCCATGAACTCGAGAAGGATCTGCAGCTCGCCCCCACGCTCGTACATGCCATGGCACCGCACCACGGCCGGGTGCTCCGCCCTGCGGAGGATGGCGATCTCTCGCGCGATCTGCCGCCGCACCGCGTCGTCGTGGTTCCCGTACAACACCTTGAGCGCGTACTCCCTCCCCGTGCCCCGGTGCCGCACCAACCACACCGTGCCCCCGGCCCCGCTCCCCACGCGCCGGACGCGCTCCAGCTCCTCGAGCGGGGGCGTCGCCGCCCCCGCCGCCGCGGGGGCCGCAGGCGGATGCATCGCTCCAGCAGGGGGCGCGGACGCCGGCGGCGGGAGCGGGAGCGGCACGGCCAGCGACGACGGTGCATCCCGCCGCGGCATCGGCAGCGTGAGATCCGGGCGCCGACGAGGCCGCCCCGGCATGTCCCCCGGCCGCATGACCGTGGAGCGGGAGGGAGGCTAGGGTTAGCTGGCGGTCGGTCGCCTAGTCGCGCTCGAATTGAGATCCTCTGCAGTCGGCGAGGGGGCAGGTTGGAGGCGACGGGTAGACGAGGAGACAACGAGGCAGGGGAGTGGAAGCCTCTCTCTGTAGCGTCGGCTAAGTTAACGAGAGCTCCAAATCTCAAACACTATAGCCACTGCCACTCCACTTGTCTATTTACATGTATTTTCTATACCAAATTTATCTATCTTAACAACAATCAGTAGACCGACCAAACAGGGATGGTCCATCAGCTGGAAAAATATTTAGCTCCCGTTGAATCTCAAGGACTAATAGTTAGTAACTAAAAATTAGTTTTAATCTATTCAAATAGTATAACTAATTGGTAAACTAACTATTAGCTCCTTAACTAACTAATGGTTAGCCTATTAGTTCACAAAAATGAAATAATTTGAGCTAATAAGGGCTCTTGGACTATTTTACCCCCTACACTACTGTAGCACGATTATTATGGCAAGAGCAAAATCAACTTTAGCCATCTATTAGTCCAAAGTATCCAAACATGCATGGACTATTTTTTAGCCAACTAACTATTAGCTAGCTAACAATTAGCTCTACCTATTAGTTAGCTAACTATTAGTTTTAGTCCATCCAAACAGGACCTTAATTGTTAACTATTGTAGTTAATAGTTAGCTAACTAAAATTAATTCATACATGCATGTTTGGATATTTTATACTAATAAATAGCTAAAGTTAATTTTACTTTTTCTACTGTACTCGAGCTACAGTGGGACAAAAGGCAATAGAGTCTAAAGTTTTCTATTAGCTCAAATTAGGCCCTGCTTGGATCTCATGGACTAACAGTTAGCAACTAAAAATTAGTTTTAGTCTATCCAAACAGTGCAACTAATTGGTGAACTAACTATTAGATCATTGACTGACTAATGGTTAGCCCATTAATCCACAAAAGTGAACTAATTGGGACCCTTAGACTATTTTATCCCCTTCTTCCGTTTGTCCTGTCCATCGTTAGAGGCAAAATTGACTTTAGTCATCTATTAGTTTAAAGTATCTAAACTGGTATGGACTAAAATCCCGTTTGGATCCCATGGACTAATAGTTAGCAACTAAAAATTAGTTTTAGTCCATCCAAACAGTGTAACCAATTGACGAACAAACTATTAGCTCCTTAGCTAACTAATAGTTGACCTATTAATCCATAAAAGTAAACTAATTTGAACTAATAGGGGCTCTTAGACTATTTTACCCCCTTAACTATTATAGCACGATTATTGTAGTAGGGACAAAATTAACTTTAGCTATCTATTAGTCCAAAGTATCCAAACAGGTATGGACTAATTTTTAGTCAACTAACTATTAGCTAGCTAACAATTAGCTCTAACTATTAGTCAATTAACTGTTAGTTTTAGTCCATCCAAACGGAACCTAATTTTTAGCCAACTAACTATTAGCTAGCTAACAATTAGCTCTAACTATTAGTTTTAGTCCATCCAAACGAGAGTATGGTTCCTGGTTCTCATCCTCCCCAATCCCATAATACAAAAGAGATTGTAATATCTGTTTCAATTAAAAAATAAAAATCTATTAACATTTAGTTCAACTTCATCAAACTATCACAAGAGCACTACCAAACATGACTTCGTCAGAAGATTTTCATAAAATTTAAATCGTTTAACATCTTTGGATTATACCATGGGAGTCGTATAATGAGATGCGTGACGAATCCCGGCGCCGCGATGATTATCTTGCTCTGCTCCTGGCCTTGATTTGATTGATGGCTTTGACGATTGGATGGATAATGAGAATGTGAGCTGTCCGGAACAAACAATCTACAGCGACCTCCTACAGTGCACCAACTAGATGTGCATCAGCATGCACTGGTGTTCTGCGTATCTTCGTGGTTGTTCACAAGGGAATGGCTGTCCTTGCAAACCGGGCATGTTATTTCAATACACTAGTTCTTAACTCTTGCTAAACTAGAAAAGAGAATCAATTTGCTTAAAAGGTTGTGTTAGCTTGACGAGCCAATAAAAAAACTAGCCAGATAAACCTAAATTTGAGTTTCAACTAGCCTACCATAACTTGTTTAAAATTAAAAAAATTTAAATAAGAAATGGTATCAACAGTAAGCTCTTGTTAGGATACATATGCAAAAGTTTAACACTCTAAATCTCATCTAACATCTACTCTCTCCATTCCAAAATATAATAAATTTTAAGTTTAAGCACGTGTATTAAGAAAATAAATAAGAAAATCATACTAGAATAAGTGAGTGTGAGACTAAAAGTAGTTGAGTGTAGTAATGAGTACTTACTTTAGATATAAAAGTTAACTTTACAAGCACTAGGTGCTTACATTTAAAATAATTTTAAACTCTCAAATTTGTTATATTTTAGTATAGAGTGCAATAATACAATGCTCACTTCACAATGGCATAATGTACAAATGATGATCAACTAAAGAATTCAAGCCGAACAGTGTACATTTCGATATTCTTTTTATAATATTTATATTAAATCCTCCAAAAAATATTTTAAAATGCTCCATTCTAAACTACCCAAATAACTGAGATCTAGCTAAGCGAATTCCTAAGTAGAGTAGACGGTAATTTTGCACCTGTAAAGTGGTCAACTGCCAAGAACCAATCCAGTATATGAGTTAATAAAACAATCCAGACTTCTGAGATGCCATCCCTATCATAGCACGTGACCAATTCATAAACAAAGGAAAAGGAAATGCACGAACAAAGCCATCGGTGACCCAAGATAAACGGATAGAGATGTCTACAACCAAATGTAAAGAATTATGAGGCCTGCTCAGCAAATGGAAAACATTGATGAACCGAATCGAATGAATTGTTGATCTCACTTCCCAGTTTCCAGATTCTACACGGGCATAACGAAGGAATCTTCATTCAAGTTATACAATGACCTTGACACGGCCATTGGTCCCGTGATAGAACTCAACACGGCCATCCCCAGAACACCAATAAAAGTCAACGTAGTAGGTTACTACTACTCCCTCCCCCACAAAAACTTTATTTTCAACATTTCAAATTTGCCACGCAAAAACTTAATTTTAACTCGTTTCCTTTGGTTAATACGCGTAATCAATTGGCTCTGGTTAAGCAAGTGATAACACCTAATCAATTTACATAAAAATTAGATCTTAGATTATTTCTTTACACTACTAATATATATATATAATTGATAAAAATAAAGTTTTCATGTGGCTAACCATAAGAACTTACTAATTGCTTGATAATTTGGTTAAAAGCCACAGCTTGACCGACCAAATGCATTGCATTATCTTACTACCATTTTTGCAATAAACAATGCAGCCACTTGTAATACTCTTATGTTGTTACTAGATGTTTGAAAGTAGAGATGCTTTTTCTTGTCCCTGTCCCCATGAGGGCACAGAAAACTGCCAGGTCCCTATACTGATAATCAACTTAAAAACAGAAGAAAAAACGAAATGAGAATAATATACACACCGATCACAGACATGGGAAGTCGACACATCGATGACGCAAGGTCACAGACATGGGAAGTCGACACGTCGATGACGCAAGGTCACAGACATGGACTATCTAGGCTATTTTGTTTGGGCTTGGAGAGTTGGGGCCCATGGGGTTTCAGGGCTAAGGGTATAGGGAACGTCCTCACCCCTAGTTCAGAAACAATTTTTGGTCAAAAACATCCCACGGAGAGTAATTTGTTTTCATTTACAGCTCCTATTAGAGTTTTTCCTCACAGGGATCAGAGTTCAGAGACCTGTTGCCATCCCTAGTTGGAAGCGGAAGCGAACCATGCAGCGTGCTATGATAAAGTTGTTTACTTGGTTTACCTGTCAGCTTGGCATGCATGGTAATGCTGCAGGTGCACGAACAGTTGGACATGGTTCTTTTACAGATATACACATGATTTGAGTGTTTCACCCATGAAAGATGGTTTAGAACTTCAGATAGTTCCACATCAAGTTTGTTCTGCTGCTCCCGAGGCCTGACTTGCAGTGGGCTAACAGGAAGATAACCGATGCTGGTCAGAAATTTATATATCCAGAATTCGGCAGATGGCCATCCAAAATATGTAATCCTGTAAGAGATCGGATTAAATCATTGTTAGTTGTTACAGTCCTTAATCTGCGCTGTAAAATTTACATGAACGTATTGCGGCTAAATGAATGCAGAAATCAAATGGTAAACAATCAACAGAACCTACCAGCACTAAATTATCAATATAGTCTAGAACTTTGTGTGCATACACTTCCAAGTGACAACATGGCCATGCACAATTGCACAAACTCTCTAACTGTATATGGTGAGTTCAATACAAAAAATCATCTTGATACAAGCCAAGCAAAACCACTAGCGACTATTAATACAATTTGTTGGTAGTAAACCAAAGGCATGATGATTCCAATGCAACATGAACAGGAAACAATGCCAGCATAAAAAATGGAAAGTTTAATCTGCCTAATACAGTGTAGTGGTGCTTACCATATTAATCTTCGATTATGCATCAATCATAGCTTGGACAATATGTGGCCACAGGTGGTCCATAAGAATATCTCCATTGATCACAAGCTGAGCATTTGTCAAGCTTAGTGGTGTTCTCTAGAGTACAAAATTTACAGGACCAGGTTGCATACTTGACCTTTGCGATTTTAGGTTTGGCTGTACCACAAACTTCACAGATAGGTGCCAGAGGCTACAAAAAAGTATTATAAATTGAGAAGCAATAATAGTGATAATGCCCATAAAGTTTTTTTCAGGTAATAATTTAGCATGGAGAGAGGATGTCACAGCTAAAGAAATAAGATATTGCAAGTGTGCTAAGATTTAAGAGCATGCCAGGAAATGCATATGCACAAATGAAAAAAAAGGAGAACTACATAGTAAATGTCAAGTGTGCATATGAAAATAAAAATGGCAACTGAAAATGTTCAACATTCAGGAAAGGAAAAAATGTGAGCACCTTTCTTGGATGATACATTGGTATATGGGATTTTCTGTGGCATTTATCAAAAGCTGTCCAAATGGAATTTGTTTTTTTATATGTTTGAATTGCAATGCTCAGTGATTAATGGACTACTTTAAGGCATACAATATTATCACCATCTGGACACTATAGTACAAAACAAGGGACATAATCATCTTACCTGATTTAAAAGTGTGCAAGCAACACACTCCCACAGAGAATTATCACCTTCATCAGTCATTGTCCTACAAGAAGAGGATCCACTCTTTGCTACTGAAGGAAATCCCGAAGAAGTACTCGGCTTGGCAGAAATGCTGGAAAAACCATCCATCACGCTTTTTCCATGCTGTGTTGGCAAGTTAGGTGGACCCTCAAGAATAACTACATCTTCTGAATCATCAATGACAGATTGATCATGTGATCCACACCACAAATCATCATACATTCTCCTTTCAGCCGCCATTGCAGCAGCTTGTATTGGACTAAGAGCACTCATAATATCATTATTTCCACCCAATTTTCTAGGGCCAGATGGCAAAAGAGCTCCATTCCTTGCCCGTTTCTGTGCTGCAGCTAATGATGCTTGCCTTAGACATGGTGGCGGTGGATGTACTGTAAATCCGCCTAACCGCCTACCTGTACCATCAAATCCTTGTCCCGATCCAGTGATACCCTTGGAAACAAGTTCTTCACATTCCTGAATAATTTTCAGTAAGTATCATAAGCTTAATACTGTAAGAGAAACAAGGATGAGCTTAGAATTAAATTCAATGCAATGAACAGAAACCCAATTATCTCAAGTTGCATACTCTTTTTTTGCAGGAATTCGTGCAGCAGGACAGGTAAATCCCTTTTTGCGTTGCCATGCAAACCACAATTAAGTACACATTACTCTATTGCTTACTTCAAGCCTACCCTCAGAAAGTTTAAGAAACAATTTAAAGTAAATAGCTGGATGATTGGATCCCCTAGAGAGCCCAGAGTTTCACTTAATGTATGCCTACACATGGGCTGAAGAAAACAAATTCAATCTATTTTAATAGTCAAAATATTTGATGATTTGACACTCAAAACAAGTGGTTGTTTGATTACATTGACACATATGGGAATGCCACATGGGACCATATGAGTCTATGATGGTGGGCTAGGATGTAAAAAAATCGAAGCCACTTGTATGATCTAGTATGATCAAAAACAAGTCATCAACAACAATTAAGCTGGATGTTGTTTAAACCCAAAACAGTCTGATCTTTGGTTTGTGGGAAATGCACTAAATTGCGAGGGGCTATGGATACTTCCCCCTTTCTATGTCAGATTGTCAGGCAAACCTAAATGCAACAAATCTCAGTTCTCAGTTTTGTACACGAGCACCACATTCCAGAGTAATACACATATTCGCAACATCTACCAGTAGAATCATAAAAAAAAAAAAACGATATAACGACAGAATCAACGGACCTTGCGGAGCTCATCCCAGAGCTTGTAAAACTGCGCGTCATGGGGCCCGCGAGCAATGTGGCAGAGCTCGTGGAGCATGGTGTCGAGCACCTCCTCGTAGGGGATGAAGTCGTAATCCCGGCCGGCGCGCCGCAGCCGCAGCTTCACCTCGACGCCCCCGCCGACATTGAGCCCCAGCAACCTCGGGTTCTTCGGCCTGAACCCAAAACCAAGCCAAACGCTCGGAACACAAGGAACTGATAGAGCGAGCGAGAACGAGACAGATTGAAGGGGAAGGAAGGGAGGGGGTACGACTAGGGTTAGGTCGATAGGGTCGCCATGGCGCTTACGAGAACTCGGAGAGAACCTTGACGCGCCACTTGCGGCGGCGCATGATGGGCTGGACCTGCTTGGCGACGCGGTCGAGCATTGCCCGCGCGGAAGGCTCGTCGGGCTTGGTCTTGAGCGCGCGGATCTCCCACACCTTGTGCAGGTCGCCCACCTCCATCGCCGCCGCCGCCGATGATTCGCGCGGCGGTTTGAAATGGAATCGGGGCGGCCGGCGAGGGGTGCTGGCGACGGCGCAGACCCTATAGATGGAGGCGTGCGGACTGCGGAGGGGGGATTCGCGTTTGTTTGGGCGTCGGACTTCGGAGACGAGGAGTTTTGAAACTCGTTCGCTTCATCATAACTTAATTACTCTAGAGATGTGTGTTCCAGTGTTTCTCCTCCTTAAAAATTAGCTAAATTCCAAATTTAGAATATACGCCCGTATCCTGTATCGTTAGGTATAGATAGTGCATATTCATATTTGTACCTATAAAATATTTTCACACTCATACACACATCCATTTATTTGAGATAAAATATTTTCACACTCATACACATACCGTTACTTGTGACGGATAAAACACATACCCACATCCATTGTCTACGAGCATCATATACCTGTGGGTATATTCGTTTATTCGTAAGCACATAGAGGTTAGTCATGAAGAGACGTTAGTGATAACGGGAGCGACACATGCTTGTGGGAGTCAGCGGGGTTTGGCACATGGGTCGGCGAGGGGTAGGGCGGACGGTGAGAGGTGTGGAGGCCAGCCATAGTAGGGGCGTCAAGGTAGGGAGGCATGAGGGCATGCACGTGGGGAAAGAGAGGGAACGCGTGTTGGGCCGGCCATCGGGGAGAAGGCAAGCGCACGGAAAAGAGAGGGTAGGTGCAGGGTTGGAGGAGAGGAGAGGTCATCTGTGTGGGAGAAGATAGGGCAGATGGGGAAGTTGGAGGAGAGGAGATAGATTGATTTATATATATGATTAACGAGTAAATGAGCAAAGTAGATATGGATACTCAATTTTATTTTATTTTTGCATGAATGGCAAGGAGAGCCAATCAAATTATTAGATCATGGGGA
>KE372969.1:298375-310402 GCA_000418225.1 Zizania latifolia | reverse complement strand
CGCTGCATCGGCCTTCCCGAGCTGAAGGTGCATGGCGCTGTGTCCAGGCCTCCGTTGAGCGGAAGGGCGCAGAGCAAAGAGATGTCTTACCGGCCCGGAGCTTCCGTTTAATCGGTTATATATTTTTGTTTAATTCTAATTTAGCAATAATTAATGGCCAAGATCAAATGTTCCACTTACCTCTTCAAGAGATCAATTCGGTGCCAGAACATCAACATCCAAATATAATGCTACAGCACGTTAATTAGTCTGTTTTTTTAATTTAAAAACGAAAATAGTATTATGTAATAATCAAGATATTTGATTCATATTTAATTTTTCTTCAGATATAAAAAATTCAAGATTACAAGATTAAATTTTTCTTTGCATCCAGATGCTAGAACACATCATATCAGTCCATTTTTTTCGTCACATATAAATTATATTTCGAGATTACAAGTTGTTTGATTTTTCTTCACTGTCTGTTCCAAGTTATGTTTATTGCAGAAAAATAAACATTGCAGTAAAAAGCATCATCACAAATGATTTTATTACTCGGAACAGTATTACAAACATTGCAGAAAATAAACAAAACCAAATAGTTGTCGCAAATATCAGAAATACATTCAACAGCATAGAAACATAAGAACGACGACTGAGTACGCAGGAGATATGATGATTGATATATCTTAAATTACAAATATTTAAAGTAAGAACATAAATACTACCCGACAAGGACATTTAATTTGTCACTTGGTTACAACCATAAATACTACTAGGCAGGGACAATCGAATTCATGCATCTTCCTCTGTCAGAAATTTTAAAATGATTCTAGATCAGTTGGAAGTAATTAACTTGATAAGATTTCTGTGAAGTACAAGAACTCCCCGGACGGAGTCCAATGCAATCAGTGTCGCCTAAACAAATCTGCATTGCCCTTGCACGGTTCTTTGCCCAGGTTCCTTAGGAGAAGGACATCAACACAAGAGTAACATATTTAGCAGGTAATTAAGTTGATGAGCATGACCAGAGTAATTAATTAGTCCTAATTATATAACAGCAGCTATAATTGTAGGTCTGCTTGTATCCATAAAAGTGATGTCCTCGTTAATAACTCTGCATTATTTCATCTTGGTCTAAACTGATATCACATTATTTGGCAACCTACCGTGGCTAGAACCGATAAATATTGCCTTTGACTGACATAAAATAACTGTAACAACTAACAAATACTGAATTTTCATTTAACATAATACAGTACATGACTCGCCTGAACTTGTTCAAAGTCAAAAATGTTTTGTATTTCATAGATAGTTTATACATACTGTAACAGATTCTGAAACCAGCCAGAAATTTAGTTGCGTTTCCTGCCATTAACTATGACGATTCATTTAAAAGTTTAACCAAATGTGTTGACTACCTAATAATTACGGTACGTGAAACTCTATCGTGATCTATTATTGTCTGTTTTATGTAACAAAAACATATATATCGTGCCATAAGAATAGAAAATATTTTTATAAAGATACTTTTGAGAATGAAGGGGCCGGGAGAGTTCGACATATACACCAGACAAGCTCCTTGCGTATAAGATTTATGGTGTTGAAATTAATTACTTTCATGTCATGCTGGATTGGGGCCAGAATGAAGGCAATAATGTCATAATAATGTACAAGATGTGAATCTATACAAGCTAGCTATATATATCTAGTAGGCGATATTGGGATTACTCCATCGGTTCAAATTTTGGTAAGGCATATTTTGATTCTTCAAAAGTCAAACTTTACAGAGTTTGACCAACTGACAACTGGTAACTTACAAAAACATTTGGTGTATAAGAATTATACAAATAGATTCGTACTTCAAAGTGATTTCACACTATGTTATTTTTTCCAGATAATTAAATATATATTTTATGAGCAATTAATGGTGAATGTTTAATCTTAAAACTTCTTTTGAATCAAAATAGGTTATAGAAAAGTGAAAGGAGTGAGGGCACTCCTTATTGAGCATATTGTATATTTTTGTCATAGAAACTATAGTAGGACACATTTTCTTTTGTTTGTGTGAGAGGAACGAAAACCGGGTATACAAGACTAGCATATTATGTGTATAGCTATTTGTTTTGTTGTTCCCCATGGTTTATCCAGAAGGTATTAGTTTACATAGTTGATATATAGGAGATATAATTATATAGATTACCAAATCTTATATAGTAGGTAATTAATTTATCCCATATAGTTTATAGATACCTTAACCGAGTCGATCGGTCCATATAAACCATTTTCATCCACATATATAAAGTGAAGCCAAGGTGTCTCCGTAGGCATCCCATATCTCAATTGACATCTGAATCGTAATATTCTCACATTGAGACATTGAGCGATCAAATATAGACACAAGAATGTACCATTACATAAGGTTTGACTCTCTTTAGAGAGCATGGACATCTATATACTCTATCTACCATCCCGATCAAGGTATACAAGCAACCCCATTCACTTTACTAGCTCGTCCTATATTTTGTCGATAGTTTGCTTTTTTAACAATTTGTAATAACCTATAAACCGCTCTGTATGATTCTTTTTTTTTTTTGCAGGACCTGTGATTTTATTTGGCCCAATAATGGAAATGAAATATGTTTGTATGTGACAATATAATTAGCGTAACGTATTACACATGGTTTTTTTACAGCGCACCATATTAGAGATAATACAACCTAATTAATAAGGAAATGTATATTGTTTTTGATGTGCTATTATATTGAAAGCATGATAAGATAATTTAAAAAAATTAATGCTCCGTGTTAACTGTTAACTTTAATTTTATAAATTTGAATTATGGCATATATAATTTATATTTGTGTAAAATCTTAAATTGGGAGATTTGATGATTGCCGCTCAGACGTTTTGCCTATTTGCTTGTTTTTGTCATTTGTACTAAGGTAATTTTATGTACCTAAATTAATAGGAACCGTTTATTTATATAGATTGAACCGCCGGGATTAATTAAGGTGGCATATTACCATCCATAATTATTTTTATTTTCATAATTAGAGAAATCAATTATTAATATTTAATATTTATTTTTGTGCTCGCGAATCCTTAATTTCCTTCCAACTCAATCTTCCTCTTCTTCTTCCTGCTAACGAATCCTTTCCTTCCTGTACCACCAACCGAGAAGCCTCTACCATGGGCGCCTATGCTTTAGCAAGAAGCAGGAGGAGACGAAGCCAACGGCCAGTTTGGAGACCACCTCCTGGATGGTGAAGAAGTCTGGGAAAATCGCCGGGGTGGTTGCCGACGACAAAGGCAAGAAGATATCGCAGTCCAAGGTGGACTGGTGTCCACGGCCGACAAACGGTGTTCGCCATGAATGCTAAGGCGGGGGGCGAGGCTAGTGGTGTTGGCAACCATGCCGGTGCGGATCGGACGTCGAGCGGCTGCACCAAGGAGAAGGCGGACGCAATCCTGATCTAGTGCGGGCAACCTGCTAGCCGGAGTTCATCGAGGCGCTGTACCCATAGTCCCATACTGAGCATCTGGCGGCCCGCGACCAGCTACGTTGGCCTTCCCGGGAAGCCAGCGGCCGCTACGACTGCGCCTTCGTTCACAGCTCCCGCGAGTGGGCGCCCGGCCGGTCGTGCGGGCGCTGCATCGGCCTTCCCGAGCTGAAGGTGCATGGCTCTGTGTCCAGGCCTCCGTTGAGCGGAAGGGGGCAGAGCAAAGAGATGTCTTACCGGCCGGGAGCTCGCTTCCGTTTAATCGGTTATACATTTTTGTTTAATTCTAATTTAGCTATAATTAATGGCTAAGATCAATTGTTGCACTTACCTCTTCAAGAGATCAATTCGATTGGTGCCAAAACATCACATCCAAATGCTACAGAACGTTAATTAGTCTGATTTTTAACTTAAACTAAAATAGTATTATGTATTAATAATCATGATATTTGAATCATATTTATTTTTTCTTCAGATATAAAAATTTCAAGATTAATTTTTCCTTCACATCCAGATGCTAAAACACATCAGTCTGTTTTTTCGTCACATATAAATTTCGAGATTACAAGTTATTTGGTTTCTCTTCACTGTCTGTTCCAAGTTATGTTTATTGCGGAAAAATAAACATTGCAGTAAAAAAGCATCAACACAAATGTTTTCAATTTATAACTCGGAACAGTATTACAAACATTGCAGAAAATAAACATAACCAAATAGTTGCCACAAATATCAGAAATACATTCAACACAAGTCACATAGAAACATAAGAACTGAGTACACACGAGATATGATGACGACTGATATCTTAAACTACAGATATTTAAAGTAAGAACATAAATACTACTACCCGACAAGAACATTTATTGTTTGGTTATTACAACCATAAATACTACTAGGCAGGGACAATCGAACTCATGCATCTTCCTTCTGTCAGAACGGAAATCCTTGAGACCAACAGTTTTCTCCATATTTGGCCATAGATCAATCCCCGTACGAAGGTGGATCAGGCATGTTCTTCTTCTCCATCTTGCTGTGGAAACTCATGTGGCCACCATACGCTTGTGGCGACCTGAATCTCGCGTTGCAAAGCCTGCAAGTGTACTCACGGTGAACCCTTTCATTGACCACGACAGGGCTCACCGAAGCATTCACGTCACCACCCTGGCCGCCTATCTGCAGTGCGGCTTGCTCCCTTGGGACATACGGTGACATGCGAAATGTACCAAAAGAGCTTTGGTCACCTCGTCCAGCGCCAAAGGGCTGCTGCTGCTGCAATTAATATACTGGTTAGAAAAGTGGCTTTCAAGAATTAAAGAGGGAGATGGAGCTTACCTCAGGAGGGATGTGCCTTGTCGTCGCGGAATTCTGAAAGATCGGGCCGTTGTCCAGCACCCCGGTGGTGTTGAGATGCGCATGAACAACGGCGAAGGGGTCTCCCTGGAGCAAGGACGTGACCGGTGGAGGTTCAGTGGTGGACAGGATCTGCATTTGGTGGGACGAGTTGAGGTAGTCGCTCATGGGGGATGTCAGGAAGCTCGGCGGCGCGGGGGGGATCTGCAGCAGCCGGTTTGGAGCGCCGCCGCCCGACATGAGCGCAGCCTCAGATATGGTGGTGTTGACATGGGATGCAGGTGCAGAAGGACCAAGGATTTGCTGGCGCGAGAGTGGTGCAGGTGGTGGTGGAGACGGCAGCGCGACGTTCGTCGGCTGGTACGGCGCCGGCGGCGGCATCAAGGGATGGTTGTGGTGGTGGATTACTGGCAGGGCTGGAGGTGGTTCTTGCGGTGGCGGTGCATACACGTACGGTGAGGCCGCCTGCATGTTCAGAGGTGAAGAGGGTGTAGAGGAGTTAAGGGCGACGAACTCATCTGCAGGCCGCTTCGGTATCGCCGTGGTGCCCCTCAGAGCTTCATGCAGCGGGGAGATGTACTCGTCGTCGACGTTGCTGCTCGATCCAGCGTCCTTGGGGAAGGAACCATGCGGATCCATGGCTAGCTAGCTCTCCTACCGTCCTACGCTCTCAGCGGATTTGTAAATGGAACGCTGTTCTGAACAGGAACTGTGTGCGCCGGGCTAGCGGGGTGTGTGGGGAGGTATTTATACAGGTATTGTGTGAGTTCTTCAATGATCTTGGACTCATGTGATATGCCATGAATACGCTGTGTATCTACGAGATATGTTTCATTTATAGAGTGAAGCGAGCAGGGCACGTATATTAGGCGGTGAACCGGCCGTTGCTGATAGGAATTAGGGACATACATTTTGGGAGATTCCAGATCAGCATCTCTACCTCAGAAAATTTATACTGTGCTTAGCATGGCACTAGACATCGTGACTCAAATGCTTAGATCGTAATTTTAGTACTAGTCCATGCCAAATATGGACTCATGATAAGATTTTACTCACCGCAACTCGATCATCAACTAACTACATCGATCAAGAATGTAAACCTGTATGTAGTTATTGCAACAAAGCAGTTCTCTGATGCAGCCATATCGTCGTCATAATTTTAATTTTGGAACATTATTATTCGATATACATACTAGTGCTTCAAATTATACGCTATACATTCCCAAATTAAACCATAGTACTGCACTCAATTCTCCGTTGGATCAGAATAGTACTGCTGCTCAAATAGTACAATACTTATTAGCAAAGTAACGTTCCGTTCCACAGCATGCATGCCAAGCGGATGGTCACTAAAATGAGCCACTTCTGAAAAGTGGTCTACAGCTAGGAATAACTGTTTTTGTAAGCACTAGGTCCGACAATGTTAACGTATCAGTTCATAGATACTTCTGCCGTTATAAAAAGCGTGAATATACTATTGCTAGTGTCGTGTTGCACACGTGTCCTACCGTTGTAGAAGCCAGTTGGCGGGAGCCAATAAATTTCCTGGATAAAGGCGCGCGCGGGGAAAGCTGAAATGAAAATAGAACGCTAAAGAAATGTAACATCGAATGTCAGGACGCTAGTTCCCCTTTCATCTTCTACACTACTGCTTACTCTCTTTTCTCTCTCCCTCTTTGATCCCACCCATGGCTACTACTCGATATAGGGTTTAATTTAGGAAGTCATCCTGGTTGCCTCATACACCGCCCCCTCCACCACACATGTCCCCGACCCCCCAACCCTGCCCGCTTGCATCCCACCATGCATCCGTCGATTTGCACAACCACAAAACATTGATATGCTCCCTAGATTTTGGACTACACCATTGACAACAGCTATTGTGTCGGTTTCATCATTGCCAAAATCAGCAAGTGCATCGGTCTAAGTTGCTAGTAAGTTCATCAATCCACGGTTCGACTTGGAGGTTTTTTTCATTTACCCTCTTCTACCTTATCCTCTTCAAAACTTTCCCTATTAATTTTTCCCGAGGTCTTGCTGCTTTGATTAGATACTACAATTCCTTTGTAAGCGTTTGGGCACATGGATGTATGACTTATTACTTGGGAAATGGTGAATGTTTCTCAATCCACTTATGAGCATCAAATTAATTGACTTTATTTCACTTGTTTGCTTTTTATATCAACTTTTCACAGTGGTAGAGCAGTTAGCACATGTGGGTCTTGGTGTAGTGACCATGTGCTAGCGTCTCCTCCTCTACTTCCCGACCGTTATCGACGCTATACGTCTTTAGTGCCACTAGCCACTAGTTTGTTGCTACGCTATTACTCCCACTGTAGAGGGCTTGGGTACATGGCAGGGGCAAAGATATATAGGGGCCTATCCCCCCTTAACGGATCTGGATCGATATCGCATTATCGCAATCAATGAAACATGCGTTCCCAAACCAAGTATCCCCATGCGATCATCAAAACGAGCAAGCGTTCCCAAGTCCTCGGCTCCTCGCCAAGTCACTAGTCCGCTGCAGTGCATCCGCCTTAGGCCCGTCTTCTCTGTCACATCGATTTGTGCTCCCATATGCTAATATGAGTGCACTTAACTGTTAGCTGCGGTGGCTCTCCACCGTGCCGCATAAAGGTGCCCCACACCCTCTACTACCCTGATTAATTGATGATGCGTGAAAATCTAATTCCTTTTTTCAATTGTAATTTTGATAGCAATTAGTTGTTGACTTGTTTTGCTATGAAGAGGTTAAGGACGATCAATAGTTTTTATAAGTCAGTTAATTCAAGTTCAGGTTATTCTAAAACTACTAATGCAACCATTGATCAAGCTATTGAACCAGACCAACTGGTTAATGCCTTCAAATTTGGGAACTCCCTCCTAGGAACAAGATAAAGCTAAGCGATTTTATATATCCGAAGGCCCATATCAACTAATCTTGACGGAGTACTCATTTAATAATTCATCAAAGCATCGTCGTTGTTTCAATAGCAATTGGTTTATAAATTTTTGGTGGCTTGAGTACTCTCCTCATACTAATCATGCATATTTTCTACCTTGTTTTCTATTTTCAAATAAGCCAACAAGGAAGCGTGGCTCAGATGCATTCACAATAACAGAATTTAATAGTTGGAAGAAGGTCAATGATGGAGATAAGTGTGCTTCTCTATGTCACATCGGCCAAGATGCTAGCTCGACTCATAACAATTTAGTTCAGTGTTTCAATAATCTCAAAAATAGTATTGTTCATGTTGACAAGGTGATGGTTAAACAAAATGATAAATTTGTGACAGATGTAAGACTTAGGCTTACGACTATAATTAATGACATTAGGTAATAAGAATTGCTTTTCATTGCTATTATTACAATTAAAATTATTCATATTGTACTATATAATAATTATGCATTTTTATACCACTAGGTGGTTGACATTTCAAGCATGTCCATTTAGAGGCCATAATGAATCTCCAGATTGCATCAACCAAGGTAATTTCTTGAAATGCTCAAACTAATGACCGCTTATAATAAGGAGGCGAACCAAGTTATGTTAAAAATGCTCCAAGAAATGCAAAGTAAACTTCACATGAAGTCCATAAAGAGATATTTAGCATATATGCTCGAAAAGTATAAATTGCAATTAGAGAAGAAATTGGCAATATCAAGTTTTGCATAATGGTTGATGAAGCTTGAAATGAATCTAAAAAAGATCAAATGGTGATAGTTCTTCGGTTTTTAACAAAGGACTTATAAAGGAGTGTTTCATTGACCTTATGAATGTTAGTGACACTACTGTATTGACTCTAAAGTAGGCAATTTGTGTTGTCCTATTAGATAATAATTTGAGTGTGCAGGATATTAGAGATCAAGGCTATGATTTGGCAAGTAACATGCGAGGGGAGTGAAATGGGTTGAAGGTTCTAATTCTCAATGAGTGCCCTTATGCATATTATATTCATCGCATGGTTCATCAGCTCTAATTGGCTCTTGTTGTAGCATCAAGGGAGGTACATGAAGTGCACAACTTTTTCCTGCTTACAAATTTTATCATAAATATTTTTAGTGTTTCACCTAAGCGCAATGATGAGTTACTAGCAAATCAAGCTACAGAAATTGCTCATGAAATTGTTCTAGGAAAGGTCGATACATGAAGTGGGGCAAATCAAATGGCCTCTCTATATATAGAGGCTAGGTGACACTATATGGAGTTACCATTATAAATCAATTTTGAGCTTGAATTGAAGAAGATGTTTGATGCCACAATTTCAGTCATGTGCAGCATTGCAAATGATCTTTCAATTTCAAGATATTCCCAAGGAAATGTTGCAGGTGCCCTCCAGATTTCAGCACTGAGAATACATGCACAACATCATTTTAATTCTATATGAGAAAAAGGTCAAAAAATAATCTAGGTTGACTAGGATTTGAACTCAAGACATCTAACTCTACACGTTGTTTTCTTATCATCTCACCTCAAAGTAGTTTTTGATGGAATAGTCTACGCTATTCTTTGACTTATTTCCTAAAACTTGTAACATATATTTGTCACTTTAGACGACTTTAAATAAAAAAGTTGTCAACTACATAGTTGTATATTACATTGAGCTCTACAACTTTAATATAGAGCATATCTCCATCTAGCATAGTTTAAAAGATTTAAAAATTCTCATATATACTGTTTTTAGTGACGGGCTTATAGAATGCCCGTCACTATGCACTGTGGTAGTGAATTTTTAGACCAGTCCAAAACTGGTCATGCATAATCCTATGGCAGTTTTATGAGCAATCGGCAGGGGAGAGCACCGCATATGTACCCAATGCAAGGTGAAAGCAGCAACAAGAGATGCCAATGAACTTGAGACGAAGAAGAGCGACCTAAGAAAGTGCTTTCGACAGGTGGGCAAGTCGACCGTCGTAATGCCTGCGGAGTACATAAGGCCAACAGTGCCTATTGGGGAACAGATAAATGCCAGAATGTTGGCCACGACGAATGCATCGATGCTATACGTAGTACCTCCCGGCCGGCAAGCGTTGATGTTCCACCGTGATCACGGTCATCTCGGCTATATATGTAACCTCCTGCAGGCAGAGCTAAAGCTGCGCCAAACGTCACTGATGTTACGAGCACTGAGCTAGCTGATCCCCAAAGTTTGCGTTGAATTGTTCAACTTCTCTGATTCTTTCTCCCAGTCCTCTCGTTTTGGTCTCAGAATGTGCTCTCTTCCTCAAACTTATCCCAGCGAGACAACAAATAAACACCATGCTTCGCGCTTGCACGTGCTAGTGCACGACGTATAAGTTATTTGCTTAGGGTTCTAAAAAAGAGTGATTTTATAATCTTTAAGGTGGTATCAAGAGATATCATAATTTTAATGTTAATTTGAATACCTGTTTGTGTCTCAGGTATTAAGAGGTATCAAGATTAACACCGTCATGTCTGGCTGATATGCGGAAGAAGGGTTAGCTTGTAGTAACAAGAACGGGATCGATGTCAGTGGTCGATGCTGTAAAGCAGTCAAGCAGATCGATGCAGGCAAGAAGCTTATTAGAACGAGGAGACATCCGGCAGTTTTGGCCTCTGATACCTGTGACATGGAGAAGTGAAGAAAGTGTGTACAGCCATCCCTGTCCCCTTGCTCGAGGAGGATCGTGTTCCAATTCAACAGCATCTCTGTCATCACTGTTGCCAAAATACACCCACTGTATTAATTAAAATATGAACATGCACGAAGAAAAATAATTTATATTACGCATAAAATGACACCGTACGTGCGCATACCTCTGCCACACGCTTTGCGCATATATACTTGGTAGTTGGTATCACTACCGGTTCACAATGGTTTAGACGACAAAACCGTGTTTCTGTACCGGCAGTGATATTCTACCGTTGCTGGTTCTAAAGAAATTAACCGACAGTGATGGTCGGTTCCTAAGCTTATATTTGTGTAGTAGTGAGCCGGCCGGCCAGGTTACAATGAACTGCTGGTGCAGGTTAGTGATGACTAGCAGCAACGTACGAGTGTGCAGGCGCCGCTGGCCGATCAGAGCTGCTCCCGTTGAGCGATGATGGAAACTAACTCAAGTCCAGATGACATGGTGGTTTGCAATTCACACCTTTAAAGTGATGGATGATATGTTTGTCAAAGTAGAGTATTTTTGTTGAACACTGAACAGTAGTGTTTAGTGAGAAGGGGAGCTGGGGGAGGAGTGACTATAGTTATTGCCCTGTAGATGCATGGCTAAACACTAGACACAAATATCGATCGGTGCTTCGGTGCTTCCAATGTTGTCATTTGTTCTTGCACCATGTTAGCGGTAGGACAAGTGTTTGCGCAAACGGGATGCCAGGCCGCTGCCCTGACGCATAGCATCAGCGTGTGCCTATATTATTCATATATTCACTGGTCGGGGTTACGGTAGAGCTAGAGCAAAACAGAAAGATTATGAAATTAGATTGATATGGAATAACTTCATTAACTAAACTACTAATTAAGTTATGAGAGGTATATTATATTATATTAAAGTGAGGGGAGTGAATATATGATTGAAATACGCGGGTAATATATAATAGCTCAATTTTTTAGTGGGTGCACCCACAGCCATAAATAATTGTGCTTCACTCCTGTTCACTAGCACAAAAAAACATCATATGCATGTGCATGTTTATAACTCCCATATATGCTGGTTTTTGAACCGACATGAACAAATTAAACAGTATATACGTACATAGGCAGTGGTAATTAGTACCGAATCCAGAACGAGCATATATGAGGTCGATATTAGAGGGGTGTAAAAGAGGAGGTTTCATATTTGTGGGATGATTTCTAGACTCCGGCAATAGTTGACAGGGTAAAATGAGGATTACTGTTTAATCTATCCGTAGGAACGTAGAAGCAAGCTAGCACCCACAAATTTAAAATTGCAACTATTTACACAGTTTGAAAAAAAAAATACTAATGCACAGTATAACAATCACAAAAACAGAACATCAATGATGCAAATGATTTTAACTAGCACTAGCTGAGTTCCTGTGCATTACAACGAGAAAAAAATTTACAACATTAAAAAAACATTAAGCGAAGCTGAAGCTAAAGAGTTTTGATTTGCTATGAGTCTATGAGAAGGAGTAGTGGTGGTAACAGACTCACCAACACTAGCTTCTTTTAAAGTTGTGGGGGATAGCCCCCCGGGTAGG
>KE372969.1:233338-265460 GCA_000418225.1 Zizania latifolia | reverse complement strand
AGGGATGAGGTAATAGATTAATCCTTGCTTGCCTTTATTCATCGTTAAACCTGCTATATATATAGTGCCTAAACAACTTATCTGCTAATATGAAGGGAAATCTTAACTAATACTTCTAATCCAACTACTATTCCTAATCTGATACTATTCCTATCTGGTGGCTAGCAATCAGGCAACCGAGTCCATGCTCACGCATGATCTGATACTATTCCTATCCAACTTCTTGCCTGCCGCGCATCTCTGGGGCTTCTCCGGTGGTATACGATACCGACCCTGACAGAAGCACATAATTAGAACATAAGATTAACTTGAGTTTCATGTAACGTATGACTAATTGACTATATATTTTGTGAAGTTAGCACTTAATCACCTATTTTTGTTCCTCCTGTGATACCAAGCCAGGGATCTACTTCTTATCGATCATTATTCCATATCCTTTTGAAGTCCATGCCAGGAACTAGTGGATTGGTAGTCATATAACTGCAAATGTGGTAGCATTGCATTATAGTTGTGACTTGTGGTTGATTTGGTTGTTCTGTGTGTTCTGTGACGGATATCAATTTTCGTCTGCACAATCTTTTAATTTTTCCACTTTGGCAACTACTTGTTTTCGGTTGTCAATTTGTTTAATTAAGGGGCTTTTATAAACTAAACATGGCCATCACCCTTTTATGTTATACACCTGATTGCAGGATACTGGGATAGTTGAGGATTCAATGGTGGTGACTGTTCTTTACTTCTTTTCACGATTGCCTCTCCAAGAAAATAAAAATAAAATAAAATAAAATTGCAGATCTCACATATTTTGCTGACAGTTTGGGCATTAACATAATTCCCCCAGGGAATAGGGAAAATGGTTCAACGCACTGCTATTAGTATAGTTTTTTTTTAACAAAAATGAAGGTTACCAAGGAGGAACTTGGTATTGAATTAATGTACAAGAAATAGGCACCCAAGTTGAGCCCAAGAGGATTCGAACTTGGGTGGTGGGGGTGTAGTTAGACTCAGTTCCACTCCTATCATTTTAGTTGATTATTATACGCATCTATCTTTTATCCATAAAGATGTGTTAACCTCATGTTTATTTTGTGTATACAGGGCCCACTTTCAACAGGCTTTCCTATAGAGAACCGTGGAAACCCTATTGCAATGAGCGCACTCAGGAGCCACCTGGACCGTGCTAAGCATCTGCCTTTTGTTAAGCGGATTACTGACTTTCACTTGCTTCTCCAGGTTGCTGTTTACCTAGATATAAGAGCAGATGTTCCTGCCCTGACTGCCTGCATAAAGAACCAAAGCGTAGTTCCTGAAGGCTACCAGCTGCTTATCGAGTCATTGGCCGGTCAGCCATAATGTGGTTTGTCGAAGCAAGTGGCGCAGATGTTTTTAATTTACTACCATATCATGTGTAACTTATGGATCTCTGGTGTGTAAGTCTTGGTTAATTCATATGCGCTTTCCTTTGTGCAAGCGCAACATCTTTCTTTTATATGATGCTGAAGCTAGTCGCCTGAACTGAAGCTCCAAGTCTTTCAGAGTTGCTTGGAGCTGGAGGTTGCATTACCCTGAGTTTGGAAGAGGGACGTAATTAATATTGCATGGCCATGGCGAAACCTTGATTAAGATGTGAGAGTGTCATGATATGTATCTTAGTTCTGCATGCAAAGCTTAGTTACAGTTAAAGGACAATAATCTCTGTCATGGTCAATATATTGTTGCTGGACTACTCTGTTGTGTTCCATATTAGGGCTTTTTTTGGAGGTCCAATCCTGTTAACTTCTAAAATGATTTGGGCCAGTAGGATTGGATCAGGATCCTACTGGGGATTTGCCGATTTGTGCTCGAATGAGCCATGTTTATTACACGGTTTGGAGTTTGGCTGCTGAATGTGCACGGCTGGACGCATCGCCGGCCGATGGATTCACGCCGGCGAGAATCTTGACAGCTTGCTCGCGTCGTAGCTCTATGCGTGGGATTGGTTTTTGACTCAGGCGGCACTGTGCATTGCTCTCATCACAATGCACAGGACACTTTTCCAGCAAATACAGGGTCGATATGATCGACCAAGTCAAGCGAGACACTGGAATTGTTCGTTTAACTTAATTTTTGCTGTTTTGGTGACTAGCTGAGCAACCTGGCTCCCTCCTAATTAACGTCCCGTATTATTATGTTTCTTTTCGGCAATTTATGATTACATATTCAGACCAATGTTGTTTATTTTAGTAAATTACCGAAATATATTTAAAGATGATTGTTTTATTCATTATTCTATTAATGGTGATGTGGATAGAATTTTATTATAAGAAAACTCTCAATATAATATTAGAAGTGTGTTTTTAGATATGTCTCCGAGATACTTACAGACCTATAAAAACTTTACAACTATTCGAATGATAGACTATCACCTAATTATTTACAAAATGCTTCCAAATTTATGATTTGGTTAGGTAATTTTTTATAAGCTATTTGTTATCTGTATAATATTTAATATTTAATTAATCCATTCATTAATTTATTGTGAATGCACCTATAAAGGGACTTTGGATTATTTGTCACTTTCTTCAAATGCTCATTCTCTTCGTCGACTTTGCTTTTTTGTCATCCAAATCATATGTATTTTTCTTCCATGCCATTTTGGCCACTAAGCAGGCTTATTTATTCTTTAGCTAGGCAACATGATAAAAGAGAAAAAAAAAGACCAAACTACCCTGTAACTTAACAGCAAATTAAAACTCAAGCAAAATCATTTCAGCATCACCAGTGAGGTCCGTACCTTGGTTTGCTCGATGAGACCGCTGCCAGGAGAGAGGAAAAGATGGAGTGAACTGAGAACAAGAATGAACCGGCTCCAACAGAGAACAGCAACCGCAGTTTTTGATCCCATGCTTAAGCGCAAAACTGTTATTTTAGCTTGCTTAGTGGTCAAAATAGCATGAAAGCAAAATATATGTGATTTGGGTGGCAAAAAAGTAAAGTTGGTGAAGAAGATAATATTTGAGAACGAGCGCTCGAAGAGAGTGGCAAATAATCCAAACTCTCCATCTATAAATACTTTTCTGTGCTCGCCCAACCGTCCCAGTTTAATGCACTGTTTATATCAAAACCATTCAATTTAGGCCTATTTGTAACCGAGGAAAATTAGAAGAATTCCACGTGATTTAAACTATTTCATGTAAATATTTTGTAAATTTGTGCGTTTCAGAGGAGGCATCAGCGGCTCAACACAGCGAGCCGCGAATAAACAGAGCAAAAAGCCGTATAAACCCCTCGCTGAACGTGACCGTCCAACCATCCAAAGCTTCAAATTCCTAACGGTCGGCGGAAGGATGGAGAGGGTTGCCGCCACCGGAGTCGGCGGCAGCAGCCAGCCGCCGCGGGGGCTTGGGTTGGTGGAGGTGCAGGCGGCGGCGGCGTCGCTGAGGCGGTCGGAGGTGTTCCACGTCGTGAAGGAGCTCCTCGGCTTCGTCCTCTACATGCACAACCAGATTCCTTCGTAATCCCCCATCTGCCCCCATCCCCTCCCCTCTCTCTGTCTCTATCTCCCCGAAGTGCCGGGTAAACGGTCGGTATGGGGACGGATTTGGTGGGTATCTGTGAGAAATTTTAATCTCCTAATTTACAGTCTAGCAGATGATTCGGGATCAGATCTATTTTTTCATTTCAGTTGAGGTTTTACCGAGCTCCGAATTTGGTCACCAAATTTTCATGGTTTTGTTAGAGAAACCTCTGTGCCTGTGGATCTAATTAGGTGGTATGGGTTGAGTGGATTTTGCGTTAGATACTTGGATCAGCTAGCCCAAAGGCCGGATCTAATGGCTGTAGTGGAGTTTACAGTTCCATTGATCTGAAACAGCTCTGGAATTGTGCGTGGTCTTCAGGGCCGCACTGTTGTTATTGAATTGGGAAAATCCCAGAGTGATCATTTAAAAATTAGGTTCAGTTTGGCAATTAGTTGTTTGCATTCACTGTGGTTCTGGGAGATGTAGTCTGTGTATAGCCTGTTAAGTGAATGTTGCTTCTTATCTTGTGTTAATTAATGGGATATTCTAATTTACATTACTATATCATGTCTTGGTGCATGTGTAATATAACTTTGGTGTACTTTTGCTCTTATGTTCTGCGCCTAGTAAAATGGAGAATTGTTTTTCACTGAGAGAAATTAAAGTCTCTGCATTTTGATCTAGTCGAAATTTCTGATATATGAATGTTTGGATTGTGTATATGGTCTCACTCTTCATTTGCACTACTTGAGCACAGACACACGTCCACCCTAGCATGTACAGTACTGTGAGTCTACTAAATGGGCTTGTTGTCTATGGTTAGTGCGTCAGGCGGACAGGTAGAATTGTTATGCATTGTTGCTTGACTTCTAGAATGTATAGATCAGTAGAGATTAAACTTTTTAACAAATCTCCTTATACTGTGTTGTTTAAAATTTTGTGTTGCACATCTGAACTACAAGTAAACAGCATGTAGTCTGGATTATGTAATCATGCATGTTGCAGATTATGCTTTGTTTTGGTCAGTTATTCCCCGTGCCAGGTAGTTATCAAAGGAATTTTAAATATATTTAAAATTTGCACATTTTCAGGGTATTGCAGAATCTTGAAAACGAATTTGCAGATTTAAAGGAGGAAATGGTAAGTTTGGTACACAGTAAAGCATGTTTCTATTAGCATCTATTTTGCTAATGAGCCTAAGAGCCTTTTATTAATTTGTGGTTATTTATAGACAGAGATGGCATTACCGCCTGCAGACCTGAAACCATCTGATCAGAGAAAGTACAACACACGGAAAAGGGAAGTTAAACGAAAGATCAAGAAGCAGGAGAAGTTAATGAGTGGCCTCTCTAACTTACTTTCTGCACTTCAGAAAGCACTTGATGAAGTTCCTAGTATTGGAGGAGTTCTCCTGATCCTTGGCGGGAGCCTTGTAAGGCCTCTGTTTGTCTATGATATTATAATTTCTCATGGTAGATTCGATTCTGGAAGTGCCAATGAGCATGGTGCAAGCAAGTTAGCGCAGTCTGTTTCTCGAAAGGTGAGATACTTTCTTGCTTAATATTCCATGAGTAACTTACCCCGTCAGAGCGGAAGGTGAGTCCATTTCTTTAAACTGTATTAGTATTGTTGAAGTACCATCATGTTTTGTTGAAGTCCACAGTGCAATAACTTTTGGTACCAACTTTGGACAACAATATGACAAAAAAATATCTCAATATTGATGAAATCCACACTGCAGTAAATTTTGGTACCTACTTTGGACAACAATATGGCAAAATCACAAATTAATGATGTTGTAGTCTTGTACTATTGCTCTGTCACTTGGCACTTGGTCTTATGGCCAAGCTGTCTAAGGAGAACCTTGCTGTGTTGATTGCCACATTGCCAGGCATGAGTTTTTTGACTAATCACCTGTGGCTTGTTTAATATTCATATGGTGGAATCTTGGTCCTCTTCGAATAATGACAGGCACTTGTATATTTATAGGCCATCCGTGCTCTTATATCAAGTGGTGCAGGGAGTTTATCTTACACAGGTATCAATTCCTCTGTTTTGCTATATACTTGGTGGGAGTGCCATCGTCATTTTACCTTAATGCTTTCCCTCCAAATTTTAAAGGCCCTACCAAGCTGTTTGTTCTGGTCAGATGTCCTTGTACATTGAACATACCACTGGAGTTCCTGCCGAAACGTGATTTTCGTTACAGCAAGAAGGTATTGTTCTGTTCAGAAGGTTAATTTATATTTTCTGTCACCCTTCTTTTGTAAAACATATAATGTCCCCCTGATTAATACTTGAGCCTTATCTTTTCATCACAGGTTTTACCCCTCCAAATGTGTATAAAATGCAATACAGCAAGCGACCAAAAATGTCATCAACAAATTGCATCAACTGTTGATGCTTTAAGTTGCACTTCAGAATCATCTCTTTCTGATGTTATCTGGTAATATCTCGGTTCTTCTGTTCCCATTGATCACTATTTGATTTCCTGTGTTTTTCTTATCCTTGTATGAGAGTAACCATTAGTTATGTCTTAGTAAGGCAAACCTTCCATAGTACATGTCTTCATGAGTCCATGCTTCCTTCTCCTTTGGGAATCAAGGCATGAGCGCATGGTTATTAAAGCAGCAAGACGACACTAGGTGCCCAACTACCTTTTTAACTTTTAAGTGGTAAGGCGTAAGGCAAGACGACACCTTACTCACATAGAAAATATATGAATTAAGAAAATAAATATCAATAGATATGTAGCAAATTCCAAATAGCAATAGCCAATAGCAATATAGCATGATAAAAGTAGCAAATGCCAAATAGCGATGGACCAATAATAATATAGCAATGTAGCATAATAAAAGTAGCAAATAAGTTCAACACCCTAACTATCCCATTTCTCAAATCTCAATAGCCATCATTGAACTCATTGAACCTTCTCTTTCTAACTGTAGCAAATCTAGTTATTGAACCCATGTCGTTTCTTCCAGGTTCCAGTGTAAGCACACGGTAAGGGGCTTACCATGCAAGGCGTCACTAGAAGGGTGACCTGGACTGAACATGTGGAAGTTGCATAAAAGACAGCGGATGATGTCGCAATCCTAAGTCCAGTCTTGTAGTCCTGACTTGTAAATGCACATCCCAAGGATCAACATACTCTATGTCCATTCTATTTGTACGGAAATGCATGTGCTATGAAGTGTGAACTTTAGTTGACTCCATTACCATGTAAAGAAAGATATTCTGCTTGCAAACATCATGCAGAGTAAAGAGGAATTTGAAAGAGGGGGATTTTATTTTAGTTTCATGACCTAACATGTGGGTGTGCCTAGATTGAGGCCTATCTAAGCAAGGTTCTTCTTACTAACTGGTTGCAAACATCTCTTGTTTATAAGACCTATATGTGTCGGTTATTCTTACTAACTGGCACCTTTTTTCTATAGGTGTCGGTTATGATTAAGAACCAACACTGATAGACCTCCCCCGAGAATATATAATTTGTTATGTTTTCATTTCGCAATTAAATTTTAATTCATAACTAATTCAAACTGAATAATTGTAATATTAACAAATAATCTTCAACAAGGCTTATGATCCATATGCATATATATAGCAACATCACCCAAATATTATATTAAGAGTACTTTAAATACATAATTGTTTATTAAGAGTTCTAGATAACACACTAGGTCACATGGAGTTCTACAAATCGTTGTTCTCGTCCTTATCCTCATCCTCTGAATACTCAGCCGCAACTAAATTCGATGCAAGTACAGAGGCTAATGTCCCCCCTCAATCTGCTTTGACATTGCCTTGGCTGCCTCCTCAACCTTATCCTTCTGAACATCATGAGCGATACATGAATCGTTGGTGAAACATCTAACAATGATTGCTACTGCATAGTCATGGCGTTGTCTTGAACAACACGAGCAATAGCCCTACCATTATGGCAAACACTTTTAGACTAATTGGTGCTATCGAACAGACCAGTGCCACTATTGTATGAATTTGTGTTTGATGGTGGACAAGGCGTACACGTAGCATGAGACACATTCATGTTACGAGGAGTCAGAGGGTTGCCTAGGTAAGAAGGCCTACCAAGTAGAGTAAGATAGCCTCTACGTCCACTGAAAATTAAAAATATTATTACAATTCATGATTATTGCAAATGCATACATTAAATCATTGGAAAAGTTAAACCAACAGAAAAACTACACGTGCATATGTATATATATAACGCCTGCCACATGGTCCATCAGTCATTGATATCATTGGGCAATGACAGCGATGTCAGTGGCCAAGGCTCTAGTGGCGGCAGTGGTAGTGGTTGAGGCTCGGGCAACGGCAAAATCAATGACAACTACGGTTGGAGTGGTGTGAAGAGTTCAATGGATTTTTGGTCAATGGAACAATCGTGTAAGCCCTAAATATATAGGGACTATAGGTGTCGGTTCTTACATAAAACCAACACCTATAGTTCTTTCACGAGCGTGGTACTGTAGGTTTATAGGTGTCGGTTATTATTAAGAATCAGCACAGATAGTTGTAAAATTAATTACAACGAAATGTGGGCTTACAAATAGTTGCAAAATTAATTGCAATGAGATGTGGGCTTACAGATAATTGCAAAATAACCTTCAACAGGGCATAATTAGATGCATTCAAACACACACACATATAATGCATTGTTTGAGTTCACAGATACAATTAATTTACAAATGTAGTTACAAATAATTTACGGATGTAGCTATGTTGTCTTGACTATTACACCTACTTGATGATCCCTCCACAGGTATGATGCTTAGTAATCGGCTAGGTTAATTTTTTTATTTTTTCATTTCAAATTTTAATCAATTTAGATTGATAGCCATGATAATAAAACATTATGAAGGTGAAAAGAATCCTAGTGGATAGTGAAATAGAACGTGAAACCGTGCTGAGCTCCCAAGCAGTGGGAGGGGAAAGTGAAGAACTTGATTTTCTAAAAAGTACCTGCGAAAATGTCCAAATTCAAAATAAAAGATTCAAGTAAAGGATATATTTTACCTGAAACGGATATTTTTGTATCTTTTTTCTTTTTGTTATTTCTTTTTTGCCAGTTAGGGTAACCTGGTCGGCGGAGGTACGCGTCAGTATAGACGGTGCTCCTGACGCAAGTATTTTCTAATCTAAAAAAGAAAAGAGAAGAAAAACAGCGACAAGCGAAGAGCCCAGCCCACCACAGTGAGATCTCCTCGCTGCCCTTATTCCCAAATCCCTCTTCCATCGGGCGGAAGACGAGCAATTCGGTCCGGTTCTGATTCGATCCGGGTCGCACCGGAGATGCCTGTGCCGTCGGACTAGCGGGAGCGAAACGTGACGAGGAGCCGCCGCCGCCCTCTTGCGAGTTGCGATGGCGTGGCGGACGGGCGGCTGCGCCGGCCGTTGCATTCTGCCGCTGCTGCTCCTTGCAGGTGCGCTTCGTCCCTCTTATCCGATCCGAATACTCTGGGTTTCTGAAAATTCGTGGGCCTTCCCTCTCGGTTTGCGCTCGGGGCTGCCTAGGGTCTAGGATGTGCCGCAAAGATAGGTTGCTGCTGTTCGGCTTCTGCAGCAAGGTCCGAGCGGGAGATGGACTCTGTGTGAATGGCTGTTATTATTGCATAATCCGGGGAACTGGGTAAAGTAACTGGAAATTTCTGAAAAGAATAAGTTCATTAAAGCGTAGTTGATCTTAGACATCGAAAAAACGAGCTGCCTGGAAATTTCTGATCTCCATGCTGTTACTAACATATCATAGATCCCTAGTTAGGGTCTGTTTGATACTGCTCTAGTTATGAGATCCAATCTGGAGTTTGTACAATAAAATAAAATGATTTAAAATTTTATTTTAGTTAAAAATAAAACCAGATGTCTCAATTAAATACCCTTAATCCACCCACAGCTCCAAATCCAAGATTTCTTAGAGCTAGGTTTAACCAACTCTAAGAAATCTTGTAGCTGGAGTTGTGCCAAACATGACCTTAGGGAACTCCTAAAATTTGGAAGATGTCGATATTAGATAGAGGAAATGCTTTCGCGATACAATTTCTGAAATGTGTGCAGTGCCACCACCAATGGACCTGCTGAATTCTTAGCTTTCTATCCTTATTTCCCTTCATCTCTCACAAACTTTCTTACTATTGATTTATTGACCAAAATTGAGCCTGTACAACTTCGATATTCACATGTAATTTGCATCTGATTTGGTTGATATAATGCATGGTTATATATTTTCAGCAACAAACCAATGTTTCATGTACATATGTCACTAGCTGTATGCTTATTTGGAAATCTGAATAGAAGTTGTGCAAACTGTAAATATTATTCAAGTTGGTCCATCAACTAAGCTTTTCGCTGACGATGTAGTGCTAGTTGATGAAAGTCGAGCGGGAGTAAATAGGAAACTGGAGTTGTGGAGGCAGACTTTAGAGTCCAAAGGTTTTAGACTTAGCAGGACTAAAACTGAATATATGAGATGTGACTTTATCACTACTACACATGAGGAGAGAGATGTTAGTTTGAAAGGTCAAGTAGTGCCTAAAAAGGGTACCTTTCGATATTTGGGATCGATGCTTCAAAGAGATGGGGATATTGATGAAGATGTTGGTCATAGAATCAAAGCCGGGTGAATGAAGTGGTGACAAGCATCTAGCATTCTCTGTGACAAGAGGGTACCACATAAACTAAAAGGCAAGTTCTATAGAACAACGATTAGACCTGCAATGTTGTATGATGCAGAATGTTGGCCTACAAAAAGACAGCACGCTCAACAGTTGAGTGTTGCATAAATGCGTATGTTGCATTGGATTTGTGGGTACACAGGAATGGATCGAGTCCGGAACGACGATATACGTGATAGGCTAGGTGTAGCATCAATCGAAGAAAAGCTTGTCCAATATCGGTTCAGATGGTTTGGACATGTCCAACGGAGAACTCTAGAGGAACCGGTGCATAGTGGAATCCTGAGACACGACAATAGTGTGAGGAGAGGCAGGGGAAGACCGAAATTGACTTGGGAGGAGACAATAAAAGACTTGAAGGGATGGAATATTCCCAAAGATTTGGTCTTGAATAGGAGTGTATGGAGAGAAGCTATTCATGTGCCTGAACCTTGATTAATGGTTCCTATTGGGTTTCAACTCTAGCCTACCCTAACTTACTTGGGATTGAAAGGCTTTGTTATTGTTGTTGTCCATCAACTAAGCATCTCTATATGCATCTTTAGTCTGTATGATCCATCATGGTTAGTCCTGGCCTGACTGAGTGGATGCAAGGAGGACTTGTTTAGTTGGTTGTTTCTGTTGGGACAAGCTGTGTGACAACTTATTTGCTTGAATCTATTATAGAGAGTGAGGTATGGGATGTCTGGACACAGGTTATGGTGTTTTGATGGTTGCATCTGTTTTAAGCTGAATCTTCAAATCAGACTAGAGTGATATGGCTAGATCCTAGAATTCTTATGCTTCAGTGGACGTTATTATGAGTAAATGTAAAACATTTACATCACTAAACATGATGTGATAGCTCAGTAAATAAAGTAATGAGTTATATACAGCCGATAAAACTCTTCGCACAATTAAGAAGAGAGCTTCGGCTGAGATGGACACATTTCGGTAAGTGAAATGATCAGTTCATTCCAAACTTTTTAGGACAGCATTGCGATCTTGATTCCTGTAGCTAACTAGATGCTACTCTAGTAAAAAAATGTCACTTTGGATATCTCTGCGGACTTCAAATATGCAATTTCCCCACTAATGTAAAACCTGATAAAACTAGTGCTATGGAAGCACTTTTCGGGAAAATTCTACACATATGCTTTTCAATATCCAATCTTAATATTTGAAAAGGTATATTGTTGCTTAATGTTTTGAAAGTGTGACTTGATGTATGTACAAAACAGCATGTTTTTCTTACCTTGGGAGTGTAACAACACATGAACAGCACTGGCACACTGGCCCTTAGGGTGATTGAACCTGTTCACAAATCTCTAAAACATGAGTAGCTTGCTAACATATTTCTGTGACTTCTTTTTGATCTAACCCAATGTTGTGCTCTCCATTGTTTTGCAGCTTCCTTACTTGACTGGAGCTTAATTTCTCTCATTGATATGATCATCTTCTTTGCTATTCGATTTATTGCTCCAAGGAGAGGTATGCTTGTGCTATTTTTTGTGCGTATGTTTGAAGTACCATCAATGGAATTTATTTATCAAATCTGTCCTGCATGTCCCAACTGCATTTGAATGGCTGTTCCAGGCCTCACATGGAACCCTGCTCATGACCATCTCTCTCTCTCTCCTCGATCCTCCTTTCCTCTTTGTGATCAGTTAACATTGCAGCTAAAAGAACAAGACAGACAGCCTCAACTATGCTAATTAAATCTTCATTTGGAGTGATTGGTAAGCTGAGATTAGCTGCATATCCTACTTCCTGTTGAAGTACAATATTCTCCCACGGAACGAGCTGGTCAAGGACAATATATATCTCTTCGGTAGGCTGCCCTTGGGATAGATTCATGGCTGGCAAAGGCTGTTGCAAGAGCCAAGAGCATGTTCATGAATCATGAGACAGCTTTGGTGGGTTGGATCAAGTGCGGATGGGAGAATGCCTTATGGGTGTCGATGGTGACTAGTGCAGAGTTGCTAATTATCATAGAGCGAAGAAGCAAGTGGCTGGTAGTCATCGGCAGCGGTGATACCAAGATCTGTTGGAGGGAGGATCTGGAAAAGAGCCATTCTAGAGGTTTTGGGCTTGATAGCACAGTAGTTCATTTGAGATATGGCAAGAAGATGAACCTGGTGCAATGTGCAGATCTTTCTTAAAACAGTGTTTTCTGAAAGTTTATGAAAAACCTTTGAGTTTTGCAAGATAGGGCAACTTACCTGGCGCAAAGTGCAATTTACTCATAGAATTATAGAAATAGTAGTCAGTTGCATTTTGGAGATTGTATTGATATCCAAAATATCACTTATTTGTTAGTTGACATGTTCATCTCCTCCTTGGTACATACTCTAGTATGTCCTACACTGTGCATACTAAATTACCTTTTTGTACCATATAACTAATAATGATCTGTATAATTGTGCTGATTTCTTGTTTATTGAATATCATTATGTTGCCTTGCTTAGTAAACGTCATTTCCTATTGATAAGTTGGCTTCTCTGGGTAGAAACATAACTAAACTACAATTGAAAGTTCTTTTTTCTCCTGAAGCAGGACTGCAGGATCCTAACTTAAGATCCTCATGTTATTTTGTGATATAACTGGTTACCTATTGAACTTCAATCTTACACAGTAGTTTCCACAAACAAAGTCTGTATTCTATATCATTAGGAATGTCAAACGTGGTTCTAAGTTCTAACACTTCTGAAATATGCTTGCCACTATCTTGAAAAGTTGTATTGTCATGCTGTTTAGATGTGTTGAAAGGAGGCATGGCCTGTCGAATATGCCTTTCATACTTTAATTCATCAAATTTAACTTTCAGGGTCATATATTTTTGGTATGTGGTACAGCTTGCTAAATTTATGAAACAAACAAGACATGCATGCACATCATATGTGCAAAAGCTATACTTAGTTGAATCTTTTGCAGTTGATATGTAAATTAGAATGTTGTATGAATTTTACTTGTGTTGGGGGCCTGATGCGACTTAGCATGTGCAGCATTAAACCATCTGGTGTCAGACCATTTTAATTGTAGCTTGTTCATAAGAAATGAAGGATACATACCTATCAACTGAAATGCAGTTGTGATGAAAATTTTGGAAAAGCTTAAAGAACTTAATTATAATTATTGTTATAACTTTTGGCTAAATTGTGACCTTTACATGAGAAAATGATGTATTGTTTACAATGTACATACACATTTAACAGATCGTAAATGACTAACTTTTAATTGCTATTTGGAAGGATTTCGAGCTTGGAGGCTGTACCTACTATTTTGGGGCACAATTGTTTATTCAGTACTTGCCATTTTAGCTCAAGTTACATTTCATCTAATCTGGTGCATTGAGGGAAAGGAATGGATTGTGGCTCATTCTTGGTGGGCAAAGTTGGTTGGTTTTGCGAGGTATGCATTAGTGTTTGTTCCTGTTGATTTTATTTGTATAATTGTATGCATGTTCACGTATATTCTCTTCTCCATGAATACATCAATTTGTATATGACTCCTGCATGCAGCACTGAATTGCAACTAATCATGTCAGTTAATGCAGGAACCAGCCTTGGGAATCACCGTATGTTATCTATTTTCTTCTTATACAGCTATCCGCTGTTGTCCTTGCTTTGGTTGAAGTCTTTGGAAGCAGGCTTCATCAAGATTCATGTTGGCTCAACTTCTCCTTTGGAGTTGAGCAAATAGGTCAGTATGAGGTGCATCGTGCATCAATTTTGGATTATAGACTATTCTAAGATATAGAAGTTACATACCTGAAGTAAAAGATTTCGAACTGTCTGGTAATAGTTAGTTTGTATCACTGGGACATCATTGCTAGTTCCTCATGGACATATTAACCTTTGACCCCTGGGAAATGATGTTTAATTGAACTGACATTTAAGTTTGTTCTTCCTCTTGCAATATTTTGGTAGATCTAAGATACTTATCTTATTATATGTTTGCACTGAACAACACTGAAAACATTTCTTCAGAATATGCTATTATGTGCTGTCTAATGAATATTCTATTATGTGCTGTCTAATGAATATGCTATTATGCGCTGTCTAATGACTATGCCTTTGCTATCTGCACTGTGCAGGTTATCAACTGCGGGTTGCATGTTGTTTCTTACTGCCTGCTGTCCAGTTAGTTGTTAGTATTAGTCACCCTTCTTGGATTTCTTTACCATTCTTTTTATTTAGCTGCATTGGCATTGTGGATTGGTCCTTAACTAGCAACTTTCTTGGTCTTTTCCGGTAAGCTCCTTGTTTCCTTTTCTTCTTTGTTGTGAACAACTGGTTTGTTATGTTAGCAATGTGCATTTGGTAATATTTGTGAAATTTCATTTGTATTGTGTTCTGAAGATGGTGGAGATTACTTGAGATATATTCGGTGTTCAACATTCTTCTGCTTTATGTCTACCAATTACCTGTGAAGTTTCCATATGTTGTTGTAGCATTTGGTGACTTCATTGGCCTATTCAAAATTTCGTCAAGCTCGGAATGGCCTGAGGTGTCTTCTGCTATTTCTCTTCTCGTGTATTACTTCATGGTAAGAAACTAAACATATTTTTTGAGCATGTAAAATGTGATTGACTTTTTTTGTCGTTCATATGGTAAAAACCTGTGATATACTGCTGGGAGTGTATCTCTCTTCTTTTTCCTTAGGAATAAGTCCATTTACACCCCAAACTATAGGAAAAGATCAAATACCCCCCTCAACTTTAAAACTGGTAATTTAACCTCCTCATCTTTTAGTATTGTATCAAATCACACACTAAACGGTTTATGTTGGTTGTGTTGGTGATGTGGACTACTATAAAAGCTATTTATCACATAGTTTACACGCTAGGCGGTGGAACTAAATTTCATCTGCACCATTATACCTCTTTGGTTCTTGACCATCCTCTTCTCATCAAATGTCCATCGCTCTATGCTTCGGAGAGCTGCTCATGCAACCATTGGTAACATCAACTGCTAGCGGTGAGACATTGGGCATCGCGACATGGATGGCGGCAACTAAACCACCACCACTTGTGCAGCCCATATGATAAAACCATTTCCTTATTAGACAACACCATCAAAACAACCAACTAAAACCACTTAGGGTGTGATTTTATCCAGTATTAGAAGATAAGGGGATTAAATAACTGGTTTTAAAGTTGAGGGGGTCATTTGGACTTTCACGAAAGTTCAGAGGTGTAATTGGACTTCGTCCTTTTCTATGCTAGCTCCTTATTGATTTTTATATGCTTAGTGATCCTCATGCTGCTATGATGTTGTTAATTTGTGAGGAATAGAGCAGAATGTCCTTTACAACTATGAAGTTTAGCTTTTGAATTTTTGATTGACTATGTAGAGAACTCTGGAGCATGAATCTGTAGTAATTTATTGGATAAGATTTTAAACAGTTTACCTCTACATATTTGGATATGCTCCAACACAATTTGTTGAATTATTATCTTTCTTTAAACTCCATTGTTGCCATTAACTCAGTAACTTGGAACATTGTGTGGAAGAATGTATACATTTGATTTTACACTTATGTGTTCTTTGTCCACATGGTGAACTACTGGTCTACATAATGAAAATAAGAAATGTTAACATAAGAAATTTTGGCGCAATATGGCCCTACATTTCCTATTAAATGACAAATTACAACTACTCAACATAGTCATTAAGGCGGTAAGGCGAGGCGAGGCGCCTGAGGACCACCTTACCTTTCAAGTGGTAAGGCGTAAGGCCAGGCGACTTCTTACTCACATAGAAAATATAGGAATTAGGAAAACAAATATCAATAGATAAGTAGCAAATATTCCAAATATTCTAGTCTAACAGCACATTTAAAGCCTAGTCCAACAATAACTATGTACCATTGTCGGAAAAATCGGTTATCGATAACTGATCGGCCGGCCAGGGATTAGGGATTGATCGGTTATTCGGGGATTAACTGAATTAATCGGTCGACCAATTAATTGGTTGGTATAAAATAGTTAAATAATATATCAGGATATTAATACTTTAGTTCTAGTCAAACACTCTTGCTTGTCTTTTCTATCTCACTCGGTGTGGGTTTTTATCTATCCCGTTCTCTCTCTATTTGTCTTTTCTCTCTTTTTCTCCAAGAAAGGTCTCTCTTCCTCTCTCATTTGGCCTGGTTTATCTCTCTCAGAATGCCTGCCTCTTCTCCCTTTTTCTCCTACTGAAGAAGGCCGGCGTGAGGCTGCAGCGGGAGGGCGGCCTGGGCAGCAGCACGAGGCCGGTGCGGGCTGCAGTGCGAGGCCGGCACGGGCACCAGATCTGCTTACTCCAGCGGTAGGACGATGCGGGTGGCAGCGTGAGGCCGGCGTGGGCACCAGATCTGCTTACTCCGGTGGCAGGGAAGTGTGGGCAGGAGCACGAGGCCAGCGCGGGCGGCCACGTGTGACCAGCGTGGGCACCAGATCTGATTACTTCGGCGGCAGGACAACTCGATTAATCGGTGGGGGCCGATTAATCAGGTTGACCACCGATTAATTGGGCTGACCATCGATTAATCGGGTTGACTACTCGATTATTCGGCTGGCCGATTAATGCGCTGATTATGCCATAAATTAACTGCTATGCTGCCGAGTACTAAATTAATTGGTTGATCAACCGATTTTTCCAACACTGTTGTGTAGTAAAGCCAGCCCAGTCCAATGACTAGCTAGCTCGACCCAACAAGTACACCAGTATAAAATAATAGCACTCCTTACTCATGTCCTCTTTAGGGTTTCCCCCAAGCCACCGCCCTTTCCTGCTGTCGCCCTTTCCCACAACCGTCGCCGCCACAGTGCCAGGCCACGCTGCACCGCGTGGCAATGTGTGGGGATAAGGTGGTGGGATGCGTTAGCCCTCGCCACCACCTTGTCGCTATGGCGATGCCTTAACAATTATTCTACTCAACCCTCTTTTACTGCATTAATTTTTATGCAGAGAATGAGATTGTTTTAATAATTAAATTGTGAAATTACATCTGCAAGAAAATGGAGAGACACTGTGAAATGGAAGGAGTAATAAGATACTACATTTGTTTTATATTATAAGTTGTTTGACTTTTTTCAAAGTCAAACTTCTTCAACTTTGACCAAGTTTAAATAAAAATATATTAATATTTATAATATCATATAAATACACTATTAAGACATATTTCATGATTGATTTAATTTAACTAATTTGATGTTGTAATTGTTGGTATATTTTTTATAAAATTGGTCAAAGTTAGAATAGTTTGACTTATTAAAAAGTCAACCGACTTATAATATGTAACCGAGGGAGTAACCCTGAAGAGCTTAATGCAAGAATGGAGCATGCTGCTAATTGTCTTTTATATTAGGAAATATAAAAATAAAGTTTACAGTTATGCAATAGAGAAAGGCCTGTGCTGATTTGAGTGTAACATATTATCTTGAAATTAACTGTGCAGATTGCCGGTATTAATATGGAAGTTAGAGTTCCATAAATTAATAGAAGTTATGCTTGTGTGGATTGATACTTGGATGGGTGTGGACTGTTATATACTCCCTCTAGATTCCAATATAAGTCTTTTTAGGCTTATGCACAAGAATTAAGAAACCAACTCAAATGACTTTTGCCCCTTATTTATTCTGCATTGGAAATATGAGTCATTTATTTGTGAGAAGAGTAGCATGTACTTGGTAAGGACAAACATGGAAGAAAAGATGAGAGTGCCTACATATTCTGAAATGACCTATATTTGGGAATGAGTTGAGAATGCTAAAACAACCTATACAAGTAATCAGAGGGGGCATATAGGTCGTTTTGTCAAAATGAACAACTACAGTGAAATAACATGCGATGCAATATAGACAATTAGATATAAAGCACAGAATAATGTTTGTTAGTTCCAATTGACAAGCAGTAACAGTCAAATTTGAATCACTTTGTGGGAGCTTTTAGCTTTTTTGGTAGACAGATTTTCTCTAATGTTCCTTTTTCTCCCATCATAGGTGTCATCAGCCAAACAAGACATACAAGATATGGATTCTCTTATGTCTTCAGAAAGTGAGAGCTTAATGGAGGGCCTTCTTCCTTCTAGAAATGTATTTTTGGTTCGCCAATCTAGGTATGCAAATCATTTGTTTATTCCATGCTATATTGCATTCCACATGCTATAAATTGAAGTAGGAGCACCAGTGCAAATAAATTAATTTAGGAATTCTGGTAGTACACCTCCCAAAATCCTAAAAGGATAATAAAATTAAATGGTGGTGGTTATATTATTTGGTAGTTGCACTCCTTTGTGACGTTTCTCTGTTTTGCTTCATTGTGCTGGTACTGAGCTTATTTATACTTATGGTCTCTCTACTTTGCTTCTAGGCTCTGTTTGGTTGCCTACTTTTGAAAGTGTCTGTTTCTTCAATTTTAGTTGATGATATAGTTTTGCTCAATGGTATTGATTATGCCTGCGAATTGTGCACTTGGAGAACATTGTTCTCTTGATAAGCACAACATTTAATAAAATCATTAGTTCAGGGTTGACATATTTTCTGTCTGAACCTGAAAAATACTTTTCACCCTCTTTTATTTGATAGCAATGTTGACAACTTAAGTTCATGACATAATTCACTCATGTTTCTTTATTACAGCGAGCCTTCTAATTAGGACTGTTTTTTCTTCATTTCTTCTGTGAATAAAATTATATAATTATGGCATTTGTAAAATTCACTTGTTGGTTTTCAATATGTTTTTAAGCAAGCCGCATAACTTCTGTGATGTTTCTTTGTAACTGCTGTTTATCTAGGTCAGCCACTTCATAATCTATTTTCATGCTAAACAATTTTCTCCAATTCAGATCAGGCAGAAGGCATGCTAATGTATTACTGAGAGGATCAGTTTTCAGAACTTTTAGCATTAACTTCTTCACTTATGGCTTCCCGGTATTCTTGTCTATGTCCTTTTTTCTCAACCCTTACTTTTCCTTTTTCTTCTATTATATATTATACTATTGTAGTTCAAATTCTTATTGTGCTTGGAGGGCTTACTGCTCCCCTACCTATGCTCTATATTCACTGACTTGCAGGAGTCACAGTCTTGATAGCTGGTGCAGTGATGGTAAGACCACAGCTAGGAACATAACAGGAACACTTCAGCCACATATCTTTACAATAGTTAAGAAGAGATTGTTCGCATAATTACACAAAAAATTATAAGGACAATTTGACATTCTAGTTTAGGATCATATAGTCATATTGGCTGATGTTAGGGAGCTAGGATAAGCAAAACTAGCTATTCCATGATGGATTTTCATTTGGCATATGGGGAGCCATGGGATAGTGATATCACAGTATGTGGATATTGCGCAAGTTGATAATAAAATTGATCTTGAGAGCATAAAAAATATTACTCCCAGTGGCAGGCGTATCGGGGTCATCGGGGCTGACAGAAGAGGGGGTATTTCTCCCAGTGGCAGGCAGGTAATTACCTCCCAACACCACGAGGAGTTATAAAAATAGGCTCTATGGAGTACCACTTCCCTTGCTCCACCAAATTATACCCTGGGAGGGCTTGCTCCGTGGAGTTGGCCACTCCATGAAATTGTGGAGAAGGCGTGTTTGTTAGGGCTCCACCATGATCCACGTCCACGATAGAGTGGAGCTGGAGCCCTTCCAAACAGGGCGTTAGGACTCCCCATAAATATTCTTTCCAATCCCGTCTATATTTAAATAAGAATAGCACGAGCATTTTCTCTTTCCTTTCTCTTGGTTTTATGCCCATCTTAGTCTATGAGCTCACCCAAAATATGCCATATATTTTGAGGGGTAATTCTTGTGTAGTTGTGTGCTAATTTGTAACTTATAAACCCATAGGGCATTTTTTGATTAATTATGAAATATCAAGTTTAAAGCTATGGCGGACTAACCACTCAAATATCAGTTGCATGGAAGGTGTAAATTAATTGTGGTAGTGCATCATTAAGGTGATATATATTTATGCTTGAGATAAATTGAGACAAGAAATAATGATGAGCAAACATATTGAAGGACGGAAACATGAAATGGTAGTGTTCTTGGGTACTAACTTAATGTGACGGATGTGCTTCACAGTTTTTTCTCTGAATTCAAGTGTCATGATTTCTGCTCATTTTTTGGCACATGATTGGGACAAAAGAATGTTAACACCTTACTATTTAAAAAAATCCAAGCCTTTCTCATCTAATCAAATAGTATTTAATCACTATTGCAGGTTTTGCTGCTTGCCCTTTCCTTTTGGAGTTTCAACTTCACTAGCATTTGTGCTTTTGGTCTTCTAGCCTATGTTGGATACATTTTATATGCTTTTCCTTCCTTATTTGAAATGCATCGGTTGAATGGGTCACTCCTGGTTTTCATTCTTCTATGGGCAGCCAGCACATATATCTTCAATGTGGCATTCACATTCTTCAATAAAAGATTTCAGAAGGTATCACATTTAGCTACCCAAGTCCATTGGAAATTATTATGACTATCAAAATTTATAAAGATTTATTAGATAAATATTGCAGGATATGATGATTTGGGAAACCATTGGGCTCTGGCACTATTCTATTCCCGGATTATTTCTACTTGCCCAATTCTGCCTTGGTGTCTTTGTAGCTCTGTGTAATCTCGTAAACAACTCTGTTTTTGTTTATACGACTCTTGAGGGGCGAGCATCATCGAGTGATGATCACCTCATTGATGGTAAGTGCATGATAATGTTATTAATATGCATTTTAATTAACATTTTCATCACTGCTCTTGATGCCAGTCGAGTAAAATAATGCTATATTTGAATCATGAATTGATGGAGGATTTGGATATGCATTATGCATTTTGACTATGGTAATATGAAACATAAGCACCCTGTCACATTCTGTAGATTTCTATTTTTTAGTTCCAGACACTATTTGGTAGTTCTTTAGTCATGGGTTCCATATTTTACTATTCCAAGAAGTCAAATTGATTGAACATAATATGGTTGAGGTTCAATGTGATCCCATCAGAGCATGGTTATTGGAGTTATTCTTCTTATTCCAAAGCATAACAGGTGTTGGCACTACTTGGAGGGTCACCTCTATAGAGAATGTCACCTACTCCATCACTCCAAACATGCTTTGGATTGAGAGGCTCAAGCTGTTTGTGTTGCATGCTTATGGTTATGGGGCTTGGACATGAGCCCAATCCCCTTGAGATAGCTTAAATTCCATCCGATAGTATTTGAATCCCTCTTTAGCCATGAAATGTTGACTTTCGGAATCTGTCACTACCTCCTTTACATATTCCCCATGCAATTATGGAGCTGGTCCTGGTTAACTCAGGCATAAAACTTCCCAGTATAACACTTTGGGCTTGATTTTGTAAATTATGGAACTGGTCCTGGTTAACTCAGGCATAAAACTTCCCAGTATAACTGGTGTAGGCAAGATTCTTCTCTGCACTCGCTTAAATGACAGCTCTGTTCATCTTCTTGATGTTGCAAGCATTTCTTTATTGCATGATTTCATTGACTTAATATTGCAAGTTCATTGTGGCCTCTTCTTTTCAGAGAAGGAAGATACGATGGTTTTGATTATAGCAACTCTAGCATGGGGTCTACGTAAACTTTCACGCGCGATTACTTTGGTGTTACTGTTTCTTCTTGTGGTGAAACCTGGCTTTATTCATGCTGTTTACAGTATGGTGAAACATTCCTTCACTCTGCTTTATTTCTTATTTCATGGTGCCGGTTATTATATATTGTCCTATGTTGAGGAAAAATAGTTTTGAGCCATTGATTTGTGTATTTCATTTATAATCTCTTATTAAACACTTTATTTATGATCTGCTTGAATTAGTAATATATGAATAGCTCATATTCTGTTAATGACTGGTGACTATCATGTATGCTACATTGATACCAATGTAGAATAGACACTCTTAGGTGTTACATTTTCCCCATTATTTGTTGGAACTTGGGAACTGTAGCATATGCTCTGTGAGTTGAAAAACAGTTGTATTTTGTTATTCCATACCCTGTATTAGGTTACCTTTGTATTATTGTCCTATTATGCTAACTACTTCCTTCGATTCCTTATATAGGCATTTTAGCCTTCTCAACTCTTTCCTAAATACAAGTCATTTTAGAATATCTAGGCAACTTTTCATTTTTTTCTTCCATGTTTGCCCTTGCCAAATAAATGACTCATCTTTTCCAATACAGAACAAATAAATAAGGGGCAACAAAGCTATTTAAGTTTGTTTCTTAATTCCCGTGCACAAGCCTAAAACAGCTTATATTTAGAATCAGAGGGAGTGTTAGGTCAGTCCAGTTTGCCATGCTATAGAAGTTATACAGATGTAACATTATGAAAATATATCTTACAAAGAAACTTTTAACAATTTCATATAACCAAACTGCATATCCTAGATAATTGCTTTGGTCAAAAGAAACACGTTTCCCTGCTGGCATTATCATTCTTTCGTGTCTAGAGCAAGTATTTATTTTGGCAGTTGCTTTGTTTATCATACTGGCAAAATTTGCAGTATGTGCATATAATCCTTTAGCTTTTTCCTTAGTAATTTCCTCAATCTAAATAATGCAGCTAACGTGCATTTATTTTATTTCAGTGTGTTTTTTCCTGGTGTTTCTGTTGAATCATTCAATAAAAAAGGGATTGCGCCAGATCTTAGTGCTATTCTGTGAGATGCATTTTTCAATATTGTACATTCTTCAGCTTGATCTAGTTTCCAAAGCTCTGGAGCTTAGCGGTTCCTTAACAATGGAGGTACTCTCACAGTTAGGTGCGTACTCTTATTTTGTATAATTCTGGGGCTTTCCAAATAGATAAGATCACTTTATTTTTGTTATAGTTTGGTATGATTGGGTTGTTATCTCTAGTTCGGTATGATTTAGATTCTATTGTTAGGTGGGGCTTTCTATATAAGGGCTGCCATAGATTGAATGAATCAAACAAAAGTTATCCCTCACCCCTTTCGTCCTCCTCCTGCATACCCCTCCAGTGCATGCTACTGCTTCTGCCCTAACTCCATTTCACTATGGTACCTGGCTGGCAATGTTCAGGGACCCTCAGTTACCATTACTCCATACAGTCACTTGACCATGGACAATGACCTGTAGCAGAATAACAAATGGGCATCAACGCCAATACACCATTGTTCTTAAGGCAGTAAAGCGAAGCGTGGCGACCTAACCCCCTCCAGCTGCCTAGGCAATTTTAGGCGTGTGGGGCGATGCCATACACACATCCTAACATATAATTGCTCCAGATTTTAGTAGAAAACTAACAGTGTAGCATATATACTTACTGTGGTGCTGCCAATGATCTGACTCTGTCCTCTCTTCTCTTCTCTTCTCTTCTCTTCTGATCTTCCCTTGTCTTCTCTTGTCCCATGCAACTAGCCAACTACTGTTAACCAAACCAGCTACTAATCCAACTACTGTTAGCCAACTACTCAACAAAGAACAGAATACCTGTGACTGAGGCTGTGAGCTCCTTCAAATGAGTAGCAGTAGCACGCCCTCGGCCAAATCTGCTCTGTAGTTCGCACTGAGTAGCACAACAGTAAGCAGTAGTGGCGCAGGACCACTCAACCTCGGCGAAGCTCCTGCGGTTCTGCCGCTCACCTCCGCTGCCATCTGCCTTCACCGTGTCTCCGGCTCTCTGCTCACCTCCGCTGCCACCTGCCTCAACTGTGTCTCCTGCTCTCTGCTCACCTCCGCTGCCACCTGCCTTCACTGCCTTCACCGTGTCTCCGGCTCTCTGCTCACCTCTGCTGCTGCCTGCCGGAGAAGACTTGATCCACCGGCGCCTGCCTCTACCGCAGAAACCTTTATCCGCTGCCGAGCAGAGTAAATCCGCCGCTACCAGTGTTGCCCTATCTTTTCCCTTTCTTCTCTTTTTCCTTCTTTTCCCTCTCTTCTCCTCTCTTTTCCCTCCTACCTTAATCTCGTGCGCTGTTTCCCGCTCCAGGCTAATATTTCCTGCACGCCACTGCGACAACCACATGCCTTCGCGCCAACCGCTATGGTGTCTGCCTCAGGTCGCTGGGCGTCAAGAGGACGACAAATCACACCTAGGCGGTGCCACAACCTGTGAGGCGGACGCCATATGCGTTGAAGGCAAGGCAATGCTGATGCCCAACTCTAAATCGTGCCCAGACACGTGAATAGGCATTGCATTGTTGCTTAGTGGGCCTTCTACTTATTGTTTATCCTATCGATTATTTCCTGTCATGGACATACACATTGACTAATTATTTTGAAGCAAAAAACTAAAGCACCATCCTTGTTTTCACTGTGACAAAGAAATTTGGTTCTCTGATACATCTGACAGGTCTCTCAAATAATTCTACAACAAAGGATTTCATGGAGATTGGCTCAATAGTGTGCTTCTGTGCTGTGCATAGTCATGGTTTTAAAATGCTTTTTGCACTCTCCGCTGTTCTTCGGCATACACCTTGTCCACCTGTTGGGTTCAGTATCTTAAAGGCTGGTCTGAACAAGTCAGTTCTGCTGTCAGTGTATAACAAACAAAATTCACGAGATGGTCAATCTGGCCCAAGTTCACATGGTATGTTCTTGCCATCATGGATATTTATCATTATTTTTTGGCTGGATTTTTTGTTTAGAAATCTAGAACATGAACTATAACAAGTTCAATCACACTTGACATAAAATTTCACAAATGCCATTCTTCAATTAATGATAAACCTGGTGTAAGTGTTGTTTGTTTGTGTGGACCATTTCAAAAATATTATCTAGGTTGCTTAAAAAACTATTCAAGGGGCTGTTTCATGGTGTACCAAATTTTGTAAGAATACAAACTGATAAATTCTGGAATTGGCTACTTTGATATCTCTGTCTTTGTGATTTTTTACTGTGCACTCCTCTGATCAGAAATACATCTCATTATAGACACACATATTGTCAACTTTTTTAAACTTAAGTTTTAGTGTCACTTTCAATATTTTGATTGGATAAATGCAAATCATGTGTTTGTCTACTGAAGTGCTTTCATAATATTGTACTTCAATAATTTATTATGTTTATAATGTTTACAACATAAGTTATTGGTCAAAGTTGTGTATGGGAGAGCGTGTCGATGTTTAAACGGACAAGCATTTGTGACTCATGGGACTAATGACATTCCATTTCCATTTTGCAGAGAAAAAAATTGCATCATATCTTGGTAAAATCGGCCAGAAGTTTCTTTGGGTGTATCGTTCATATGGAACTTATGTGGCTTTCCTCACTATTCTTTTGACTCTCTACTTGGTGACTCCCAATTATATATCTTTTGGTTACCTTTTCTTCCTTTTATTTTGGATAATCGGAAGGCAACTTGTGGAAAAGACAAAGAGACGGCTTTGGTTTCCACTAAAAGTTTATGCTACCATGGTTTTCATCTTTACATACAGCCTGAGCGTGTCTCCCCTGTTTGCAGAATCAGTCTCAAAATTTGTTAAACTATGTCCTGACCTGGGATTTGATCGTGAGGCCTCATTGTTGGAAAATGTTTGGCAGTCGTTGGCTGTTCTAATAGTGATGCAACTTTACAGCTATGAAAGACGACAGAACAGTGACAAGAACTTTGGTGTATCTGATGCTTCTGAATCTGGACTTCTTGGGTTCCTAAGAAGGTTGCTAATTTGGCATAGTGAGAAGATCTTATCAGTTACTGTGTTCTATGCTTGCCTGTCATCAATCAGTTTATCTGGCCTAATTTATCTTCTAGGTCTCATAATGTTTTCCATTTTACCCAAAGTTTCTCGAGTTCCTTCAAAGGTTTACCTTGTCTACACTGGTGTACTTGCTGCATCTGAATACCTATTCCAAATGTTGTGCGAGCCCTCTCAAATGTGTCCTGGTCAGCAGTTTCATGGCTTGTCTCTGTTTCTTGGTCTGAAGCATTATGATTCTGGATTTTGGGGTGTTGAATATGGGCTTAGAGCAAAAGTTTTGGTAATTGTGGCTTGCACCATTCAGTATAATGTTTTTCATTGGTTGGATTTGATGCCAACATCTCTTGTACACAAGGGTAAATGGGAAGAACCTTGCCAGCTGTTTGTCTCTTCTGATCCATCTTCTAGCCCTATGGGTAATAGCGAGGAAAATCATTCATCGAATAGTTTTAGTTTGCTATTTTCAAAAGTTCAAGGTCTGATAGGTAGCAGCTCAAGTTCATCACTGAGTTCAGGGAACACATATCAGGCATCAGAACCTGTTCAAAGTGTGATCAGAGGCTCAGATGATGGCAAAAGATACTCATTTGCAAAGATTTGGGGAACTTCAAAAGAAAGTCACAAGTGGGATAAGAGAAGGATTATTTCCCTGAAAAAAGAAAGATTTGAAACTCAGAAGACAACCTTTAAGAGCTACATGAAATTCTGGATAGAAAATATCTTTAAATTGCGAGGTCTGGAAATTAACATGATTGTGTTACTATTGGCAAGCTTTACATTGTTGAACGTTGTATCGATCTTTTACATCGCATGCCTCATCGTCTGTATTCTTATGAACAGAGATCTTATCCAAAAACTGTGGCCTCTCTTTGTTTTCCTCTTTGCTTCTGTCCTAGTACTTGAGTACTTTGCTCTTTGGAGAGAAGGAATGCCCTGGTTACATGGTATCAATGATATTGAAGTCCATTGCCGAGAATGCTGGAAAAATTCAAGGATTTTCTTTGAGTATTGCTCAAAATGTTGGTTGGGTATGTCCTTTCTCTTTAATAGCTCGAACTTACTGCAATTTATTCTTTATATTATTATTGTGTAAATCAGAACTTTTAGAAACTACCATGAACATTTATATGATGCAGGGTTAATAACTGATGATCCTCGAATGCTCGTTAGCTACTATGTTGTGTTCATTTTTTCCTCTTTGAAGCTACGGTCCGATCGTTTTTCTGGTTTCTCAGACTCAAATACTCATCGTCAGATGTTGTCCCAAAGGAAAAATGCAGTTGTTTGGAGGGACCTCTCATTGGAAACAAAAAGCTTCTGGACTTTTCTTGATTATATACGGCTTTATGCTTATTGCCATTTATTAGACATAGTGTTGGCATTAATTGCTATTACTGGTACACTGGAGTATGATGTTCTACACCTGGGTTATCTCGGATTTGCTTTGGTTTTCTTCAGAATGAGGCTTGAGATATTGAAGAAAAAGAATAAAATATTCAAGTACCTGCGGATGTATAATTTTGCCCTTATTGTCTTGTCACTTGCTTATCAATCTCCTTATTTTGGGCAATTTAGCTCTGGCAAATGTGATCAAATTGACTACCTTTATGAAATTGTTGGATTTTACAAGTATGATTATGGTTTTAAGATAACATCACGATCGGCTTTTGTTGAGATTGTGATCTTCTTATTGGTGTCAGTTCAATCATACATCTTTAGTTCTGGTGAGTTTGATTATGTATCAAGATACCTTGAGGCTGAACAAATTGGTGCAATGGTCCGTGAGCAGGAGAAAAAAGCTTTAAAGAAAACAGAACAGCTGCAGCATCTTCGAAGGTCCGAGGAGCAAAAACGAGAGCGCAATATGCAAGTGGAAAGGATGAAATCTGAGATGTACAGTTTACAAAGTCAGCTTAATCGAATGAATTCCTTTACCCCAATCAACAATGCATCCCATGATGAAGGATTGCGGCGTAGGAGGAATACCAACTTGTATACTGATACTGATACGCCGTTGCAAGATAGTGGTGTTGGATCACCAAGCAAGGAAGATAAGATTGGTAGCACAGACTCATCCCATTCCTTTGAATTTTCTATAGAAGATATGCAGAAGAACATGCCAGATTTAATGTTGCGAAGCTCATATGATACTCCAAGATCACCAATCCGTGGCAGAAGTGAAGAATTTAAGCTGACTGGTAATGCTAGAAATTCACTAGGATCAACTTCTGAGATCACTGAACTTGGAGAGAATGAGGGCAAAATAAATCCTAATTTACTAAAAGGGCAGAATGGAAGAGGGTCTCTTAAGGAAAACCCACTAAAATCTGCTGTGCAGTTAATTGGTGATGGTGTTTCCCAAGTTCAGTCGTTTGGAAACCAGGCAGTTACAAATATTGTGAGCTTCTTGAACATTGATCCAGAAGAACCACACTCCAATGAGCATCCTACAGAAGGTGACATCTATGATATAGAGGAAAGTCAGGGGGAAACACAGGATGACCAGTTGTTGAGAACACATTCAGTTACCTCTGGAACTGCTGCAAAATCATCCTCAAACATGCCAATTGGTGTAATCTTCTGGTATATATGGTATCAGATGCGGAGTAATTATGACTATGTTTGCTATTGCTGTTTTGTTCTGGTTTTCTTGTGGAATTTTAGTTTGCTATCCATGGTTTACCTTGGAGCACTTTTCTTGTATGCTCTTTGTGTGAACTATGGGCCAAGTTACCTGTTCTGGGTCATTGTTCTGATATACACAGAGCTCAACATTCTCTCACAATATATATACCAGATTGTCATTCAGCACTGTGGTTTGAACATACATATACCTCTTCTTCAGAGATTAGGTTTCCCTGACGATAAAATAAAGGCATCATTTGTTGTTAGCATATTGCCTCTTTTTTTGGTCTATATATCTACTCTCTTGCAGAGCTCTATCACTGCCAAAGATGGTGAATGGGTTCCTGTAACAGAGTTCAGCTTTCTAAGTGCAAGAAATAGTGTAGAAGAGAAACAGTGTATGCCTTACAATTGGAGAGATAGGCTAAGAAATATTCACTTGCCTGTAATGAGTCTCATAAGGATGATTGGGAAAGGCATATCTAGATATTGGATGTCACTAACACAAGGGGCAGAATCTCCTCCATATTTTGTGCAAGTTACAATGGAAGTAAACCATTGGCCAGAAGATGGAATCCAACCAGAGAGAATAGAGTCAGCAATAAACAGGGTGCTTGCTATAGCTCATGATGAAAGATGTCAAGCCAACTTGCCTTCATCATGCCATTGTTGTAGTCGGGTTCGGATTCAAAGTATCGAGCGGAGCAAAGAGAGCTCTAGTATGGCCCTTGCTGTACTAGAAGTAGTATATGCTGCTCCCTTAGAATGCCAATCAGCTGGATGGTACAAATCACTCACTCCAGCAGCTGATGTGGAAAGGGAGATTCATGAGTCACAAAAGGCAGGACTTTTTGAAGAAGTAAATTTCCCTTACCCAATAGTCTCCGTGATTGGTGGTGGTAAAAGAGAGATCGATCTTTATGCCTATTATTTTGGTGCTGATTTGGCAGTTTTCTTTCTTGTTGCCATGTTCTATCAATCTGTTCTTAAAAACAAGAGCGAATTTTTGGAAGTTTACCAGCTGGAGGATCAGTTCCCCAAAGAGTTTGTTTTCATCCTAATGGTGAGCTCATCATTCCATTGGTTTTGTTATGTTGCACTTATAGTTTACTTGCTTTTCTAATGTATATTTATAAGCTGTTGGTTCTCATGGTGATCATTCTACCAATTATTCTGCAGATTCTCTTTTTCTTGATTGTGGTTGACCGCATTATATATTTGTGGTCGTTTGCCACAGGAAAAGTCATTTTCTATCTTTTCAACCTTGTGCTTTTCACGTACTCTGTAACTGAATATGCTTGGGGAATGGAGCTAGTGCACAGGAATGTTGGAGGACTTGTTCTACGTGCAATCTACCTTACAAAATCAATTTCCCTGGCACTTCAGGCTTTACAGATTAGATATGGTATTCCTAACAAGAGTAATTTGTATCGACAGTTTTTGACTAGCAAAGTTACGCAAGTAAATTATTTCGGTTTCCGGCTATACCGTGCGCTGCCATTCTTGTATGAGCTGCGTTGTGTGCTTGATTGGTCATGTACAACTACATCATTAACAATGTATGACTGGCTTAAGGTACAGATCTATACTTGATTTTCTCCCACTATCTGGTAATTATCTCATTGTATTTTGCCAATGTCTGGATTTTGAAATTCGAGCTGACAGCCTGAAACTATAGTTTGCTGTGAGTGAATCACAGCTAATGTTTATTTCATTGATGCTTATACAAGATTGAACACCACTAGTACTAATATTTTGTTTACCCATATATTTGCCAGTAACTGTGCAATGGATCGTTGTGAGCTGAATGAATATTAAGATGCCATCCTTTCCAAGTTTTAGTGAATCATCATGACAGTTTTTGATCTTATTTATAGGGTATTTGGCATATATTATAGTGTTTGCATTTCCAAAATATCATCACTTAACTTTTAGAATATTTCTGCTTTATTTTATCACATCGGCACATCCAACATGAAATTCGCTCTGAATGTTGGCTTCTTAGGGCCCTGTTCACCAGTACTCCCATATGCCAATCCTACATAGAGTGTCCAACAAAAGGAATTCTTCTTCTTACAGAAAAACATGTCTTGCATCATGCACATTGTGCGTCTGCATATAGTTGAGTTGGTTGTTTCATGAAATTGTATATAATTGTTTTTTACAGCAATGTATCTTTATTGATTGCTGCAATAAAATAAAATTTGACCACTGACACTTTTTTCCTCTTCTCAGTTGGAGGATATATATGCAAGCTTGTTTCTTGTAAAATGTGATGCTATTTTAAATAGGGCAAACCACCAACAAGGGGAGAAGCAAACAAAAATGACAAAATTCTGCAGTGGGATATGCCTATTCTTTGTATTGATCTGTGTTATTTGGGCACCTATGCTGGTAGGTGACTGTAATCTTTACACCATAGTTGCACTAACTTGTTCTGCCAATCTACTTGTTTGCATATGCAACAGAGTCTGGTAAACTTGGGTCACACAAAGACCAATTACTTCCTCATTGTCAGCATCTTTTTATATTTTATATTTTGATTGGTAATATGTTTATTTTTAGACCACAGGGCTCCTAGTCATCTTAGTTAGCATGCTTGTGATACTACCATTCTTGCTTCTTTTTCCAGTTACTTGTTACCACTACTAGAAATGTTAAGTTTTCTCCTTACAGGCGTATTTGATTTTTGCATTGTACCATAGTTTGTGGAGGAGCACATGCATTGGCCTAGAATTATGATTCTGTCCATGTGTCATGGTACCATAGCCTACTGAATTATGACTCTGTACATGTGTCATGGTCTATGGATTTTACTGGTGTGTGTTATGGTCTAGGGACGGGATTGTGTAATCGTGGTAAACTGGGGACTTTGACCCCCTGGCCTCAGCAGCCAGGTACTGTGGTAGGCTAGGGCAGAGAGCCAGAGAGAAGCATCTGTGGGGAAAGAAAGGTGAGCACGGAGTGGAATAGAGAAGGTTAGGAACATAGCAGGTGTATTAGACCAAATTCTTGCTTAATTCCCTCAATCAATCTGGTAGCCCTTATGTAAGAGAGTCCCAGAAAATGGTACTAAGTTAGGATACCTTTAGCCAAACAAAATAACTAACCAATCTTATCTAATTAGATACTTCCTACTGTGCCGCATCCAGCACAACGCAGTCATGGCTTGCGTACTTGGTGCTGCTGATAGGGTATGCCAACCATGACAAGTTGACAACATGTGAGATACTTGTGTGCCAATAGTAGTTAGTGCATAGAGTTTGTGTTTTGTGCAGCTTTAGGAGATAGGTCGTTTAATTAGAGATGAGTGATTTGAGTTTGATTTTATCTCCCATTAGTTATTTTAGTCTGTTTTTTCACTTTTCCCAAAATCCCTACCATTCAAGCCACTTTTGTTCAGTCTCTTCTTTATTCTGTAGTTACTAATTATGAAATTAGATTCACAACATTTTTTCCATATGAAAATGTGAATGACTTGCCTTTTATTTACTGCATTCACAAAACCTAATATCCATCCATTGTGCAAATCTTGTGGGGTTGTTTTCCTTTATTATGATTTCCATTACCAATGTTTTCCCTTTATATTAGGCAGATGTTTAGTCTTTCTCATTTCAATATAGTTAGTACTAACTTAGTAGTCC
>KE372969.1:191963-209092 GCA_000418225.1 Zizania latifolia | reverse complement strand
CTCTAGTGACGCTGACGACCCCTCCTCCTATGGACACTGACCGTTAGATTTTCTTCCGTGACAAGTGACAGGAATCGGCGGGGGTCCTCATCCAACCGCCTGTGCGGCCCCCCGCACGAAATTTTCTTCCCGATCGATCGATGCTGCGTTGATTCACCGGTCCGCATTGGGAACATCGAAACAGAGTGGGGTCACGTCCCCACTCCCCGACATTTCTTCATCCATCATGCATGTTTACTGTATTTTTACTTGCTGAGTAATAATAATATCAACATATTTTCTTTTCGTAAGAAGTATTTTTTAATTAATTATAAACATTTTATAGTAATAATAATAGTGACACAATACTCATGTAAATATTTTCTCTTCACATATATATTCCTAAACATGTACAATGTATTCCTAATTAACTATATCATCTTTCGTGATGAACTAAACTGCTATGGTTCTTCGTTGAAACTAATATAATAATAATAGTGTCCCTTTTTCTTTTTTGTTACGATATGAAACTTATAAGATTCATATATATATATATATATAGATAGAGATGTTCGTCTAATTATATAAAATATAAATTTGTAAACCTTAAAACATATAACATGTCACATATTGTATCAAAATATATTGGATCAAACAAATGATATAATAGATATCATAAGAAGCTAGGATCTGCTCCATCGTAGATTTGCTTTACCATGGGATTTTAGAGTAAAGTTAAAAATGGTGGAGTTGAATTAGTTTCTTTTCCTCGCTGAGAAATTATAGGAAAACATACTGTATACGCGAGGAACAGAGCATCTCCGATTAATAAGATTTTCTATTGTTGTGTCTCTATTTCTAGTAGGAAGCTCTCTATTCTTATTGGCTTTCACGTTCCAATGATTTATTTTAGATGCATATCTATTATCTACCTATATTTTTCCCGTTTATTGGTTCTAGTATGTATGGATGGAGCTTCAGGCTTCAGCATACTGCTGAAGAGTCAGATGGCTAAACAGGTCGGTTGTAAACCCACTATGGATAAGCCTCCATAACTAAGATCATGCAAAACCAACTCAAACACGAACACGGTTATAAACCAATCAAGAATTAATGCAGATAGATGTCCAATCTTCCGATAAGTTCGATTTATCAATGTATGTGTGGATGTTTACAAGGTTCGATTTATCAATGTGTGGACATTAAAATTTTGAAGCTTCCAATCAACGGCTCATCACATCACAATTGTCACACTTTGTTATTAACCACACTCTTAACATAGCCAACCTAACAAACAATCAAAGAAATTCACAACACAATTTGAATTACAAATGAATTCACAACAACACAATTTAAATTACAAATTAATGTTTAGCACACGAAATTAAGGTTCGACAAACTGATTACACGTGTATATATGTTCTTTTATGTTGATTATAACAGGAAAATCCCTATATGTTGAGATTAGGCTCCAAGCTAGGCCACAAATTCAGTTGATTACAAGTTGTTCAGCCAACAAAGTTGCTCTGCATGTTTGTTCCGCAATGACGCTTCAATATATCATATGTCGGCTTTTTGAAAGATAACGGTATTGCTCATTTCCCTTTTTTAGCTCTCGATGAACTCAATGCTGAATCATGTATCCATACTTTTCTCTCCATTAAATGTCGATGTTGTGTTATTAAAAAACCTGTTCCCATAATCTTTTCAAGAAAAGAACTTGTGCTGTAAGCTATTTTCTACGCTTCGATTCCTTTCTCATCTCTGCAATATGCCTCTCCATGTTGCTCTTATCCCAAAGGCGCTTCATGACAAGAATCTCCTTCCTATAATCATCTGAAAGATACAGAAAAAAGAGATGTCAATCTGCTTCTGCAAATAAATTCTAGTTAACAAGGTTGATGAGCCCCACAATATAGTTCAATAAGAACTCCCAAATTCTAGAAGTTAAGCAGTGGACTACTCACTGGTAGTAAACATGACCATGCATGTAAGCTCTTATGGCAACTACTTCACAGTTAGAACTATATTTGTCGCATTCCCAAGGATTTGTTTGGTAGATACAATAGAAATTGGAGATGAATTGTAAAAACAGAGGAAGAGGATACTGTATCAATACACCGAATGGACACTCCAAGAATTGTATCAGTTTTGATACATGTCCAAAACACACAATGGATTGTTTCTCTTAAAAACTGGAGGAAATCTAGTCAAATTACCCTAATTTGGCTATGCAAACTTTGGCTCCCATGGCATGGAACCAAACAGGTCCTACACATAACAATTGTGATAGCTCTAAATAAAGATATAAAGAGGTCAAAATCTTAATATGCTTCATACTGAAACAGATTGTCTTTGAATTGTTCGTATGTCCATGTCATCCACAGATCAAAAGTTAGCACACGCATATACTACCTCCATTTACTTTTATAGGATTTATTTTTATTCCAAAAAAAGACGACGTAGATTTTGACCAATAATTAGTAAAAATACAAGTATATTTAGTGTATAAAAATTATACCAATAAGTTAATATTTCAAAGTGCTTTCAAATGTAGATGTTAAGAATATCTTTTATAAAAAAACCAATTGTCAAAGTTTAATATAGACACCCTTTTTGAAATCAAAATATGCCTTATAAAAGTGAATAGAGTACTTTTTTGTAGAGAAATACCGTATGGGCATGCCTGTAACTTATCGTCATTACATGTCCGATATTTATGTCTGTATGCATGCACTTTAAACGTTTTAAGAACTCCTTGCGTGTAGTTTTTGAGTTCTTCTCAAGATTAGATGGTTCCTTGCATGTCATTTGGCTGGTTAAATCCCTAAAATAGGTATTTAGATGAACATATATTGAGGGTTCTTCTAAAAATGGAAGCATCTGTTCGTGGTACTTAAGCTTGGAAAGAAAAGCATGCAAGTTTTAGTCTCCCCAAACTAAAAATTCTAAACCACATGTAAATTAGTACAACAAAGACAACCACAGCCACAAAAATTACTAAATGGAGGTGGTAATTACCAATATTTTGCCATGTATTAGCATGTATCTTAAGTGATTTCTGAGTCAAGTAGCATGCATCCTCCCATGCGTATGGTAATTTCTTTACCCGGTATCTCCAAAACCAACAAATCTCCCAACTGAGCACCTGCCACAACCAATTTCAGTATGCTTCCAATCAATTTTCAATCACATGTAGGTGTAGTCTTAACAATAACTGGGTCTTTTAACTACTCTATTCAAAACATATAATTTGGAAGAGGTAAACTAACCTTGCCTATGGAATATGGCAAGAGTATAAACTGGACACCATATAGACTCCATAGAGAGGGTTTCTCAACCCCCTGAATCTGCAATTCAACTTCATTACTTAGCTCTTCCTCAACCTTCCTACATGATCCACATAAAATTTTACATGAGAAACAAACTATTACAGCCAGTCACTGTAAACCGATGAAAGTGACATGTGAAAGGAGAATTAGGTCCTTAGAAAATATCTTTGGTTCTATGACAGAGTTGCATCTTGAAAAAATATCAAGGAAAAACACAGCATGTACTTCTAAAACTGCATCATTGTAACCGAATGTATATTTAGTTTCTGGCTTTCTGCCAATGAAAACTAAGAAATTAAAAGAGAAATGGAATTTACTGACCGCTGAAATATTTACTACTAATGATTCAAATACAACTTTATCTAAACTTTGAATGATTCGTTACAGTTCACTTGGAAGTAAACTTAAAGGATACAAGTAACCAAAGCAGCCTTTAATTCTCACATAAGACAAATTTCCCAAAAAAAATTAAAGAAAGCATGTAAGATGTCGTTCATACTTATCCATCTGCTTGTGACCCTTCTTTTTGCTTGAAAGTCCTCCTGTTCGCTCAAACTCTAACGCTTTTAACCTATTTCTGTAAGCAGGTGTTTGTTTCACATTTTCTATGGCCTGCAACAAGAGCATCAACATTAGGTGGTTTTACTGCTGTTAAGAAAAGCACAACATGTAGGCACAGTTTGTGGTTGCGGTGCTGTGTTTGGTTTTTAAGTTGCTGTGGAAATGAAAACTTATCGTTATAGTTTATTTTTCAGATCAAATTAAGATTGGACAACATATGCTATCCCAACTGTCATGTCTTCCCAAGTTGTTATATATTTTCAGATCTCAATAATATTACTGTTGGTAGCATTGATCATCTTTTGTCATTCTTTGCTCTGTTTTCACTTAATGATTCATTCGAATTTCCCAACCAAAAATTCTATATGTCTATTCATAGGGCCTCGTTGCTAAGTGCTACAAGATCTAGTGCACTGGAACTCATGGTTATGGACCCAAATCCTTTAGCATGGAACATTGTTCTGCTACAACATGATTATAGTTAGTTATCTTTCTGCAATTCAAATGGAGAACATGGTAAAATGGAATGTCAAAGGCCAAGCTTGCAAAACAGTTATGAGTGCAGTTCCTGAATAAGAATAACTACATTTGTTTGTTCCTTTGAAAGAAATATTATGGATAGGGTAAACTGGAGAAACCCTTGAGGCCTTGAGTTTCATAATTATTTCCATTTTTATTCCATATACATACCTGACTATACCTTGTCAACTGGTTTATGTATTGAAATGCTGAAACAATTAGAAGAAGACCAATCAACACAGCACGAGGATCCTGTCACAAACAGGTGGAGAAATTAGCTTGAGTAGTACCGAAAATATACAAAGCATTGATACTTCAACATTTCATTGTAAGAAAAGATGTACCGTTTTATGGCCATAGTATGCCCTATAGTACTGAGCAGTGTTGTAGAAAACCTGAAAATGAGATAAAGAAATCAACAAAGCACACAATGGACAATCACTATTTAACAGTGATCAGTTGTGAATAACAAGCATCAAAGAGTAACAACTGACTAGGAGGCCAAAGGAATGTTACTGTAAGTCTCTATCATTGTAAGAATTAATAAAGAAAGTCTGGCATGGCAAATTTGAACTTGTGTCCATGGATGAAGACTGTTCAATATATTGTGGAGCAACAGAGCATATTTTTAACAATGATCTTTTTTTAGCTTAGCACTTTATTGTCTTGACGACATACTCAGAGTCATAACAACTTTTGTTCTATCTGTGTTGTGTTTCTCCCATCTAATATTTATATAATAAAAAATAAACCTTTCTCACAATAAAAAAATAGAAAATAAATTTCCAGCTATACAACAAAGAGCAAAATTGAGGTAGCATGTGTTCCCTCCTATCTAACACAATGAAATGCAACATAAAGGTACACTACATTTTTTAATATCATATTTAGAAAAGGATGGCACAGTCAGGGAGGTTTCTCTGAAGGCTGAAAAATAATTATATAGTATCATAGATAAATTTATCTATGATACTTGCTTGGGATTGAAAGGCTTTGAAGAAGAAGATCATAGATAAATTTAAATTTAAATCCATATTCTTCTGTAATATCATAATCAAGTCAATTATTAAATTAGTTCAGTGAGTCCATATCCCACGCAAAACTTACTAAAAATCGACAGGTGCATCAGTACAGATAAAAAGAAACTAAATGTTTTCTTTATGAAGGTGAATGGAAGACACTGTAAAAGTTTCAGTTTGTATAATGGTTTGGTGCAATTTCCCCTAGCTGTCATCTGTTTGCACATTAAAAATAAAAGGTAAAATGCTCACCATGCCATTTCTTTTCATTTTACTGTCGTAACTACTAAGCATGAAACTGCAATAAGAACGACATCATCTTGTTTCAAATTTAAGCATCTGAGTACTTATGAAGCTAGAAGGTCTAGTTAGGTGTCCGCGCATAGAGAGATCTATATGCAGGCATTTCAGTATATACAGCTTGATTATCTACACTACTTTAAAAGTAGCTAGTGGTGGTAACGGTAAATTTTCCACCACCACAATCCTTCTCATTGACACGTGAGTCCTCATTATCATTGACACGTGGTGGGGCATAATGTTCTTTTAATGTTGTAAATTTTTTTCCCGTTGCAACATACGGGCAATCAACTAGTTCATATGAAATGACTATGAAGCCCAAATATCGCAACAGTAGCAATCTTACAAAATGGTAGATGAAGAAACTGTCTAGTACATAGTGTGTATAAAGCTAAAAAAATATTGCAATGGCATGTGAAATGACAGATATTTTGCTCATGTAAACAAAATTTGTATAAATTTATGGAGAGCAGAGAATGTAATAGCTTGAAGTCAGACGATTGACCTTTCAAATATTAGAGCATTAAACAAGGGAATGCAGATTTACCTCCTCTGGATGTGCAATAGCATAGTCGTACTGCCCCCTAGTTGATTCATCTTTTAGAATCTAATAGATCAAAAAGTAGAATAAATGAATAATCACTCAGGTACCAAACAACAACTGCAACAGGCAAATGATTCACATGGACGATGAACAATTCATTGCTTATTTTACCATTCCATATCAGCTAAAAAATAAAATTGCACAATTAAATGAGTACTATAATCTGAGCAACTCAACAATCATGATATGCTATTTGGCTATTTGTGAATGCTTCGGCAGCTATTTTCCCAGAGATGCAGGGGTGGGCCCAGTATCAGTGTCAGACAGGTGTGCAGGACACAGCACAGTCGGCAGTAGCTGGTGCTCTGCAATGGCTCTTGGTATTTGATTAGAAGAATTCCTTAATGATACATTAGTTATTTGGTTGTATATCTCATTGGTTATTTGCTCCCTTGGTCTAATCAACAATAAATAAACAAGAAGTCTTCCCTGTCACTTGTTCACACCATCAGAGCAGCCATCTTCTTCCTGAGCTATGACCCTAAGCATGACCTGGGTACTGCGGAGCATCGTCCACTCAGACATTCTTACCTCTTCTACAATCTCCTATCAGGTCATAACCGCATCCCTGGGCGGCCTTAATAGTATGATCAACATAATCCCAACTCCTACCACAGTTTCATAGCTTAAATTATGGTCATTTGGTGTGCTGCATAGCTTGATTGCCTTGGACTTAACAAAGGAAAGAAAAAAGGAGATTTTGGTGGATGCTTAAATCCCTACGACATTGGTGAGTGGTGACAAAGGAAACCAATCCTTTATTATTCCTACACTCAAATCCTTTGTCCCAAAGGGATGGATAGTAAAATTTCCTGTAGGATTTGAATTCCTATTATTTTCCTACAAAAAAATCCTTCGATCCAAAGGAGGCCTAACTAGAAGGACCACTGCAGTGTGGCATTTCACAAAGTCATTACATCAGGTAGACTCACAGCTCAAACTCTACTGAACTCTTTCTTCACAAAACTTTAGCTACTGCACCGAAGCCAAATTCATAAATATGTTGGTGCACATACAGAATCATACATAAATAGGCACAATATGTAGATAAACAATAAACCTTAAGTACTATAATGTGTTCAGCCGTTGCCAGTAAGAAATGTAAAGTTTAAGCCATATTTAAACGTGCAGAACCTCATAAGCATTGGCAATCTTGATGAACAGCTTCCGCGACTCCGGATCAGGATTCTTGTCTGGGTGACTGCAAAGCACAACACATAGTTCCGCAAAACGGTGGGCGTCATATTTGGGTCGAATTTGGAGATTATGGAGAAAAGAATCCATGAAAGCAGGAAATAGCATACTGTTCGAGGGAGAGCTTGTAGTAGGCTTTCCTGATCTCCGATGCGTTCGCGTCCTGCTTAACTCTGCGTAGTGCACGGACTCGTGAGCAGGCGAACGAATCGAGAACCAAGAAGAATGGAGGGGAAGGGAGGGGGAAGGGATGACGATACCCAAGGAGGTCGTAGCAGTCGACCTCGTCGCAGTAAATGGCGTTGGAGACTGGCAGGAGGAGGAGGAGAAGGGGGAGGAGTGAGAAGGAGAGGAGAGAAGCAGCCGCCATGGAGTCGGATCCAAGGTAGCGGTAGCCTGCCTCTGCGTCCTCTCTTTCGGCCGCTTAACCCTTACTACCTTTTAGGCCCATAATATTTTATGGAATTACCAGAGGAGGGAGGCACAAGCGACCGAGAGGGGAGGGAAGGGGAGGGGACGGGAGTAGGGGACGGAGAAGAAGGTTGAATACAGGCCTGTTCAGATGTTGTGAGATTAAGAAACCACTTTATTAATTACTGTTTATATATATATACTAATCTAATTGAATTAAAATTGGTTGACATCATTGTATCGGTGTGACTATGAACTTGTTATAAGCCAACTATAGCCGTGAAGATGGTATAGAGAAGATAACCTACTTCTATCTTTTGTTTTCTTATGTCTTTATCTTGTTTATCGTTTTTTTTATTTTCTTATAATTTCTATCCTACGTAGCTAGCTACTAGGTAGATTTTATGAATGAAAAGTTATATCTAAATCTCTAAGTCTAACAGAGAGGTCAACATCAGAAAAATGGATGACGGCGGCGTAGAGAGTGGGGAGGTGAAGGCATAGGGATTCTAGGAGAGAGGGAGAGGGGGATTGCCACGTGCATGGTATATCGTCGGGGAGGGATGATAATTTTACTTTATTTGTCCCACTGTGGATAAAAATCCTATTAGAATCGAATATGTTTTAAAATTTATTTTCATAAGTATGATATTGGGTAAAAAATCCTATTAAGGGTCTGGTTGGTATAACTCCAACTCTGAGATTCATGTTGGATCTAAGGTTTATATAGTATAACAAAATAGTTTAAAATTTTATTTTTAATTTAAAATAAAAACTAGATTACTTAACTAAATACTCTCAATCCACGCATAGCTATAGACTATAATTTTTTTTAGATAGGTTGGACCAGCTCTAAATTTTTTTTATCTAGAGTTATGTCAAACAAGACATAAGATCTAAATGATCGGGCGATGGTGTTCTAGATCTAAATTATGGGAGGTTGGAAAGAAGGATCATGGCACAAATATATTTTTACCTAGAGAAAAAGGAAAAGAATTGATAATTGCAGAAATAAAAAAATCAAATACACCAATTTTTTGATTAAATAACATTTAATCGAATCTAACTGGCAAATTATCAAAGTCCAACCGGCCAAACGGGCAGGCGGCCACATCACCACATATTCTTCGTTCTTGCTCCGCGAGTGATCCACCGTCGTCCTCTCCCCTCCCCTCCCTTTTGTCCTCTTTGGTTAGCCACAGCTCCCCAATCATAGGGAACAGAAACCCCCTCCGAAGGTTAGCGCATAGGAGAACGGCGGCAATGTCGATGCCGGAGCGGGGTCGCGCGGCGGGGGAGGAGCGGGAGCGGGACGAGTACGAGCAGCAGCAGGCCAGGGTGCTCATGGCACTGATGCAGGGATTCTGCGCCGCACGCTACCGGAGGGCCGACAACACTCCTTGCCCCATCGACCAGGTTCGGCGATTCCTTCACTCTCTCCCCGACCTTATAGGTGCTCACCCGAGATGCTCTCATGTGTCCGATCCGGTTATGGGATCGGTCCGCGCATGTCCGCAGTCGGTTGTGATAAACACGCCAGGTATTTCGAGGAGATTGATGTTCTTTTAGGCGCTGCATGATTGGATCCTTGTTAAATGATGCAAATCTGGAGAATTGGATGGAAAAATCGAGTGCCTTTTGTTCTGGTATGGATAAAGACGATTCACACTTTATCCTAACTTTAGCACAGTTCAGTGTTTTGTGTGGTGAATGGAGAAACTACACTAATTAATTGGGAGAACTTGATGTTGCAATACGAGCTCTCTAATTGAATTAAATGATTAATCCGTATGAATTTGTTGCAAGAAGCCAATTAAGTAGCACAATGTTTGCTTTTTTACCATATTTTTCTTGAATAATTAGTTGAACTGTTGAATCTGTTTAATATATATCTTTGACATACTTCGCAGGGGCTCTACCTAGGATCTGTTGGGGCAGCACTGAACAAGGAGGTTCTAAAGAGCTTGAGCATAACCCATATTTTGATTGTTGCCAGATCACTGAATCCAGCCTTTGCAGCCGAATTTAACTACAAGAAGATTGAGGGTAACCACAAATGCCAGCTTTATTTTTCATATTAAGTAGGTTGTGCCATTAATTCCTAAACTTGTATGTTTGGTTCAAACAGGTTTATGAGCTCGAGAAATGCATATTTTATATTCCTATACTTTTTTAAGTGGCTCAGCTTAAATCCAATTGATCATGGTAGTAGCCTAGCAGGATACTCATGTGTCTTTGACATGCCATTTTTCTCCAGTCACAGCAGCACCCATGCTAGTAACTGCCCCAACACTTTCAAAGCACTCTTTACTCCTTGTGCCAATGAGCCAATCTCTTCTTCCTGTTCCATATTTCTTCCTTTTCCTTTTGCAGTACAAATCCACCATTGTTCTCTCTCTAGTGCAGCTCATAGGACTGATAAATGTGTTTCTGTATTGATTTTTTGTTGCCATGTTTGTCCTCTACTCAGACTGTTGAGGTTTTGACGGGTCCATTGAATGCATCCCAGTGCCTGAGCTCACTTTGTCATGGAGATTCATGTTGAATCAAAATTAAACTTTAACAAGACATGAATATAATCATCTTATCTCGATCTAACACTTGAACACGAAATTATGTGGAATAGACATGAGTTGTTTACCGGCGTTAGATGCAGAGGCCATCTTGTCCTGTTTGTTGATCGAGGAGACTGATCCCTTAGGTGCAGCACTCGAGTTTGTTGTTGGTGGTGCCACTGCTGTACAGTGTCGAGCAAGTGTGTGGTGTGCCTGCAGTTATCGCCGCCCTTCTAGTCTCCACCTACACTGGCCTAGTACTACCTTTCGAAACTCCTCCAATGCTTACTAGTGATCAGAATTAGATTGAGAATTTGAGAGCTGGGACAATGTGAAAAGAATCATCATTCTTCCATGCAGTTCTGGGCTCTATATATTTTGTGTTGGGAGCTCCGGGGCAGATCCAAAAATCTGACATTTTGGGTGCCTCCAATCAGGGCTTATGGACTGGATTGAGTTGAATGTACGCGCGCTAGGTGGTGGGGCCCACGGGCATGAGACTTGTGGGAAAGCTATTTGGGGATGCAACAGCTAAATCAGGGTAATGGCAGGATGCAGAGAGTAGACATGAGAGAGAGGGAGGGAGTGAGGTTGAGCCATGTAATCATCTATTGCCAGCAATAACTGATTGTTAACCAAAGTATGCAAGTTTGGGGATAACAATATGCATTGCTTAAGTTCACATACTTATTTGAACTACATGTGCAAGTTTAAGGACATAACCTGAAATTTACTTTTAATTTCTTTGATGTTCATCTGTTCTCTTGCAAGTTTACCAGACATGTTAGATTATTATCCATTTTGTTTCGCTAGTTTGGTAGACTGTAACACTAAGGGAAATGAAGTCAACCATAGAGCACTTGAAATTCTTGACTGTTTCATGGTATTTTAAATACTTATTGATGTGATTATATACCTTCATTGTTCTATTTTCCTATCCAAGTTCCCACGCACTACTAAGTCACGATTTGTTTATCAATATACAGTACTTGACAGCCCAGACATTGATTTGGCAAAGCATTTTGATGAATGCTTTAGTTTCATAGATGAATCTATCAGCACTGGTGGCAATGTTTTGGTTCATTGCTTTGCTGGGCGGTCAAGAAGGTAACCTTTTTTGTCGCCAGCTGTTTTATTTCAACCATTTGTAGTGTTTACCTATATTATCAACAAGCAGATTATATTTGTAGTGTTTACCTATATTATCAATGGAAGGTGCAACCTAGGCTATCTATTTACTGAGGTCATATCAGAGAGTCAAAGCCTGTTTGATGCCAAATGAGTAGCTAATTAGCTATCAACCTAAATGTTATGTAATGGACTATAATCCAAATGATATCTGAATCCTTTATGCGCTACCAAGAATAATATGTATGCATAGAAAAATTGTCATCCATTTTATCATGCTCACTGAACTTTATGAAGTGTGTGTGTGGCTATTTAGCAAAATGCTGTAATAGATGTTAGCTTTGACTGTTCTAAGATGATTTTCATAGCGTGTGAATTCTCAGCTGCATTCCATTAAGTGAGATATCACTTGTTTTATTAATTACATGTTTCTTAATATTTTAATATTTTGCAGAGAATATTTCAATTTATTAAGAGCAAATGTATAGCACCTACTAACTGATCTTTCTCTGAATGTCCAGTGTCACAATTGTTGTTGCATATCTCATGAAGAAGCATCACATGAGCCTTCAGAGTGCATTGTCACTAGTTAGAAGCAAACGACCTCAAGTAGCTCCTAATGAGGGCTTCATGTGCCAGCTGGAGAACTTTGAGAAATCCCTGCAAGGTAAAATTCAAATAGCTTTATTATACTAAATGAGTTCATATAGTTTCCTTGATCTTGAAGGGTGACAGAGATGCATATTGTTTCATTTCATTAAGCAATAGAAAAGTACAAGGGTGACAGACTTGCACCATTGAAGATGCAATCGATCTTGTGTTTCCAAATCTCCAGAGCAACTAAGATGATAAGAAAATTGAGCCCTTTTTTGAATCCTTGTGAACTCTTTTCACTGCACCCCACCACCAGCTAGAGAACCGGTTTGTGTCAGAGGTTGGTAAGATGAAGATCAAGCCCAGTCTTTGAAGGACTAACATCCAAACTTGTCGGGCAAAAATGCAAGAGATAAGAATGTGTTGGATCGACTCCCTGGCTTGATCACATTAAGGTACAGGTGGCGGGATGTGGTAACCCTCGCTTAGCTAAGCAATCATCAGTCCAACAACGGTTATTGGTTGCGAGCCAAATGAAAAACTTGCAACGCAAAGGAGCCCAACTTTTCCAGATTCTTTTTCATGGTACAAATCTGATTGTACCAATGAATAAAGTGTCATAAGCTGATTTGCTAGTATAAGCACCCAACCTTGTGAGACTCCAATGATGTTGGTCCGGGATGCCTTGTTGCAGGTTCAGTCCATCCATCAATTCCCAAATCTGAAGATACTCTCTAATGACTTGGACAGTGAGGGCTCCTTTAATATCTGCAACCCACTTACGTTCCAAGGCCTGAGCCACAGTACATTGTTTGATAGCCTTTTTAGGAATCAACTTGAAAACGTTTGGAGCCAATTCCAAAATGGTTCTATTTTGCAACCATCTATCAGACCAGAACATAATCAACTGCCCAAGTGCCCATTAGTGACAATTGATTCAACTGCGATACTGAACAAGGCTTGGGCATTGTGTGGTACTTGGAGGGGCAGACTGATCCATGTACACATGATATCAGTCTTCTGTAACCAAAGCCAGCGGATGCGAAGAGCCTAGCTCATATATTCCAGATTGTGAATCCCAATGCCACCATACATAAGTGGTCAACAGACTCGCTCCCAGGAGGCGAGACAATTGCCTCCATTAGCTTTTTCTTGACCCATCCAAAGAAAACCTCTGCGCCTTTTGTCAACGGCCTTGATTACCCACTTTGGTAGACCCATCGCAATCATAAGATAAATGGGGATGGCAGTCGTCAGCACAGCATATACTGTGATGAGGCCACCAGCGTGATTCATAAGAAATTTTTTCCATGTTTATTAGCTTGATAGTCCTCAAAATATTTGATCTAGGCTATTTAATTGTTTTGATTCAAAATCATACACCTAATATTCTGCTTGATGATGTTCATTCAATCTGTACATTATATTATTTTTCTCTGGTTTGAAATTTGGGTTTTATTTAATGTTTCCCTTTTTAGTAGATGCTTGTCATCTTTGTCAGATAATCTTACACTTATTGTTCATGTACTGAAAATTTTCATTTCTTTCTTATTATCCTAGCTATCAATAAGCAGATTTAAGTAATAGGATGTTGCTGCATTGCACCATTGTGACATTATTTGCTGAAAACATGATCTGTCAAATTCTTGTGTGAACTTGGTTCCAGTTCATGCATCATAGATGCTCAACATTTCTCTTTAAGTTGCGCACAAAATGTAAAAATTAGGGATGGAAAAACCAACATGCTATTCAATGAAGAGAAAGTAAAGCTGCCCATAAAGCCTGATAAAACTTTTGCACTGCAGACACTCCACAAAAGTAGCTTTTGCACTGTAAAAGGTAGTTTATTATTATTTTACCTTAATTTCCTGGAGATTATCTTGTTCTTTCAGGAAGCAATCTGTTTTGTATTTGTTGCTCAGAATGTTATCCTTGTAACATCTCAAGTGGAAGAACATTCAAAATTTTAATGTCTTTTCCATTTTCCCCACTTACTCAAATTTTCATGTGTTACTTTACATCATAATTACTTGTCTTAATAATATAAATGTTTAGCTGCGAAGCTTTTTCTTGATGTGGATGACGTGTCATCACCTTTTTTCTTCAAGGGCTCCATGATTTATGACTTGCATCTGTTGGCCTTTCTCTTATTTTTATTTTTTATTGGCATGACTAATTTTATCCATGGCCAAGCCTTAGTTTATTTGAAATCCATACATCAACTGAAGCTGGTGTTTATTGTGCAGTGGAGCAGGAGAGGAGACTTATGCAACCTATGCAGAACTAACCATAGGCATAAATGCATGTGTCAAGAATACACTGTTAATAGTTTTCTGAGTATATGGTGTTTCTCTACTAGTCTAGAGATCAAGTAAGGTCGTGGCAAAATGTTATGAATTCTGGTCGCAGTACTATCAGCAGTTCTCTACTCGATGCTGTAAGCTGCAAGTGAAATTGGTGGTTCTTGGAATGAAACGAAATACTCCAGAATGCAGTTGTGCTCCCACGAACCTTGGGTAACTGATGGTTAGCTGTAGTTCTGTTTTGAATTGCTTCGTATCAACTTCAGCAATATGCTGAAATGGAAGGTATGCACAATTCATCGAATAAAATTTGATTGCTGGTAACCCGAACATATGATATAATTCTATATCTCAGATGAGTTCTTTGTGTCGGTAGCCAAATACGTTTCTTCTGTTTCTGACGCTCCTGATGTGAATGCCACATGTTTGCATGATGCAAGATGCAAGATGCGTTGCTGTAATGCAAAGGCTGACTTGGCCGGCTTTGAAAATTCAAGCTTTACAATTCACGCATGGTATATCAAACATTGCAATTCATGAGTTCAGCCTCTTCCTCTGTTGACTAGTTGAATTCTTGCCTAATGGTTGTTGTTGATGTAAAAAAATAAAAACATTGATAGTAGTATGTAAAGGTTTTTCACCCTAATGGATTGTAGGTGCTGACTGTTCCAATTGACAGAAAGTAAAAGGAAGGGTTTCACGACGACAACCAAACCCATGATAAGTCCCTGTACTCGACAACCAAAATTTCACGGACAGATAGTTCAGGGGCTAATATAACAAAATTTACTTGGCGTCAAAGGCAAGGAAGCGGCCGGCGTCCGACCCAGCACAGAAAACTGACTCTGAATTTAAGTTAGCACACGTCCAAATAAATGACACGAGCATGCATGAATGAGAAGCCACGCAGCACCACCACCGCAGATAATGACACCTACCTTGACATTTATATTACATGGGCTGATCTGTGCGCCACCCCTAGTTGAATCGCTCCGTGGTGCGTAGCATTTGACATTGACCGCATCTTTGGTCACGTGCATCTCTCTCCTATGCCGCCTCTTGTCTCCTCCGCTATAGATTTATCCGTGAGTGTCTAGGCATGTCTATATCACTGCTACATATCCTCTCATATGTAACGGATAATAATTTATATCTATAATAAGTTTATTATCATTGTTTATTGGTTAGTAGTATAGAGGCTATCTCTGATAGATAACTAATTAATAATGACCTACAACGGAAGAAAATAATAATCTATCATAGATGAGTCATCTTTGATAAATGGTCACTACCCTATCCGTTTGTGATGTGCTATCTTTGACGGTTCACAATTACGAACCGTCATAAATGATATTTTTATTATAAAAAATTCATTTTACAGACCATTAATAACATGATAAAAGTGACTAGTGTGACCCTCCATCATTACTAATAATTTTTATTGTTCATCACTAATGACTCTATGAGATAGGGGAGACTCTATGAGATAGGGATGAGTCGGTAGCTAGAAACATGCACCCACAACTCCACCATTAATACTCCCCTAACTTCATCGTTGCTTTGTTAGCATACGTAATCGAGAATTAAATGTTGTAACAACCAAGTTACAGCAAATAGTTTTTGCTACAACAAATCGGTAAATGCAGCCCCACATATTTTTCTTCAAGTGGACTATGTACTAGATCCCAATTAACCGTTTGCGTTCCCACCAAATTCGTATGAGATCGATGTATTACTAGTAAACATCACTCTTTGACCATTATACATATTCTAGGTAATAACAAAATTGTCAAAGGGTTACCCTTTCCATGGACCCGTTATCAAGAAGTACCTGCAGGTCTCCAGCTTCTTCTTCCTGCATGCAACATATATATGCTCCCTCTGTTTTCTACTTTTCTGGATGCATATACTAATTCATGTTTCCATGGATGGAACGAGCAGCTCAGTCTAAACTCACCAACTTTCGGGTGGTCAAACACTGGTCAAACACTATTTTTCAAAAGTAAACTGCATTCCAAGTAACGAACAGATCGAGCCAGCTATGTATTATTCCTCATCGTTGAATTTGGGACTATTCAACTGCCAGTTGTGCCTTAACCGTCAACGTGAAAGGCTTTCGTTTTCAGACATCTGAATACGTAGATGATACATTATATTGCTACAGGCACTGTACATGAGTACATCTTCTTGGTGGCAACAAATAACTACGTACACATAATACATGTAATCCAAAAAAACAGCATTAATGTGGCACTAATACAGTATCTGTGAACAGTGTCAAGTTAAAATGGCCATCGGTGATAGGTTATGAACCATAACTGATTAGTCGGAACTGATAATCGATGACTATCTGTGGCTGTTTTAGAACCGGTACTGTTGCGCCACTTTCAGTGTCGGTTGGTGTCACGAACCGACACTGAAAGTGGCGCAACGGTGCCAGTTCCGTTCAAGTTCGAAAAATCTAATGGCTTCTATTTTTTAAATCCAGCTTTAATATCAGTTTAGATATAACCAACACTGATATGGAGCTAATTTTAAGTGGTTTTTTGGTAGTGTGGAGTAGAACAATGAATGCCAAAGTGTTAAAGAAACGAATGACAACATATATTCGTTCCTATGGCTCGCTAAGG